>CM050329.1:8897500-9407500 GCA_027405865.1 Salix purpurea | reverse complement strand
TCTGTTGGGTTTTTTTTTGAAGAAGTAGAGTTTATCAGTTCCTTTTCTTTTATGTGAAAGTTCATGGACTTGATCTTCGAAGATTAAACAAATTGTTTTTTTTTTTAAAACAAAATCCCTTCCTTTTTACTTTTATATACGATTTTTTTAGGTTATGATCTCTAGGTTTTTCTATGTATGGTAATTCGGAGTTAAAATGCTAATATTTAGGTTGAAGTAAATTTCCTGTGTTTTTTTTTACGGGATTTAAAAAAAAAAATATTGTTTGTTAATCTTTCATTTTGATTTTTTTTTTTTTTATGGATTTCTGTGTTGCAGAAGCTGGAAAATAGGGATTGTTAGCTGTAGTGATTGTTGAATAGTTTATGCATGGAAGGAAGAGAAGGATTAAGTGCAGGGGTAACAGTGATAGGAGCAGAAGCTCCATCAAACTACCACGTGGCTCCTAGGAATGAGAATCCTGGCCAGATTGTAGTGTCACCACCAGCTGTAGAGGTGTCATCAGTTGGTGCTGGATTGTCTGGAGGAACCGCAGAAAAGAAAAAAAGAGGGAGGCCAAGGAAATATGGACCGGATGGGGCGGTCTCTAGGGCATTATCACCGATGCCTATCTCTGCCTCGGCCCCCTCATCTGGTGGAGACTACTCTGCTGGAAAGCCGGGAAAAGTGTGGCCTGGTAGTTATGAGAAAAAGAAGTACAAGAAATTGGGAATGGAAAATTTAGGTATGTTATGCCCTTTTTAAGCCCATTTCTTCAGGATTGAGCTTGTTCTATTATCAGAATGGTATGAATGGCAATGGTTTTAATTTTTTATATTAATTACTTAGTCAATGTTTCCTTTTGTTATAGCTGAATTGGTCTCCAAAATTATTTTTTAGTTGTGCAATTGGGGTTTTTGAATTATTGTTTTGATTGATTTGAAGAACAAAAAGGTCCCTCAAACACCAAAGATTCCTTAATGTGAACTCACCCCTTAATAACACTCATTGAAAGCTTGCTAGGGACAGTTCTGTGCGATGCTGTTGTTTATATTTGGAATTATCCAGTGCTGGTTCTGAAAATAAAAAGGTGGGCTTTTGTTGGGTTGGCATGGGAGTAAGAATATTCCCTTGATTTTTTGATGAGGATTGGACAATATGCTCCAATGGCAGAAACAGAACGATACTTGTTAAGTTTGGAATTCTTCGGCAATGTCGTTAGTCACAGTGACTGCATTAGAAAATAGCTAGAAAAATGTTATTTCCATTCCTTTCCTTCCTTGGATCCCATTATTCAATTGAGAATCCTTTTCCGGATTTTTTGAGCTTTAAATATTCTTTTCCATATAGGCACATATTCTTCTCTTATAGTGCACTTCTAAAGCAATGGAATATCCTGTTTGATGCTTGTCAAACTTGCTCCTCCCAGAGTCATGCCTTCCTATCTGACACTTGTCAATATTATGACCGATGATGTTGCATGGCAGACTGTAACCCTGTATAAGTAGCCCAAGGCTTTCCAGGTTCAAATTGGTGGTTGGAACACTAATTTGCCTGGAGATAGGGGATTTGAATCCCTATGCACCAGATTTGACAAGTGTTTTACAGATACTTTCTGAATTCCGAGCTATAACGCAAAATGTCCTTCCATATGTCTGTACATTTGACTCGCATGAATTTTCTCTTTATGATGTGGTGTATCTACTCATTCAGAAATGTTGTCCATAATACAATATCCAGTTCTCAAAATGTGGAGGTTTTTTGCTTCAACTTCAATGATAATCAATTTGAGATATTTGTAAGCTGTTTAAGCCTCTCTTCATGAGAATGATTTGTCTATGTGAAGTTTTTCACCGTTCAAGATGTAAAAAAGAATGTGTGCCTTGCTAATAATTGTACTAAGTTCTGTCTGAAAGTTGTTTCCTTTAATTTGTCCAACTTGAACTTTATATGTTGCTGTACTTGTTTCTCCTATCCTTCATTTTCCCTTATCTTCTAAAAAGTGGGGTAATGTGCTTTGAGATACTATGCTCTAAAGTAGTAAATGAAAGAAATTTGAACATATGCTTTCGGAAAAAAAAGCCAAAGTGGGATAAAGTGCTTTGAGATACTATGCTCTAAAGTAGTAAATGAAAGAAAATTGAACATATGCTTTCAGAAAAAAAAAAAAAAGGCTAAGTTTGTTAGGGGAAAATTGCGGACTTTATTTTGAATTCACTGGTGTTTTTTGTTGGTTACTTTTTTAGGTGAATGGGCTTCGAATTCTGTTGGCACAAATTTTACACCCCATGTCATCACTGTTAATGCTGGCGAGGTATGCTTGAACAAAGACAGGCAAATTTTAACTTCCATTTGGATTTCACTGATATAGAAATTGTTTGCATTTTCTATTTTTTATTTAATAAATTTCTACATGGTTTGTGAACTTAAATGCACACATTTTTCAGAAAACATGCAGCATGAATGGCCTCTTACAGCGACAAAATAAATTATATCCCTTGTCCTGACTGTCAGATTTCAGTGCAGAGTTATTCCATTTAAGCAGTCATTTCTCTCATAGCAGATCATCTTTCCGAAACATGCATACACACTGTTTTTCTTTATCAGTTAGATTTTTTTCAATTATGTTGATGGATGATACTTCTTAGTAATTTGTTTCACTTGAAAGTCTGCTATCCAATTTTTCACATGATGTTTCAATCTAACTGATCTAAAAAGACTCTGGAGATATATATGCTTTCAGAGAAATCATGATGGATATTTGAAAGGATTACGAACCAGTTTTTGGTACATTCGTTCTATTTTATATATCATCCTTCTTTTGCAAGTTGTTTTGGTGGGTGGTAACTGATTGTCTGTCTTCAGTACTGGCATTTCTGAAATGCTTTCCAAAATTAATTTGGTCACTCATTGGATTAGTTATGGATGTGATTGAGTTACAGTAATACTCTTTGTTTTTCCCCGTGAAATGACAAGTTGCAAATTAACTTCTGCATGACTGTTCTTTTTAGCTTCACTCGTGATCTTTGGTTCTTTAAAGTCCACTTCACTTGTAATCTTTCTATGGTTTTTAAGGATGTTACCATGAAGGTGATATCATTTTCACAACAAGGGCCTCGTGCTATTTGCATCCTATCTGCTAATGGAGTAATTTCAAATGTCACTCTTCGTCAACCTGATTCTTCTGGGGGTACTTTGACATATGAGGTCTGCCATTATCTCATTCCATCCTATTTCTTAAATAACTCATGTTAACTTTACAATTAAAACGAATGCATCTTCTAAATATAATATTTAACCAGTTTTGTAATTGTTTTAGCTCTCTTTATAGTGAACTAGCCTTGTAGTTTACATTTGCATGGATTTGATTTTGTAAGAGTATAGGTTGTCCTGGAGTTTTAAAGTGATTTTCTGCAAATTTGTTTCTCTGGGCAAAGTTACGTTAGCAAGTTGGGAAGTCTTAGAATTTATATGATTCTGAGAAATTTGGAACTTTGGTCAGACCAGTACTTGTTCAAATTGTCCGGTATTTTTAGCTGAAAACTTGTAATCTCATATAATCCATGTAATGTAAAAAGCTCTTATATTTTTGTAATTTAGAAAAAAACAAGTCAAGGCTCATAGGGTTTTTCTGATAATACAATGTCCAAGATGAAGCAGGCCTTGAGGGCCATTCCTTTGGGTAACTTCAACATCAATGCACTTCTGTTACTACTCCACTGGAGAATTAACCTAGTTGAACATCAGTATACCGATAAATTATGCCAAAATTGAGACGCCGTGTCTGACAGTTGATGGATATCAGCTGATGCTGAATGGTCAATTTTGTGGAATTAGCGGAGAGTTGCCTACACTTTTCACACGTTTTGTCATCTATCTGGCTTGTCTAAGTAATTGGTGTTAGTAATATGAAGAGAGATTTTTCGAAACTAAAATACCCAAACTATTGCTTTATTGATTAAAGACCTCATTAACAGTGCATACTAATTTGTTTAAAACTCAAAATCTCAACCCACACAGCACAAATTTTTCTAAACCACGTTCATAGCTTTGTTGTTTTTTCTAACCTCTAGACACAAAAAATAAGACTCATAAAACATAAAATGACTATATTGACTGTACGAGGATCAGTTGCTGTATGGAGTTTTTAATCTCTTCTTCTATATTTTATAGGGTCGCTTTGAAATACTTTCCTTGTCTGGATCATTTATGCCTACCGAGAATCAAGGGACAAGGAGCAGATCAGGAGGGATGAGTGTCTCTTTGGCAAGCCCTGACGGTCGTGTTGTTGGGGGCAGCGTTGCTGGTCTTCTAGTGGCTGCTAGTCCTGTGCAGGCAAGCTCTCTCTCTTTTTTTCTTTCTTTTGAAATGAAAGGTGGAAAACTCCACTTTACTCTTCCCCTTCAGTACCCACCACGAGTGCAGTAACTAAGAAGAGGTGGTTAAGGGCTTTGATGCCATTAATGTCAGAGCAGTCGGAATTCAAATGTCAAGCACCACGATCGATGCTAATCTTCACTGGTTTTGCATTAGTATAATCAGAAGTGGGTTCACGGAGTACAAATTTAAACTGATTTGCATTCCCCTGCAGAAGTTGAAATGAATCAAGTTTTGAAATACTTGCTTTTTAACATGTTATCAGGTCGTGGTGGGCAGTTTCCTGGCCGGAAATCATCAAGAGCAGAAACCAAAGAAGCCAAAGGTTGACTCGACACCAGCAACCTTTGCACCGGCCCCTGCAATACCTGTTGTGTCTATGGCGGAGAGAGAGGAGAGTGTGGGCACTCCACAGGGGCAGCAAAATTCCTCTTCCTTCCAAAAAGAAAACTGGGCCACCATGCACTCCATGCAGGATGTGAGAAACTCGGGAACCGATATCAACATATCATTGCCAGAAGGCTAATTTTGAGAGTCCCAGTCAAAGCATCTCTTACTGACTATATTGATTGGTCATCCTGGAGTCAGAGTAGCTCCTCTTATCAGATTCTGTTTGCTTTATTGAATATTTCTTCTGGAATAACTAGGATGATGTTAGGAATGGTTTTGGCTGGGCTCAGACGGATTTCTGATTACTAGGGCTAATCTAAAGTAGAGGCTTCTTTGGTTTGTTGTGGGTAGAGTATTTGGTTGTAAACACATTTGATTTGCCTTGGTTATGAGTTTATTTATGACACTTCTCCTAAACCCCAGGCCAAATTCTTATAATAGCAAGCTTTCTGCCAAACTATACATCCTCCTTCATATATTCTTATAATAGCAAGCTTTCTGCCAAACTATACATCCTCCTTTATATATATATATAACATTCTGAAAGCCTATTTATAAACCAAAAGCCATAATATGTGATAGACTTTTGATTATATCACCACATGAAAGCATTTTTACAAGCTCAACAGCCACAACTCATACCCAGATTCACTAAAAGCTATGCCGAATGGAATTCATTTTGATATATGGCACCCTGAACTGTACAATTGGATTAATGATATATATAAAATTGAAAAAAAAAATAAAAATATCTAGAAAAATAACACAAGTAAACTTGTGTTACCTGTGATCTGAGTCATAAAACTTGAATAACTTTGTAAAAATATATAAAAAAAAAAATCATAAAGCTTTATTCTAACAAACTTAATGTTAAAAGATGAAATAAAAAAATAAAACTAAATATGTGAGTTTAGGATAACACCATATAAAGTAAATTGAAGAAAATCACAAAGTTTAATTCATATATAACTTAATATTGAAAAATAAAATTAAAAACAAAACTAAATAAAAAACAATTGAATTGTTGGAGGGTGAAATTAAAGAAAAAATAATTAAAAAAATAACCTAAAAAATGAAACAAATCAATTATGGTCAACCTACTCTATGATTTGGATGATGAGACCAGGATAAGCTAAAAAACAAACCAAAAAATTATGAAGCTTAATTAAAAAACAAATCAAAAAATTCATGATCTTGGTGATGAGATCAGGATAATTCCATAGAAAAGAAATTAAATTCTCTTTACAAAGTCCAATTTTCAACCAACCAAATGTTCAATTACACGAAGCATAATTTTCAAAAAATCTAATATTAAATGATGAATAAAAAAATAAAAAAATAAAACAACAAGAAGAAGGTGATTAAGTTGTTAAATGATAAAATCGAAAAACATTTAAAAAAAAAGAGTTAATGATATCCTGTTGGTTTGACTATAGTGATTCAACTACATGTTTTAATGCTTTATTAATTATCATTAACTTTTTAATTAATATAGATATCATATTTTTATTTTTCAATAAAAAATTACAATATCTCTAATATTGATACTCTCTTATCATTTAATAACGATAAACTCTGAAATTTATCTGGATCGAGTCATCATCGATTTGTGTTCTTCTCAATTTTTTACACTCTTTTATTTGCTGAACTATCTTCTGTCACTGCTTATGAAAAAATCTTCCTCGATTTGGTTGAAGGTTTTTTTTATAAAAATAATAATCAGAGAACAAGTAAAGAATGATTATAAGATAAACACGTCTATCCCTGTAGTGTTACGATAAGCTAAGAGAAGGGCTTAATTTACTTGTGAGCATTTTTCTTCTATAATTTCTTATGGTTTCCTTGAGAGCCAAGAAAGATGCGATCATCAGATGAAGAGATTAAGCCTGCGTAATTTCCAGGGCTTTACACGAGAAGCAGCGCATGGCCACCACTTGTTTGAAAAATGGACGCAAAAGTAATATAAAATCATATTATTATGTAATTAACTATCCTCTTTTTCGTCAATCAGTAGACTTTACGAAACTTCTTGGTAAAACCTCTGCTATATATAATTTTATTCATATTAATTAAGCTTGGTCATGAAGACTCGATCGAGAAGGCTATATATATGAAGGCCACCAAGAGATTCTGCTCACCACGGAGAGGGAGGAAGAGAAGTAGAGAACCCACTTGGAGATGATCAGGACCGTTGGATCGCCTACAATCATATGTCTCATCATCTTCTGTCTGTTACTCGCAATCTCTAAGCAGAACAACCTTCATTTCTCTAGCCATGACTTCATTATCGTGACAAAACCTAGCCTAGTTTTAACTTTGTTTTTCATGGTAGTCTACTTCATTACCATGACCATCTTTATAGGAAGCTCCAAGCCAGCAGTGGAAAGTTTTGACTACTCCTTTTCCTCTCTCGCTCCTCCAGCGTTCAGCAGTACTGGTGATGATCAGAGATATAATAATTCTGATGACGATAGCTCTCATGGTTCCTGTGAATACGATGGAGATAATGACGATGATGTGAATGATACAGAAGGTAAAGACAGTGAAGACGATGAAGAATATGATAATAAGTTGGAGAAGAGAATAGAGGGCTTTATTGCCAAGGTTCATCAGAAAAGGAGGGAGGAGTTTCTCGGAGACAGGCTTCTTTGTATAACTGCTGGTTAGCAAAGTCTGGTCAGCTTCCCAAGCTTAAATGGCAAACCTGTAAAGTTTGAATTTTCCATCTTTTTGTATATTTCGTTTTTTCTTTCTTCACGTCTGATTTATGAAGCCATGGAGAGTGGTGGGAGAGGGTGTTTTGAGCTTTCTCTATTGAAGTCTCGATGGCTGATTACAGTGTTTACAAGGACAGTGTAATAAGGACTGGAAGCTGATTATGTGCATGTGCATGTTCCTATGAATAGATTGAAAAAGAACAATAATTATCTGCATCATGGTGTTTTTTAGCATCAACCAGATTATTTATCCGAAGGTCCGTTTTTTTTTTTTTTAGCTATAAGAAAATATTTAGATATTGCTAATATTTTTTTATGAAAAAAAATCATATGAAGAATAATTAAATATTATCATTATTATATGTTTGATATATATGCACTGGATAAATGTGAAAATGTGCATGCGTAAAATGAGGATTAATTTCAATTATCACGTAAATAGTTTAAGAGTTTCTGTTGAAATAAAAAACAATTGTCAAGTAATAATTGGAAGGAAAATGATGCGACGACCAGTGAGTTCTTGGTAAGTGATGATCACGTAAAAAGAATAATATTTAACTTGGGTTAAAATGTTAAAATACGTGACCTTGATCATAAGATATAATATATCCTCCTAAAAAACATTTTAACCCAATATTAAATAATATTTAAAAAAACAATTTAAAAAAAACATAAAAAATAAATTGAGTTAACTTATTAAGCACTATTACTAGATCATGAGATTAGAATAACATAATAGAATGTAAACAAAATAAATAATGAAGTCTAATTCTCAATTAACCTAATAAAAAAATGAATTTAATAAAGAAAAAGAAAATAAACCTTAGTCAACAAGGTTAATCTACCAAACCAACTATCTATGTCATGTGAGTGTGTAACTTATTAAAAAACATATATAATATAAAAAGATAAAATTAAAAAATATTGACAAAAAAAGCTAAAAAAAGAAGCAAAGCACTATTAAAATAAATAAATGGTTAGTGATTTATAAAAAGAGGTCAAGTAAAACCTCTTTTAGTCTATAGTTGTTAACACCTTATAACTAAGTTTTTCTTATCGTTTCAGGCAGCAGAATTCCAATATTGCCAAACCAGGCCTCAATATGCCAATGGCACGGTATTTCCTTGACCTTGTCACTGCGGGTGGGAAAATAGCCATCTCCAAATTTAATAAGAACTCAAAGACTCCTAGCTGTGTTTTACCATAATTGGAGAAGAGAGATAGAAAACTAAAGGAGAGTACTTTTATTTCATGTTAACTTAACGACCAATTAATCAATTAACAATAGAAGACTTGGCGATTGGTTGGAATTACGGTTGCGGTTATTTTTGAAAGTATTTTTTATTTTTAAAATACATCAAAATGATATTCTTTTTAAAATTATTTTTAACATCGACACATGAAAATAATTTAAAAATATTTTTTTTAATTTAAAGTAAAAAATAAATAAAATTTTCAATTTTTTTTTGAAATCTTGATAAGTTAGGTTTGGGATTTCTATGGATCAGAATTCAAAGACTCGTAGCTGTCTTTCTATAAAATTGAAAAAAGTGAATTAAAAAAACAAAAGGAGACTTTTATTTTATGTTAACTAAACACAATTTTACGTCCCTAATTATTTCAACGGCAATATTCTCCCACCCCATCATTCATGTCATCTTTCCCTGAACTTTCTTCCGGCTGAATTTGTCCTGCTAAAAGGAATTTATCGGCTTAATTAGTTGGTGGGACTTGGAATATAGATGCTCCTACAAGCCAAATTCTTAAACAATGACTCTTGAGTCTTGATAGATAAATCTTCATATTAAAATGGCAAGAAGTGCAAGCCTGCTCTCTTTCTATCACCATAAAACAATTGAATTACACCACCGGAACATTATTTGCGCGTTTCAAATGCCGTTTCAAAAAAATTCAATTTTTTTTTATTTTAAATGAATATGTTTTGGTGTTATTAGATCATTTCGATGTGCTAATGTCAAAAATAATTTTTAAAAAATAAAAAAAATATCATTTTGATATATTTCAGCATAAAAAATACTTTGAAAAACTACCGCAATTACTCTCCCAAACAGACCTATGTTGGTGTCAAGCTGTGTTTTCTTTGGTAAAATGCAAACTTACTGAAAAAGTCATGCGCGCTGCTGCGGGTTGGGACTTGGAAGGCAGCAAGGGTCGTGTTTTCTTAGCTCAAAAGATGTTGAAAACCTCACTTTAGGTTTAATATCAGCCATTGTCCGTCCAGCAGTGCATGGATACAATTAGCATCGAAGATGTTATTTACTAAGAGTCAGCGATTGAAAAATAAAATAAAATTCATCATATTACTGTACAGTACTATTCATATGTGAACACAGAGACATTAATTATATTCTGAGCCCGACTCATCATTAGCCTATATTCATAAAGTGCTGCCAAAAGTCACTTTCTGAATATCCCCACACAGATTATCCCACTTCATCTATGGGAGTCGGTTCATGGTGAGCCGGGCTCCTGATAATTTCCCGTTTGCAAGTCTCCCCAGACTCAAATCTGCAACCAATTGCGGAACACGAGGTTGTAAAATGGTGAAGAAGCACCTAATTAATTATCTCCTGCGAGATCCTAAGATGAATTCCCACTTCTCTGCACAGATATATAACACAACATTTCAGCAAAACATATGCTGCGTCAAATATGTTTGTTATGGAGCATCTTTGCAGATGCCAGCATCTCATCTTCCCTGTGACAGCTTCTAAAACCCTATTTTGAAAAGGACTGGGAAAAGCATCAGCCGTCACCATCATCGCCGTTCTCATCCTCGTAGCCTTCAGCTCTTTCTTCCCGACAGGTCTCCGATTTGGGAAACTTGGAAGGCCAGAAAGTGAAACCGAGGAGCGATGGTGGAACCTCAATCCAAGCTGGCTTCATAGAAAGTAGTCCTATCCTTACTGCCATTATTAATCAGCAAAAGAAACGATAAATACAATCAAAAGGCACCATGTATACCCGATGGAACGCTTAATATTTCTAGGGTTTGAGGAAAAGGATGCAGGAGATGTTTGTGGAGTAGAGATTTATATGTTGTGGAGCGTACCTAAAAATAGAGATGGAACGAAGAGGGAGTTCAGGGAGACAGCCAAAGCTCGATGGGATCGCCGGTGCAGCCACCTGGATAGGGTTAAAAACCCAGCACTAACATCCAGTCAGTTACTTAAAAAATAAATAAATAAATAGAAATAATGGATGGAGGAGAAGCAGTCGCTATAGTTCGAACTCATGACCGCTGGGTCAAAAAGGCTCTGATACCAAGTTAAGAAATCATCACATCTAAACGCATAAGCTTGTAAGTAAAACCCTATAATATGATTTATATTATTCTCTAACAGCAATGACTATGAGCTCATATATGCTACTTGGCTTGACCGCTCTAGGATTTTTTGGTTGGCCATATAACCAATCTTTAGATACTGCTATGGAAGGGATGGGATACATGCAGAGATCTCTAAAATTATATAGTTGCTACAGAAACCAGTTGCAAAATGATGACCTGCGTTTCACAACGAGTGATGGTACATGCATCTCATTATATAAATCAATATTTAATTAAGAGATAACTAAGATTTAAATATTTGATCTAACAAAATACAGATTATTACGTAGTTGTGTTTAACAACTACGTATTTTAGATTTTTTATTTTATTTTATCAAACAATTATTCATGTTAATGAAAGAAAAAAAAAGAATAAATAAAAGAGATTTGAATAAAATTATGAAATCCAACTATAAAACAACTTAATGTAAAAAAGTAAAACTGAAATTTTTTTTGGAATGAAAGTAAAATAATAGTGTCGAATGATGAAATTAGAAAAGAAAATAAGCTAAAAAAAAAGACAACCGTGTTAATTCTTGTACTTGTAATCCAAGTCATTAGACTGAAAGCACCGTATATGAGGAAAATGCAAAACTCAATCTCAACCAAATCCAATGTTAAATGATGAAATTGAAAGAAAAAAAAATCATTTAGCAAAAGAATCTAAGATATATGAAAGTAACAATTAAAAAAACAATTGTGAAAATAAAAATAAAAATAAAATAATTTAGAAGGAAGCCTAATTTTTTTGATTAAAGGGTAAAATTAAAAAGAAAAATAACTTTAACAAAAGAATAGAAAAAAAAAAAAAAACAAGGATTGGAAAGAATAATACAGCATAAACTTGGATTTAAGTATGAAATTGAAAACCAATAAAAATATTCATAAAAAGATCAAGGAAAAAAATCAAAATAAAAAAAGAATAAAGATTAGATTGAATTAAAAATAAAAATTGGAATTGAAGGCAAATTGAAACGAAAGAAAAGTTCATTGCTAACAAACCATCACACCTCCATTAACATTGTATCAAAAAAGAAAAGAAAAGATAATGTTGCTTCCAATGACATGATGGAAGCTCTTGGCCACAAAGTTTTTCAATTTTAAAATTAATTAATTTACTTAAAAGTTCAAACTATCTCTATTAATATGAAATTAATAAATAAAAATCACACTAAGTCTCGTGCATCTATATTTTATTTTTTTAGATTTTCAGGGCGAATACATGTTTTCACTATAATTTAAAAAGATTCAAATACCCTTGACTTATAGCTTAAAAACTATTTTATCATAAGGGTACTAAAGTCACAACAAATTTATTTTTCTTATAAAAATAAACCCATGATTTATTACCATTCTTAAAAAAAAAAATAGAAAACTTTATGTTAATTTTGTTCGATAAAAGCGGGATGTCAATGAATTCAATCATGGCTGTCAAAATCGCGAGTTGCCTCGTAAAATCGTCTGATGTTACAAGCCAACTCATCAAACCTTGTCAACTCGGGTAGAAAAATCAATTTTAGTCAAGTTCGATCAAAATCAGTCAAATCGGACCGGATTGGTCCGATTTTACGATCCTGTTGCATCAAAATTTTAAAGCCAATTCATTCACCTCTTATATTTATACACAAAAAATTTTGCCAACTCAATTATTTATCTGATGTGGGATAAATTGAGTAAGGAAAGTTTTAACTTTGCATGCTTCGGCTGAAGAGTGAAGAGCATTTAAACTGAACAAATAATTTGGGACAATGCTATTTGTCCAGCATTTCCGCTGGACAAATTGTGTATATATATTAATTTTTTTTATAAAAAATATATATTATAAAAAAAATAAAATTGTTGTGTTGATTTTAGAAAAAATAAAAATTATATATATATCATGGAATCACTCTTGAAAATCAGTAATATTAACTTTAAAATTTATACTTAAATTTTTTAAATTTTTACTTTAATTAAAAAAATTGATGTTTTTAAATCATTTTCATGTCCTGATGTCGAAATAATTTGTTGGAGTTGGAGCTAGTACTAGTAATATTGGTGTTGGTACCAGTATTAATACTGATAATCCTTTCAATAATAATGCTTTCAATAATAATGCTTTTGATGAATGTATTAAAAATAACGAGAAAAATGACGGTCATGAGACTGATTTTAATTTATATAGCACATCAGCAAAATATTTATTTTAAATTTGTTAGTTTTTACCTAATGAAATTCTATGGACATAATTATTTTGTAATGTATTTTTAAGTTATTTTGAATTATATATGAACCTTAACTAATGAAATTTTATGGCCATAATTATGTTGTATTGTATTCGGAAATATTTTATTTACGATTCTATGATTTTTCTACCTACACGATTTTAACTGTGATTTTACGATTTTTGTACAGAAAAATTCAAGTATGATTTTACGATCCGAGTTTCCAAAACCCCTTCCGTATCGTGTCAAAATCAGGATTTTGACAACCATGAATTTAATGGTTTTCTACTAACAAAACAAATATAAATTTAACCAAATAGTATGATTAAGATGATATTAAGAACTAATCGATTTTATTTATAGTTTAGTTACTTTTGTGAAGAATTTATTTTCCCCTTAAAACATCTGAAGTACGCTGCAAGACAGACCCGTCAAGGAGAGATCTAAAACAATCGAAGCCTGCCCTCTCCGATTATAAGCCTTCCACCCTCTCTAAGCCATAACAACCCCTCTCTCTCTCGGCACCCAATGACTAAACAGCAAGCCAGATTTGAACCCTACGATTTTAATGGAGGGTAACCCTCTACCCCTCCCCCTCTCAGTAAGTTGTGTCTATCTATTTGTTGATGTGTTTGATTTTGATTTTTTTGTGAAGGACTTGCGTTGCGATTGCTGGAGCTGATTACTGTGTAGTCGCCGCCGATACTCGGATGTCTACCGGATACAATATTCTCACTCGCGATTACTCCAAAATCTATAAATTGTATGTCTTCTAATCTCTCTCGTTTATTATTTTTATTGCTTGAATTAGTTTGTGGGTTTTCTCATTTTGGATATCCTCGTTCTTTGTACTCCAATTGGAAATTTAGGCTGTGTCAAGTGAAATTGACTGATAAATGTGGGTTTTAGAAATGGGTTTATAGCTTCATTAATTTCAACGAACCCACTGTAAAATTGGAAGGTGGTGTAAAGCACTCTGCTTTTTTCAAAGAGGATGAATTTGCACGAGGGAACAAGTAAGAATTGAGTTTCATCTCATCTTTGGATCAAATGAATTTAACAATAATTCAATTAGGGGTTTTATTCATTGAGGATTTCATTGGAAAGGTTTAATAAATGATGACAAATACGAGGTTAGAGATATCTGTCCTCCAACTTGTCTTTGCACATGCTTGCCAATACCTTTATATACTTCTGGCAAACTGAGAGTATGGAACTTAGTGCTCACTAGATAGGTGGAGTTTTCATTGAATCAATTTTGATAATGATCTGGAAGTTGCATCCTTTAGTCGGCTTCTTAATGAAGTTTGTTATTTTCCTAGTTATTTATTAACAAGACTAACTTGATTGATGTCAGAGCGGACAAATGTATGATGGCCTCTTCGGGCTTTCAAGCTGATGTGAGAGCCCTACAAAAGGTCTTGGGGGCTAAGCACCTGGTGAGGTTTCATGAAAACTAAACTGATACATTTGTATTTAACTCGAGGCGACTCTCGCTTCAAATTGATTGAATATAAATCAATGTAATGCTTTTGTTCTGCAGAATTTCTTCCACCTAAATTATATAAGAAGCATGTTGTAACTGATTAAATGTGTCCATGAGATTACATTAGTTCCCTTCCTTTGAAATCTTACTATATCCTGAGATTTTTCCTTTGAAGTTTTATTAGCGTGTTCGTTATTTTCAGTGTTTGTTTTGGAAATTGTGGAGTTTGGTATGCCCCAAGTCTTTTCAGGAATATAGTCCAAATTGAAAATTGTAAAGATTGCCACATGGAAGTAGTTGGAGAGGGACAAAGAGACTCTGAGAGCTATGTAATTTGTGTACCTTCATATCTGTTAAGAATGGTGGTGTTTTGTACTGCTGTGACTTTCAAGTAAAAAAGGACCATCTAGAAGTGTGTGCTCTTAAATATCTATGATTCTGTGGTCTAATGAACTCCCTTTTGTTGTGTTTGAAAAGAAATTTGCTTCTTGTTTTGGCACGGAAGCTAATATCTGCTCTTAATCACTTACCAGATCTATCAACATCAACACAACAAGCAGATGAGCTGCCCTGCCATGGCTCGACTGCTCTCCAACACTCTCTACTACAAACGTTTCTTTCCTTATTATACCTTCAATGTTTTGGCTGGCTTTGATGAGGAAGGTAAGTGATACAAGTCAATGGTGCAGCTTTAAGCTTTTGATTGGTGTTAATGAATTGGTTTTCTTTTTAAAAATCTAGGAAAGGGCTGTGTTTACACTTACGATGCTGTCGGCTCCTATGAAAAGGTTGGGTATAGTGCCCAAGGTTCTGGCGCTAAACTCATCATGCCTGTGCTAGATAACCAGCTGAAGTCCCCCAGCCCTCTTTTATTACCTGCACAGGTATGCTTTCCTTGCCTCATGCTGTTTCCTTAGTCATTTTTACTCGATTGTTTTGTCTTTTATCTGGTTATCTAAAAAACTTGTGACTTTTATAGGACGCTGTAACTCCACTTTCTGAGTCAGAAGCAATTGATGTGGTCAAAGATGTTTTTGCATCTGCAACTGAGAGAGATATATACACTGTAAATTCCTGTTTCCTTTCAGCCTTTCCACTTTAAATCAATTCTTCCTCTTTTTTTTTGTCAAAGATGTTTTTTTTTTTTTGTCTTCTTTAAATTATATCCAGTATCTGGAGGAAGGCCCCCCTCTCTCTGAATAATTACTTTTACACAAGGAAAAGATTGGGCAGTGTGCTATTACGTTTACCCTTGCAAGATATTATGCCTACGTCCATGTTTTGACTTCAGTTCATTTATCACTCTTTAATATATCTTGTTTGTTTTTCAGGGAGACAAGCTTGAAATTGTCATTTTAAATGTTGATGGTATTCGTCGTGAGTATGCAGAGCTCAGAAAAGATTGATCCTCAGATGATCATTCTGCTGGACTTATTGGAAGTTGAAGTGGTAGTTGTCGTTTACCATATCTTCGTTTTGTTATGATTTCTCCCATTACAATGTAACTTCAATATCAGTCCTGAACGCGAACAATTTTACTTCCTAGTTAATGAATTTTTTGCGACGTCGAGAACTTTCATGTAATTTAGATCAATGCAACTGATTTAAGCCAAGTTTGTTATCCACATCATTTTGTGTTGGGTATTGGATTCGATAGATGAGGATGCTCTTCATGTTGTCTTCACGATACTTAAAATTAATCTCTGGAGATGGATTTCTAATCCTGCTTGACTATTTTTACCTATCTCTGGTGTATTATGTTCTTCGCTTATTTTTATTTTTCGTAGGCCTTGTCTTGTATACGTTTTGAAGTGCTGATTATTTCTTTATTTGGTCAAGTAATTTCTCTACGAGTGACACCTTTCCCGTTTTAAATTTTGACGTTGAGCAATGAGATAACATCACGGACTTGAGAATGGAGCATCTGCTAGCTAGGTGAAACTGACCAGTGTAATGCACATGGCATTGTGGCGAGGCAACTATGAAATAATTACCGTCCTCTCGCGGTTTCTCTTTGCTCTAGAATGGAAGGGGCCGAGCTTCAAGATATAGCGATTGGTCTCGTCAATGCACCAATGTACAATGCTATAGGAAATTTTAATTGCAGAGTCCCATAACTTTCAGAATTGGATTCAGGGTTCTAGCTTCCCTGGCCCCTTATCATCAAGAGTAGGGGACTCCTGATATAAACACATGGAGATTATTACAGCGGCCTGTACCCACTAGAGTGGCAGTTCTGACTTCTGTCCGCCGATCATTAGAGATCACCACGAAACAAATCATCATGGGGTACAACTGGGTAGATGTAAAATTTTCCTGGTACATCTTTTTTTTTTTTTTTTTTCAAGCATCAACGAATGCTGTTGATGTTCTAAATTAACAGCGCGGCTATCAGGCAAGGACCCTTCAGAAACTCTCTGCAGATGCCCACCCGTTCTTTTCCAGCTCTTGTCTCAATATCTGCAGTGAACGCCAAGGTCCTGCGAAGTGAGTGAAGACATTTTCGATGGAAAGGACCCCATGATGTTAGAAAAGCTAACCTTGATTCTCTTTCGGTTGTAGTCAAAATCAAAGTTTCCCAAGCGCGATGCAGACCGATACTCCACAATCGACTTATCGCCTGGCCGAAACCAAAACTCGACATCATCGACTAGCTGCTTGAAAGAACATCAGGACGTTAATGTTAAGTGTTTCATTGCAATTCAAAGGCTCCACCAGCGATTTCTTGGGAGGAAGATATCTAACTTACCCCTAAAATGGGACTCGAGTATTCAACGTGCACATAATCGCCATCCCTCTCTACAATCTTTGGTGTAAATTTCTCCGGTTTGGTTGATCTTATCTGCACAATTGGCAGGTTCAACTTAATTTGATATTGCTGTTAAAGCTTGATCTACTATCAAGAAGCAATGGAACTGTTGTATCGCATCTCTTTTTTGCTCATCATGCCAAGAAGGAATTTGAATAGACAATTTACCACATCAAGAAGCTCTTCCATTGCCTTTTCCTTGCTGACTGGCTTTTTTCTACCACCATTGTAGTTCCTGCAGCAGAAGAAGGGGAAAACACACACACCAAAATATTCAGTTCAGCACATGCTCAATTTGACAAGTCATTATCGGCGACCACGAGAAGCACTAGTGGAGACTTGGGACATGTCAGAAACATTTTCAAATGAAGTCGGCGAGATTTTTTATGCTAGCACCTACCATGGAGGGGCATAGTGGGTAAGATCAGTGACATTCTCCGAAGTTGAGATACAATTCTTTGTGGCTGGACACAAAGATAACGACGGTTGGTTCTTTTGCACCCCCAGGTATTCAGGCTTTTTCCCACTGTTAACACATCCCAGATTGAACCTCTGTTAGTCTTAACATATGAGATTAAAAAAAAAAAATAAGAACTCCCAAATTAAATATAAATTAATACTTTTTAGTGATTAATTAAATATTTATCAGTTCCTTGTATCATTTTACGCATATTGATACTAAATTCTCCTCTCTCTATAATGTGTAGAGTATCTGAAAATTCACGAGAAAAACCGACATGACAATAGACAATACTTTGAATGGGAGAACTCGGCCCTCCCTGCCGTAACATTTCACTGATATGTTGCGAATGGGGAGGTTTTAAAGGGATAAGGAGAAGAGGGACGATACCTGAGATTGAAAATGGCACCAGCTACTGCTAACTCGCTGCTCCTTAGTACTATTTCCCTTCAAATTTATATACTTTTTTTTATCAGAACCTCTCCCCCTGATTGGATAGACACATTCGATGCAAATATATTTTCATGTCTATTAAAGAATTTAGTACCTTCGAGCAATTTGATGCTGGGGTTTGTTGTCGTCGTCCTGCTGCTGACAGAAGAGGATACGAGGACGAGTGAACCCACGGTGGTGTTCGACGCTGCGAGTCTTCTTACAGAAACAGCCAGGATAGGCTTTTGGTGGTGCCACAGAACCCATGTTCTCCAAACTCAAGATCTGTTGCTTGTTTGTGTTGTTGCCTGCCAGCCCGCACGCACAATTTGTAGACGTTTCTATCCTTTATAGATGACCCGTTCCGTGTTGACGGTAAGATTCGGCTGTTTTTACTTTTCTTTTTTATTGACTAGGGCGTTCACCGACCTTTTTCAAATTGTTGACGGTCCAAGTTTTCAATCAAAATTCAAATTGAATTTAATTAAAAACAGTTTATAATATGTATAGGTGGTATTAGGTGTAGACAATAATATAAATCATATTCTTGGATCTCATCTATAAACTTAACTTCTTAGATAAGATGGTTCATTTGCATGGTATTAAAACTTCTCTGATTGTATCCCCTGAAAGCTTACTCATGTTTCAAGATTTCAAGAGGGGCTTTGAAGATTTATTTAGGTGAGATGGTTCTTTAACATAGTATCAGAGTCTTATTGATCTAGTAGTCATAAGTTTGAATCTCACCACCCCCATTTTTATTTGATAAAATAATCAAACACAAGGTAATATGGGCATGTACAAGTTTCGAACCCAAAAAAGCTTTTATTTGAGGGGAGGTGTCAGAGAATAATATAAATCATATTCTGGGATCTCACCTATAAATTTAAGTTTGTAGGTGAGATAACTCCTTAATATTAGGAGTAAATTATTAGGACCCTGAAATTCTTTTCTTCACCTGTGCAACATGCCTTGCTCATAACTCTATCCCTTGGCTTCCATTTTTGTGTTCAATTTGGTAAGATTTGATCTAGATCATTACATCCTTCACACATTGTTACATGACTTACATGGATAAAGTTCATAATTAAGTGTTGATAGAGAGATCCTGCACTTATTTGTGATGCAAGATCTTTTTTATAAAAATATTCTTAGTTAATTTAATATTTTCTTATTTTTATTTTTATAATTATATTATTATTTTCTATTTAAAGGGAATCGTTTTTCTTATTATTTTTCTCTATTTGGTATTAATAAGGTTTTTTTAGTTTGTTTATTTCTCATTTAAAATATTTCATCGCATTTTGGTGAAAAAAAATCAAAGCTCATATCTCTTAAGACAACTAGTTGTTTTCTTATCCCCCTCCAGCTAGCCGCAGGCCAAACTCTAATATTTTAGAGTTTTTATTTTATTTAAAAAAAAATATTTTCAAATTATTTTGATGTGTTAATATTAAAAATAAATTATATATATATATATAGTCACACATTCCTGTAAATGACCTCATCAATAACTTTTTTTTTTTTTAAAAAAAAAGAAATTAAATTCTTAGAGACTGACAACGCGCTGACGAAAGAAGTGGGTGGGTACGAGCATGTTGTCGTTTTAACTTTTACGAAATGCCAAGGTCGTCAATGGAGCTCTTGTTTATGCGCTCCCTCGAGGAACGTTTGATGGCGACTGTATCCATGGGTTTTCCTGGCATACTTGTTCTGGGAATTTATGCTCTGTGTGAGTGATTTGCCTTGTTTTCCTGGCATCACTGCCTGCCTCTATGCATTTGAGCTCAATAGAATGAAGGGGTCTTTTTCTTCATCTTCTCCAGCTCTTCCTGGGGATTTTCTTCTGTAAATAGAGAATGAAGCGAGCTTTGACAACATGCTTTCATCTGGCCGAATTATTAGAACACGCCCTTCTCATCTGGCACCTGTGTTAAGCCCAGTAATATGAAGGTAAACGCTTCATTAAACAAAGAACAGTGGATGAAAATGATCGAGTGCTGAATCTTTTTCTCAGAGAAAACATCTTCCATGGCAGTGTATGTTGAGAATACTCCTAAACTCGAAATATATGATCTCCAGTAACAATGTTCAGAGGCGACCTCGAACTCAGCTCCAAGATGAAGATCCAGGTGGAGTTATATCTTACTGATCTAAATGCCACATGCATCATTTTTCCTACATAGTTTATTTTCATAGACACATGTTTTTTTCTTTTTATGGTGAATAATTAAGGCAAAACACTAAGAATTAATTCTAGTAATTATCGAAATTAATTTCACATCAAACTTGGTTTAAAAAATTGAGGTTGAGTGAGAGATGTTCTACAAGCCTTGCAACAACTCTCTAACGTTCTTCTTTATTGCTTTTTCTAGATTTTTTAAACTGTTATGCAAAATTATATTATTTTTTCATGCTTGCTTTTGAGAAGCTAACTTTTTTATATATATGAATTCTTTGTTCATATATATATATATATATATATATATATATATATATATATATATATTCAGGAACTAAATCTTTTTTTTAGTTGTATTGGTGTGGTTCATAGTATTTGTATATATATATATATATATTCAGGAACTAAATCTTTTTTTTAGTTGTATTGGTGTGGTTCATAGTATTTGTATAAATATTGATTGAGATTAAATTTTGATTTTGAATGGTTTAAAGAATATAACCTATATATTAGCCAAATTTCATCAAGTAAAAACATGCCTTCCCCTTCGGATTGATTGGTTCGCACTGAAATTAGGACATCCATGAAAAATCTTCTTATCCCTTTTTCTTTTTTGCCTGTCGATATCACCATACGCAATATAGATATTTTTAATTCTCCTCGAGATGCCCGCGGCCAGGAGGGCTCATTACCATGAGATACAGATATGATAATTTATATAATTATAAATAAACACCTCGAAACCTTGCAACAAGCCCGTCTAGCTCAGTTGGTAGAGCGCAAGGCTCTTAACCTTGTGGTCGTGGGTTCGAGCCCCACGGTGGGCGTTTTAGTTTTTTTCAAACAATCCGGTCAAAGTAATAAATCTTATATTTAAGGTTGATAATAGAATTAGAAAGGTTGAATGAACTTTCCAAATATACCCTTCAATTCTCAAGCTGACCATAGCAATCCCAGCCCCTATTAAGCTAAAGGATTAACAGCTATAAAACCACATGACAACTCGCTGCCGACATAATATTTATCGATTTTTTAATTAATTACTTTTCAAAACAATCCAGAAATTTAATTATCGAAATACATGATTCACCAACCTCGTTATATTCCCAGAGTTTTATCAGAGTCAATAAATATTCAGTTATTTTTTAAAATGATTTTTCTTCGACATCAAAATAATATTTGTTTTTATTATTTAAAAAAATATATTTTTTATTATTATTTAAAAAAAAATTGATATATAAAACATCCAAAAAAATAATTTAAAATAATTTTCTTTTCTTTTTCAAAATCACTTTAAAAAACCCGTCACTAAAAGCAGTAACAGGCGAGTCACAAAGTTAACGGAGCTCTCCATTTTTGTCGGAAAGGATATGATGAAGTGCTATAATAATAATAATCATACATTCAAACCCATCACCTATTTTTGTATGCAGATCATTTTGGTCACCAAAAATTTCCAGTTAGATAAAGCTAAGCCATACAATAATTAGTTTTCTCAACTTCAAAACTTCAAACATTGTGCTGCATGCAACGTCCAACTACTCAGCTGGTATTTTTGCTCTATTCAACTCTCTCTCTCTCTCTCTCTCTCAGTAATTAACGAACGCTAATGAACCTGAGCGAGCCATACTGCTAAACTCATGAAGCTAAGGCTAGTCAATGAGAGTGTGTCACGTCATGAGCTTCTTCTATAAGCTTCATATCTATCACTGGAATGGATTATCCCTTTATGCTGATTCAAGTGGTGGAGCTGCCCATAACTTCACTTTCTTGTCCACACTGGCTGTGGCCAAAACGAAGGTCTGTCCATCACCTGGAGGCCACCAAAAGTGGTTAACAATCATATGCAATTACACCCAGAAAATGCACGCGCAAAAATCATGATGGTCCAGGAATCGCTGGGACCATTTCCAGCCCTCAAACCTTTCTGATTACTTAGTGCTTTGTTTCTCCTATATACTCCTAGAGTGACATGCAAGGAAAACTAAAAAGATATGCATAGCAGTAGGGTTATGAAAAACGATCTGAATAACCACAAGAATGTTTTGTTGAATGAGGCACCTGCTGGAATAGTTTTAGGCGCCCATGCAATCCATGTGATGTCACCTGCATAATAAACTAACATTAGTATAGTATTCACCAGGATATTATCCCTGCTTATTTACCACAAAACATGCCAAGTCTGACTCCTTGAACAACATGAGACAGGAGTTCCGATGACGTGGAACATCAATAGTGAATAAATTCATTCATAATGAAATCTTTTTCATGATCATGAATTAAAGCGGAACTACAATCAATGTTGATAAAAAAAACAACCTTAACAACAATTTCTCAAAACAAAAGTTGTTATGAATGTAGGTTCAGATTTCCAAATGAAATCAAAACTTCTGGGCACTGGGGACAAATCTGCCACCACATCAAGATCTCAATCACAGTATCCATCGACATTTACTCATGCTAAGATAGTAGATATATTTAGGACCGCAATAAGGTCTTACATTTTCAACCACTCTGCAGAGGAACATACTAAAATAAAGTCACAGAAAGGGAAAAAAAACATACCATTATGAGCATTGTCAGCTGTGTCCAAAACCTTTCCAGTTTCAACACATAACCACTGCAACATTGAACCATGTGTTGCAGCCAATATCCTTCCATCAGGGGATAAACTGAGACGATCATAATGTAAAGTTGCACCATTTGAATCATGAAGTGGAATCATAAACACCTTTAAAGTCTTTGGATCCTCATCAAGATGATAACGAACTTGAAGAAAATCAATAAAAAAGAATTCAGTATGATCTTCATCATATGGTTACCAACACAGAGGCCCCACAAAAACACATTGCAAAATGATTGCAATCATTCAAAGGTGAAGAGAATTAAAAACCCACAAATCTATTCCAGAACTCAAAAGCAAAATATGTTACCAGCATCCAAGTGTTTTCTATGGCAGTCTTGCCTGTATTATTAGATACTTCACAAGAACTTTGAAGAAATATTGAAGCAGGAAGCAATTCTTGTTATTGACAAAACACAAATGTTCAAGGATCATTCATTCCGTAGATTCTGCAGACTAGAGTGCTGATTGGGGTTTATTTTAGATAAAACTGACATGACATCCAAAGATAAAGTTTGCAAAGCCTGAACTGCCAGTTTACAACGCTCTTAGGTTTTCAATTATTCTTTGATTTGTCTCAAGTCATGACATAAAATCAAAAAATTGAGAAGGCCAAACCCACCTATAATAAGCATTGAACAAACCCTAATTTTCAACTTTTTAAGGCAGTCCTAAATCTACTACATAGTGACAGATTTTTCACTTTCACTGGACATACCATTGATGTTCCAAATTCTTATCGAACCATCTTTGGAGGCTGTGATTATTTGCTCTGAGTCTGGAGTGAAGCATAGCCATGTTACTGCACTCTGAACATCAAAATAACTTGAGATGAGAGAAAACAAGCATATCCTAGATATATAAGAGCAAGAAACATGATAATAACACCAGAAGTATAATAGAGTTCAAAAGATAAGGCTAAAATAATGATAAAAGAGATCCTTCCATTTAGATGAGAGTTCATATCAACAACTGCTGAAAGAATGAATATATCTACTAGGATAAACTTGTATGACACCATATCACACAATAATTTAGTCATTGTTACCATTGTTTTATTACTGCTTACCAATGCACATCCCAGTTCAAAAATCCAACTTTATTCAAACAGGTCCAATCATAGATTTGATTTTAAGTTAAACTGCATAGCTATTTTTATGCTAAATAGAATATTACACACATATCATGAAGTTCAGATACACAATAAAGAAAGAAGGGAAATAGAACATGGAAAAAAATAAAAAATACACAGCAAAGCTTTATTAAGATACAGATGGAATTGTGTTTAATTATTTTATAGATCACATACTTTGTGCCCTTTAAGTTGCATGGCTTTTGGAACCTCCTTGACAGAACCATCTTTTGAATATACAATCTCCCATACCTGCCAAATAAAATTTAGAACTGGAATAGCAAGTCAATTATCAGCTGATACCAGAATGTCAGATTTAAAGCATGCAATTGGATTCCTGGCGCCTCTTAAAATAATTTTGGTATAACAGTTGCAACTGAAGATAATAGAATTAATCCATATATGGTGACAGATAACAACATTGCAGTTGAAGATAAAGACTTAATCAGTGTGTTGACCCATAACTACGTTGCTGTATTTCATTAGAGGTAGCATAATCTCTTGACATGACCTGATATATTGACTCATAAGCAAACTTGTAAACAAGCCTAAACTAATAAGCTTCTTAAGGTCATCAAACAAAATTTTGCAGCAATACTAACTGATGGCTTATGTTTACCATATTAGGCTCACATCTATGCATATTACATGCTAAATCTATCTATGAAAATTTATGCACATATGAGTAATTATTTCATTTTTGGGAAGTATTAGGAGTGTCAAAAAGGATGCAAGATTTTATGCCTAAGAATCTTCAACATCATATACTCTATCAGGAATCACACCATATGGTGCATTGTGTGAATAAATTTCCTGTTGTTAAGCACAAACTCAGGATATCATTTACAGAGTCCCAAGAGCATGCTTTTATAAGTAATTAAGAGATCTTCACCTTCACATCTGCAGTAAAAGCTGCAGCAGCAATGAAACGTCCATTTGGGGATATAGTAGCCATGGTGTTTTTCAATTGATTTGTATCGACATTCCCCAAAACCTTTCCTGTCTTTCCATGCCATATTTTGATATCAGTACCTGGAAAGTAAAATTAAAAAAAAAATATAATAAGTGTTGCTTTCTGAAACCTAAGAAAGAAGAACAATTACAAAAGAAGTGTAAATCAAAGAGTTTGGATTTTTCTGCTCCAAGTAATAAGTTTGATAATTTAAAATTGCAAATTTGATGGGCAACTCTTTTATGATTAATGATGTTATGCAGTTGCTATAATGTAATGGGAAAAACAAATAATCATAATATCACTCTCCAAGTGTAGATTGGCCACCAGAATCCACAAGCCTGTATAAAAACTGGTGGAGTCTGGTCCTTGACTAATATGTTCTGAAGGCAGCTAATTAGACAGAAAACGGTTTGGAAAGTGTTGGATGATATCCATGATAAAATCATGGACATTCATTGCTGAAACCATGTGAGATGCAAGTGATGGACAATTAAGGTTGAATGCATGGATGGATGAAACTGTTTTCAATTTTGTAGGGCAAAAGAAAAAAAGAAGTTGGTTTCAAATATACCAAAATCCAAAACATGAGAAACCACTAAAGTCAATTATCTGATCATTTTGTGTTTTGCTGACAATTAACTTTTATCCAACCATCAATCCTCGTAAGAACTACTGAGGCATGCTTCAAATTTCAAATCCATAACTATTCTACAATCACATTGTTTGCAAGCATAATCCAAATTTTAGGCGACCTTTCCTAGTCTAACAAGGTTAGTAAAATGTTAGAATCATAGCATTCAAACCATTTCAATAATGTGCCAAACATTTACATCAACTCATTGATGCTTATTTGAATGTTACTATTAGAACTCGAGGATTGCATATCTAAGCCAGGAAAAGAAATCAGCATATACCTTCCGAACAAGAGGCCACAATTGTACTTCCATCACCACTTCCATAAGTAGAAGCAGTTCCAACCAGGGTCAAAACAGCCCGATTCTCATGAATTTTGTGATGTTCCCATTTGATATCAGGCAACGGAAGCTTTGGTTGCTGCTTAGAGTCATCAGCAGCTTTTACCTTTTCCTCTCCCCACATATATAAAGACGAACCAGACAGTGTTTGCGACGCTACTACTACAGATGATGCATCATCAGAAAACGCCACTGCTACCGGGTGACCTCCAGCTGGCACATTAATTCTCAAAAACCTGCAAATTAATTATCAGCACTAAGAAATAAAATAAAAGAGTGGCCGCATAATCTGAAAAAGAAAAGCTTCGGTTTCGTACTTGAAACTTTTACTCGAAGCATCATCCAATTTAAACACCCTCACCACTCCATCTGCACAAGCTGTTTTTTTTTACAAAATAATAAAAAATTATTAACTGAATCCGTAAGAATCAACGAGATATTATATTTTCATAAATATTTAACAATTAATAATAACAATCATAGTTGAAATAAATTACCGGTAGCCAAACTGCGTCCATCATAAGAGAAACACAGGCCGGTAACAGAATCACCGTGACCTTTCAAAGTATTCAAATCCAATGGATGCTGTTTCTTATTATGATCCTGCACGTTTCGCGATCTAAACAATAAAAACTCACATATAAGAAAAAATAATAATTCAAATTTATATTTTCTTTACCTTATCGGAGGAGACATGGGAGTGAGGTTTGGAGAGAGGCTTCTTGGATTGGTGGGTAGGTTTAGGAGGTTTCTTATGAAGATCCGAATGAAGTTCGGGTTTGGAGATGGATCCAATTTCGGATTTTCTTTTGAGGAAGTAGTTCTTGAAGAAAATAAGAGCGATTGCAGTACCAAGAAGGAGTGAGACCAGTGCAATCGGGAGGACCTGATCCATTTTTTCTGAATCTTTTAGGGTTTCGATTTTGGAGATAATGATGAGAAATGGCGGGGGAGTTATACGGGTCTCCTTTTTGCCTTCCACTCGTTCACTCTCTCTCCAGAACTACAAGAAAGAATGGTGTAGAAACTAGAAACAGTTGAAAACCAGTTTGATTCTCTGTCGAGGAAAATCTTCCAGGTACAAAGGATCCAGGCCCAGTTATGCCAGGGAAAATATCTAGACTTAAGCCCAAAGAAATATGACCCGGCCCCACAAAAGGAAGCTTGTTTGGATTATAGAAGACCCGAATAGAGTACCATCCACTCATCCACACCATAGTTATTAATTCCGTTCCGTTCCGTTCCGGCCGGAATGGCCGGAACGTTCCGTTCCGTTCAATAAACCGAGACAAAATGACGTTGTTTTTGTCTCGGTTTTAATTCCGGTCCGGTCCGGTCCGGAAATTCCGGCCGGAATGTCTCAGTTCCGTTCCGGGTTCAAAATCTATTTTTTTTTATTTTTTAAAAATTATTTTTGACATCTATACATCAAAATAATTTAAAAACACCAAAATATTTTAAATAAAAAAGAATTCAAATTTTAATTATGTTTGTTAAATTAATATTTTTTTTTCATATATATATATATATAGTTAATTATATATGAACAGTACAACACCGAAACGGCACGCCGGAACGCTCCGAAACCGGAATGTTCCGTTCCAATCGAAAAACCGGAACGACGACCGGAACGGTATTGACAACTATGATCCAGACAGCGTAGTCTTTTCTCGAACAAATCCTACATTACTTTCGGCTTTATAGCTCAGCAATGTGCTGTTAAATTGTGAAGTCCAATAAATTAAATGTTTAAGAAATTATATAACCAAAGTGGATAGCATTCTCTTTTTTATTTTGAAATATCCAGATGTAATTAACGTACAATGCCTTCCAAAGTTAGCTATCTTTTATTAACGTCCTGGGAGTATGGTTGCGATAGCTTTTCAAAGTGCTTATCGTGCCGAAATACATCAAAATAATGTTTTTTTATTTTTTAAAAATCATTTTTGAAATCAGCACATCAAAATGATCTAAAACACACAAAAACATATTCATTTAAAATGAAAAAAATATATTCAAATTTCGGCCAAAAACCAGTGGGATCGCAATGCCAAACGGGTACTAAATCAGACACCTCGAGCCATGACCATGCCTTCTAAACAATTTTTTAAAAATTATTCTCCTATATTTTTTTTATGTTAATTCCTTTTTATTTGTGTCCGCAAATAATTATATTAATGATAAGATCAATAAATGATAATTATTTATACTTATACTTAAGTTGCTACTTGTAGTCGCTCTATGAGTTAAGAAGTTTTTATATTAGTATTCCAGCAATAAATGCTTCAAAAATGTTAATATTTTCAGTTTTGATATTTTCAAAAAGTCCATGACATACTGTCTTTAAGGATATTTCTCTAATAGCAGAGCACCCTCCAAGATTCAACAAATTATTTCTCAACAAAAGAGAGTAGCACAGAAACAATTTGAAAAAAAAAGACCAGCAAACTAAAAGTGAAAAAGTATTCTAAGTTGTTTCTTGTTTGAAAAAAATACATGGTATTTATAGGCAATCATAATGTAATAGTCATGTTTAAATTTATTATGAAATTAAAATGGTTGTTACAACAATTTAAAATCTCAATGTTAAGAAATTAAATAATTATGACAGTTATAGCGGTTGAAAAAAATAAACGAGAGCGACTATTACAAGTAAATTTTTAGCTGTTAAGAATATTATGGTAAGAAGACAAAATTTAAGAAAATATAGGCATTACCTGGCACACAGGAGAGGCAAATAAGAGGTTACCATTTATGAAAATTTTTCTTTTTCAATGTGGGATATATAGTAAATCCTATATTTACTTTTTATACTCAAAAAGTTAATTGTGTTTTTCATTGTGAGATATACTTTTGAAATAGTTTTTAATATAACTTTTACAACATGAACACACATTTCTTTGGCAATTCACACTTGCTGAGTTTCTCAAGGAGCTCCTGGGGAAGAAATCCTGAGATATTATACATACAATTTAATCGTATACATAATAACACAAGCATTTTCCTTTTTCTTTAACATAATAACAATATAAATTAAGTTCAAGAAATTGAGTCCTTCATCTCCTTCCATGTCTCTGTTTGTGTGCGTGTCTCTCCCTCTCACTTTCTCAATGAGCATCAATCACACATAAAGCACCGCTTCCTTTCCTTGTGATACAACAATTACAGAAACGCGCACGCAAATACAATCCATGGCAGGAGTTACCGCTGTTCTAGTGCTATTCCAACCAAGCTACCCAGAGTAATGTGTCCCCAACCGAACTAGAGAAAACCCTTTTCCTTGCAGCATTGAATGGCTCCTTCGAACATTTCGTCAAGTCCATACCTAAATTTGAAACCAGAATCCAGAAGTTTCTTTGATGATACATCAGAGCTTTTAGAGCCTTTAACATCCTTTAAATATCTGCCCCAAAAGAAACACGAACAGTACTCTGTTAGTTTTCAATTTTTGAAGATTAAGTGAAGAATGCTGCAGAAACTACTCACTCCAACGTTGGTATTGGGTACTCAGGGAACTTGGCAGAAAGAAATTTAGACATCTCTTCAATTGTTATCATGTGTGAAGAACAGATATATCTCCCTTTTGCTTCAGGATTTTGGAGGAGGAAAATATGTGCCCTAGTCACATCATCAATGTGTACCATGGATGTTTCGATGAGTGACCCGTACTGTTCCCGATTACCTGAAACGATATTGTCCGTTAGATGAACAGCTTTCAAAACATCATAAGTCGAGTTAAACACTAATGTTCAGAGCAGCTGGGAGCTAGCGCTGACCCAGAACCATCGCCAATGATGCGAGAACTGAACCAGGCATGTTCGTACAAATGAAGGGGCCAAGAACATAGGATGGTATCAAAGTTACAAGGTCCAATCCATGTTCTTCTGCGAATTCAAGGGCTCTTTTCTCCGTTAAAGTCTTAGAAATAAAGTAAGGACGTAAGCGTAAGTTTGAAGCTTTCAAATAATCAACGTTGCTCCAGTAACTTTCATCCATCATTTCCTCCCCACTGTCATTAAAAACTACCGCTGCTGCACTGGAAGTGTACACAACTCGTTTCACTGTCTTTGAATTCAAGCAAGCCCTCAGGATTCCTAGCGTCCCATTTATTGCTCGCTCGATAACTACCTCCTCGGGTTCTCCTTTTCCAAAATCTAGAGGAATAGGGGAAGCTACATGAAAGACACCGATACATCCTTTGATAGCCGCAGCAAAGCCGTTGGGTTCACTTAAATCTGCATAGAAGATTTGTAGCCTCTCTGATCCTCCTGGAAGACTTGTCAGAAAGCTAACGTCCCTCTTGTGCTCTGGTCACATATACAGCACAAAGTTAAAGAACATATTGAAAATTTAAAAACACCTGTGAATGAGAGATTTTCAAAATTCAATGGATAGATAATACAAACACCACCCGTTGATCGATTAAGGCCTGTTCTTGTTGTGATTTCAACTCCTTTAACTGTTGGTGTTATGATTTTAAACTACTGATCATATTAGAAAACTTAATTACCAGGGTGAGGTCTGACGGTGGTGTTAACAAGGTAGCCTTGCTCCAGGAGCTTCATGATCAGCCACGAGGCCAAGTACCCAGTGCCCCCTGTAACACACACTCTGCCTCTCTCTCCTTCCATTTCTCTCTCCCTCTCTAAGATGAGTTCGAATAAGATTGTGGTGGCGAGCCTTCTTCCATGTCTAGGTCATATTTAGTCATGGAAAGAAACGTGTCAACTCTTCCTTGTTATTTTCAAAAATTTACATACCACACGAGAATATTTCAATCAACAATCACTTTAAGTTTTCTTTTTTCCTTCACTCGTATGGCTGTCGTTTTTTAAAATATTTCTTATTTTAAAAATATTAGAAAATAACTGAGTTACATATGTTTCGTGTGTGTATTAACAAAAGAAAAATAAATGCTAATTACGATTGCAGACAAACACTATTATATTATGAAAAATAAATTTCCAACATCAAATAAATCATCACACGATAAAATATTGATTACAATGAGGTACTTGCCCTGCGCTTCACTAACGTTGAATCAAACTTTTTAATATGTAAAAAAAAAACATATCAAGTACATTTGATAAAAATAATCAATCTGAACAAAGTTTTTGTTAAGTAATGTTAAGAAAATTATTTATAAAATAATTTTTGTATTCAATATTAATCTAAAGTAATACAATTTTATAGAAATAAGATAAAAAAAATAAAGACAACTTGCACTCGCAGATTTATGAGCAAACAAATGATAAAATTCATCAAAGATGAGTCATTTGCTTTTTGTAGTACATTGATTGATTCTTGGACTTGCTTTAAATACTTGGACAAATATTTAATCGACAAATAATAAAACTATAATTGATAAAATCCACTACAAATGAGTTACTTGCTTTTTTTTACAGCAAAATGATTCATTGTTGGGTTTGCTTTAACTATTTGGCTAATATAACATCGAATGAGAAATCATTTAAATTATTATTCTCATTGTTATTCTTATAATTGAAGGCAGGATAAAACAAATATCAATAGCACAAAAAAAATAATAACCTGATTTGAAGAATAAATAGAAATAATTAAAGGACAAAGATAAAATTAATATTATTATCATTATGAATTTAATTATTATAATCATTTGGATTATAATAAAATTACAAAATTATTCCAAAGAATAAAAAAATGTATCAAAAATGTAAGCAAGAAAACAATTATAAAAAACACAATCACTAAGGTTATTATTATTATTATTGTGCAAACAATGAAAACCATAAAATAATCTTGAAGAATAAAAAAACCATAAACCTTTAACAAAAGAGCAAATAAAACAATGAAGATCATAAAATAATCTTGAAGAATAAAAAAACCATAAAGCTTTAACAAAAGATCAAATAAAAACAATTAAAATAATGACAAAACCAAATTAAATATTATTAGCATAAAAAATATTTAATTCGAAGAACAAATAAATAAACAAAAAAATAAAAAAATAAAGGGCAAAATGAAAAAAAAAAATATAATCAATTTCAATTGAAGGACAAAATTGAAACACATTAAAACCTCAAAATCAAAACAAAATACAGGAATGGAAAAAAATCAAATAAATACAAAATTAAAAAATAAAACCCCAACAAAAGAGCAAATGATTAAAAAAAAACAAACAAACCAAGAGTATAGTTATATTAATACAATTAAAAAAATATAGTAACCACTTTAGAATGACCAAAAAATTAAAGGAATCAAAACAAAAACAAAAACTAAAAGAATAAGGGCAGAAATGAATAACACAATATATGATTAATTTGAATTGAAGGATAAAAGAGAAGCAAATCAAAATTTTGGGATGGAAAAAATTACATGAATGAAAAACAAACCAAAAAACCTAAAAAACTTTAACAAAAGAGCGAATAAAAAAATGACTAAACCAAAATAAATATTATTAGGATTATGAATATAATGATGACAATTGTTTATGCTATTATTGATATTTTTAATATTATTTCACGAGATATTTTTAATTTAAGCATCACAACTATTATAATGAATTATTACTGTTATTATCATTATCATCAGTAATATCACTGTTATTATCATGATTATAACAACTAAAATCATAATTACTATCACTGCTTAAACAATAAAAATTATTAAACTATCTTGAAGAAAAAAAAAGATCAAAGATTTTAACAAAAGAGAAAACAAGATAACAATTAAAAAGACAATTACTAAAATTATTACTATTAGTGCATAAACAATGAAAGCTATAAAATTAACTCGAAAAATAAAACAAAAAATCCAAAACTTCAACAAAAACCAAACAAAAAAATATAACTTATATTTATTGCTGCAATACCTTCCACACACACGTTATTGTTAGAGAATAATATAAATAATATTATGGGGCCTCACTTACAAGCTTAAGCTTTTAGGTGAGATGGTTCCTTAACATGGTATCAGAGCTAGAAATGCTCACGCAGACCATTCAAATTCATTGCTTCCGCAAATTCTCCACTTAAATTCAACGATTCAAATCGTCAGAGAAATTTTTCTCTCTGTTTCTTAAAGTGTTCTTGATAACACTAATTTTTTGATAAATACTCAAATTCATTCATAAATCTCTCTTTCAATACTGTTACTGAGCCAATCAAGTGGTCCATTAAAGATATTTGTAAAGTCCTCAATACTGAAGCCATGGTTACCGCAGCACAACTCCAGATTTTGCAATCCCCAATTACAACCCTAATCTCTACAGTTTCCACCTCTGTGAACGTGAAGCTTGATGATACAAACTATATGAATTGGCATTTTTAGATGCGTCTTCTACTTGAGAGCAATGGAATTATCGGGTTTGTCGATGGTACTCATCTCTGCCCATTGTCTGTGACCGTCGATGAATGTGGTACACATAACTCTCCTTCTTCTTCTTCCTCAGTTGATAATGATGATGTGTTAGTATGGAAATTACATGATAGAGCACTTATGCAGCTCATCACTGCTACTTTATCTCCGATTGCTATGTCTTGTGCAATTGGCAGTGTTAGCTCTCGTGACCTGTGGAATAGATTAATTGAGCAGTTTCCATTGTTTCCAAAACTAGTATTTTCCAGATGAAATCAAATCTTCAGAATATTAGGAAAGGGGGAGATACTATTAGTCAATATTTTCTTAAGATTAAGAAAGCTAGAGACTATTTGACCGCTGCGGGGGTCCATTTTGCTGATGAAGATATCGTTATTTTAGTACTGAATGATCTTCCATCTGAATACAACACATTTCGGTGTGTCATTAGAGGCCGAAAAAGTGTTATTACTTTAAAAGAGTTTAGAACTCAGTTGCTTGCTGAAGAGAAAATTGTGGAAACAATTAATCCTGCAACTCCTTCATATTTTACTGCTATGCATACCTCTAAATCTGCTATGTCCTCTCCATCATTTGGTCAACAACATCATGGATCAAATACTTATGGTTCTTATGCTAATAGGGGATACAAGTCATTTAACAGAGGTTCAGAAGTATGCATGACAGACCCCAATATCCTGTTAAAACCATCTAATCAATCTCCATTTCAGCAGCAAGTTGCACCTCGTATGCTTGGTTCTTCTTCTCCTTATGCTTTAGTTTCCAGTGTGCAAGTGTGTCATCTGTGCAATCGTGAAGGTCATCTTGCTCCTGTGTGTAATTTTCGAAGGGATAAAAGACATAGTTGCAACATTTGTGGTCGAACAAACCACACTACGTGGTTTTGTTTCTACAATGACAGAGGACCCAATTTCAGTGGATCAACCAATCCCCCTAAAGTTCTAGCTCAATCTAATGGTGGTGTTTCTCATGACATGCAGGCTATGCATACAGTAACACAATCTAGTCCATCTTCATCTCAAGTTTGGTTGGCTGATACCGGGGCTACAAACCACATGACCTCTGAATTGCATAATTTGACTCTAGCATCTCATTTCCCTGTAAATGATTCAGTGCAAACTGCAAATGGAGAAGGTTTGTTGGTATCTCATGTTGGCAGTTCTGTGATTCCTACCAATTTTGTGTCCATTCCATTGAAATCAGTATTATGTGTTCCACAATTGACACAGAATCTTCTATCAGTGCATAGATTATGCTTGGACAATAATTATCGTCTAATCTTTGATGCATTTTGTTTTTGGATTCAGGACAAGGCCACAGGGAGGATAATCTACAAAGGCTACAGCAGTAATGGACTCTACCCTTTATCTTTTGTTCCCAAATCTGGTTCTGGTTTGTCTACTCTTCATTCCCAGCATCAAGCTTATTTGGGTCAATTCATTCTCTCTTCTACCTGGCACAGTAGGTTAGGGCATCCAACTAATAAAATAGTCACCTTGATGTTAAACAAGGCTGTTGTTACATGTCCTGTTGATTCTACTTCTAGCATATGTCATAGTTGTGTTCATGGAAAATTTACTAAACTTCCATTTCCTTCTAGTACTACTAAGTCTGTAATTCCCTTTCAAACTGTTCATAGTGATGTATGGGGGCCTTCTCCTTGTAAGTCTATTGATGGTTATCGCTATTATGTGACCTTTATTGATGAATGTTCTCGATATTGTTGGTTGTTTCCATTATTCAATAAAAGTGATGTGTATTCTGTGTTTATTGCCTTTTATCACTATGTTCAAACATAATTCTCTTGTTGCATTAAAATTCTACAAAGTGATGGAGGTGGTGAGTATATTAGTAAATCTCTTCAATTGTTTCTCACTACTAAAGGGATTATGCATCAAAAATCATGCCCTTACACACCTGAACAAAACGGTCTTGCTGAACGCAAACATCGTCACCTCGTTGAAACAACTATCACATTACTTCATCATGCAAAAATATCTTTCATTTTCTGGTCTTATGCTATACACACAACAGTTTACCTTATTAACCAAATGCCTTCCCTTGTCTTGGATAACAAATCACCCAATGAAATCTTATTCAAAACAGTTCCAGTTATTAGTCATCTGAGTATCTTTGGTTGTGCTTGTTTTCCATTATTGCGTCCTTATCATATCAACAAGTTACAACCTAAGACTTCCATGTGTGTCTTCTTGGGATATGCAGCTCATTATAAAGGCTATGTTTGTTTTGATACTCTTAGCAAACGAATATATATTAGCAGACATGTTGTTTTCAATGAACTTGTCTTTCCTTTTGCTACTGTAGCACCTAATTCTGGGATTTCTTTTTCAAATATTCCACCATCAATTATGCCTGTTATTACTCTCAATAATGTTGTTGTCATGCCTTCTTCTACATCTTGTCATCAGAGTCCTCAGTCTTCAAAATTATCATTCTCGGAGTCCATTGCATCTGCTCCTTTGAATTCATTATCTCCCTCTGTGGAACCTCAGTCCAGTCCTGCAAATGCAACAGCATCCCATGAGCAATCAGATGTTATTTTTTCTCCCGAGACCATTCCAGTGGAGTTACATATACCACCAATGAATCTGCATCCAATGCAAACTCGCAGCAAGAGTGGGATTACAAAGAAAAGGGTTTGTCTTCTGTTAGCCACAAATTCTTCCCCTACTGACTTGTCTCTACTTGAGCCTTCAGGTTTCAAGCTTGCTATGTGAATTCTGTTTGGCATCAAGCTATGCAGGAGGAGATTGATGCCCTCAAATCCCAGGATACTTGGAGCTTGGTTTCTCTTCCACCTCACAAGAACTTGGTTGGGTGCAAGTGGGTGTTTAAACTGTAGAAAAATTCTGATGGATCTGTTGCGAGGCATAAGGCTAGGTTAGTGGCACAAGGGTTCAGTCAAGAACCTGGACTTGATTATGGTGAGACATTTAGCCCCGTGGTTAAACCCATTACTGTAAGACTTGTCTTAGCTCTTGCTGCCACCTATGGTTGGACTTTGAGACAACTTGATATTAAGAATGTATTTTTGCATGGTGTCTTACAAGAAGAAGTGTTTATAGCACAACCTCCTGGTTTTGCTGATGACAGGTTTCCTGAGTTAATATGCAAGCTTAATAAGTCTTTTTATGGACTTAAACAGGCACTACATGCATGGAATGATAGGTTTACATCATTTCTGCCATCTTTGGGTTTTAAGCATACATACTATGATTCTTCATTATTTGTTAAATCAATTGCTGCTGATATTATTGTGCTGTTAGTGTATGTTGATGATATAATCATTACGGGATGTGATCAGTCTGCTATTGGAGAGGTTATTCAAGCTCTTACTATTGAATTTGAGGTGAAAGATTTGGGTTGTCTGCATTATTTCTTGGGGGTTCAGATTAGCACTACTGCTACTGGTTTATTTTTGTCCCAATCTCAATATATTCAAGACTTGCTCAGCAAAACAGAAATGTTGACTGCTAAGCCGTGTGCAACTCCTTGGCTTCCCTACCAAAGATTGCTAAAGGATGATGGGGTGTTGTTTGATAATCCATCTCTTTATAGAAGCATTGTGGGAGCCTTACAATACCTCACTTTCGGATGTTGCGTTTTCTGTACACCAGGTATGTCAGTTCATGCAACAACCTATGGTTGAACATTTCACAGCTGTTAAAAGAATTCTAAGGTATCTTAAGGGTACTTTAAGTTATGGAATGAGCTATATGAAGGGATCCTTGGACATCACAGCATTCAGTGATGCAGATTGGGCTGGTGATCCCAACAATCGACGATCAACGACAGGTCAAGTGATTTTTCTGGGTTCTAACCCTATTTCTTGGTCATCAAAGAAGCAGCAAACTGTCTCCAGGTCTTCCATAGAGGCTGAATACAAGGCTTTATCTTCTACCTCAGTTGAGCTTGATTGGTTGAAACAATTGATAGTGTTTCTCGGTGTCCCTGTCACACAGCCTCCTATGATGTTTTGTGATAATCTTTCAGCAATTGCCCTCTCATTCAACCCTGTCAATCATCAGCGCACCAAGCATATCAAGATTGATGTTCACTTCGTGCGTGAAAGAGTTGCTGCTAATCAGCTCATTGTCCAGTTTATTTCTTCTAAGGAACAGTTTGCAGACATCCTTACAAAGGGTTTAAGCTCTCCTTTATTTCATATACATTGTCGCAACCTCATGCTTGGTTTCTTCAAGCCAGAGGTTGAGGGGGGATGATAGAGTGTAGTGTGCATACGTATGTGTATGCACACACAAGTCTTTCCCATTGAATATAAATATATAGCCTGCGTATTATGTTGTAACAGAACAGTAAATTTCAAATTACAATATTTTCCCTCTCTTTCTCTTTCTCTCTGCATTGTCTTCTTCCCTTGGCTCAGTAAGATTATCTTCTTATTCTAATCTTCATATGGTATCAGAGCCTTGTTAGCCCAGCGGTCACGAGTTCGAATCTCACCACCCCCATTCTATTTGATAAAAATCAAGCACAAGGTGATGTGGGCCTGTGCAAGTTTCAAGCCCAAAAGGCTTTCACTTGAGGGGGTGTGTTAGAGAATAATATAAATAATATTATGGGGCCTCACTTACAAGCTTAAGCTTTTAGGTGAGATGATTCCTTAACAGTTATAACTTCTTCTTGAATGACAGACAATTAGAAGGAACGGGGTTACTTGCTTGCGCGTTGTGCTGAGCTTTTTTTTATATAAGAAACTGATTGATTTTGTGCATGTTGTAATTGATTATTTTAATATTTAATTAGTAAAAGTATAATAGATTAATTCTATTAAAAATGCATTTTTTTCGCCTAAAGAGAACAATTAAAAACCAAAATTAAGAGCGTATATATATATATATATATATATATATATATATATATATAAACATGAACAAAAATTGAGACTATTTAGAAATATATCTAAAAAATAAAGGAATTGAAATAAAGAATTAAAAGTATATGGGCCGAAATTTTTATATATATATATAAACATGAACAAAAATTGAGACTATTTAGAAATATATCTAAAAAATAAAGGAATTGAAATAAAGAATTAAAAGTATATGGGCCGAAATGAAAACAAAATATGTAAATAATTTAAACGGAAGGATTAAATTAAAAAAAATTAAAAATGTTGCAAGGAAAAAATAAATAATTCTTTTATTTCTTGATTTAGTTTCAATCTCTTTATTTTTTCAGTAATTTTGGTATAATTTTAAATAATTTGTTGTATTTTAAATAAAAGTTCAAGAAATGGAGTCCTTCGTCTCCTTCCATGTCTCTGTTTGTGTGTGTGGGTCTCCCTCTCACTTTCTCAATGAGCATCAATCACACATAAAGCACCGCTTCCTTTCCTTGTGATACAACAATTACAGAAACGCGCACGCAAATACAATCCATGGCAGGAGTTACCGCTGTTCTAGTACTATTCCAACCAAGCTACCCAGAGTAATGTGTCCCAAACCGAACTAAAGAAAACCCTTTTCCTTGCAGCATTGAATGGCTCCATCGAACATTTCGTCAAGTCCATACCTAAATTTGAAACCAGAATCCAGAAGTTTCTTTGATGATACATCAGAGCTTTTAGAGCCTTTAACATCCTTTAAATATCTGCCCCAAAAGAAACACGAACAGTACTCTGTTAGTTTTCAATTTTTGAAGATTAAGTGAAGAATGCTGCAGAAAGGGATAGAAACTACTCACTCCAATGTTGGTATTGGGTACTCAGGGAACTTGGCAGAAAGAAATTTAGACATCTCCTCAATTGTTATCATGTGTGAAGAACAGATATATCTCCCTTTTGCTTCGGGGTTTTGAAGGAGGAAAATATGTGCCCTAGCCACATCATCAATGTGTACCATGGATGTTTCGATGAGTGACCCGTACTGATCCCGATTACCTGAAACGATATTGTCCGTTAGATGAACAGCTTTCAAAACATCATAAGTCGAGTTAAACACTAATGTTCAGAGCAGCAGAGAGCGCTGACCCAGAACCATCGCCAATGATGCGAGAACTGAAGCAGGCATGTTCGGACAAATGAAGGGACCAAGAACATAGGATGGTATCAAAGTTACAAGGTCCAATCCATGTTCTTCTGCGAATTCAAGAGCTCTTTTCTCCGTTAAAGTTTTGGAAATAAAGTAAGGACGTAAGGGTAAGTTTGAAGCTTCCAAATAATCAACGTTGCTCCAGTAACTTTCATCCATCATTTCCTCGCCACTGTCATTAAAAACTACAGCTGATGCACTGGAAGTGTACACAACTCGTTTCACAGTCTTTGAATTCAAGCAAGCCTTCAGGATTCCTAGCGTCCCATTTATTGCTCGCTCGATAACTACCTCCTCGGGTTCTCCTTTTTCAAAATCTAGAGGAAGAGGGGTAGCTACATGAAAGACACCGATACATCCTGTAAGAGCCGCAGCAAAGCCACTGGGATCACTTAAATCTGCATAGAAGATTCGTAGCCTCTCTGATCCTCCTGGTAGACTTGTCAGGAAGCTAACGTCCCTCTTGTGCTCTGGTCACATATACAGCACAAAGTTAAAGAACATATTGAAAATTTAAAAACGCCTGTGAATGAGAGATTTTCAAAATTCAATGGATAGATAATACAAATACCACCCCTTGATCGATTAAGGCCTGTTCTTGCTGTGAGTTCAAGCCCGTCTACTGTAGGTGTTATGATTTCAAATTACTGATCATATTTGATTTCTTTCATTTTAATGGTTTTATATTGCGTGATTTTTTTTTTAATTACTACGGAGTCAAAAAAGAAGAAGAAGAAGAAGAAGAAAGATTAGGGATTGATATTTTATACATTTTAGTTTTTAATCAATATTAACAGAAACTTTTATAATCTATTAGTTTGTATATTTTAAATTTGTTTAATTATGACTTAGATATAATTTTTCATTTTGTAATTAAAACATTTCATGATATATATACAAACATATTTATAACGACAATTAAATAGAAAACTTACCGGGGTGAGGTCTGACGGTGGTGTTAACAAGGTAGCCTTGCTCCAGGAGCTTCATGATCAACCACGAGGCCAAGTACCCAGTGCCACCTGTAACGCACACTCTGCCTCTCTCTCCTTCCATTTCTCTCTCCCTCTCTAAGATGAGTTCGGATAAGATTGTGGTGGCGAGCCTTCTTCCATGTCCAGTTCATTTATAGTCACGGAAAGAAACGTGTCAACTCTTCCTTGTTATTTTCAAAAGTTTAGATACCACACAAGACAATATTTCAATCAACATCACTTTAATTTTTCTTTTTTCCTTCACTCGTATGGCTGTCGTTTTTTAAAATATTTCTTATTTTAAAAATATTAGAAAATAATTGAGTTACATGTTTTTCGTGTGTATTAACAAAAGAAAAATAAATGCTAATTATTTTCAAAAGTTGATCATTGCTATATAATGACATTTAGGTACCAAACAAAAGGATATTTTACTCCAGCAAAGTAAAAAAATAAATATCAACACCATAAAAAAATATTATCTTATTTGAATAATAAATAAAAATAATTAAAGGAAAAAAAATTGGTATTATTATCATTATAAACACTGTGGAATATACAATTATAAAAAACACAATCACTAATATTATTATTATTATTTTGCAAACAATGTGGACCATAAAATTATTTTGAAGAATAAATGACAAAAAAACCAAAAATCTTTAACAAAAGAGCAATTAAAAACAACTAAAATAAATGACAAAATCAAAATAAATATTATTAGCATAAAAAAATTATTGGATTTGAAGAGCAAAAAAATAAATAAAAAATTAAAAGAATAAGGGGCCAAATAAAAAATAAAAAATATAATCAATTTCAATTGAAGAGCAAAATTGAAACACATTAAAACCTCAAAATCAAAAAAATTACAAGAATAAAAAAAAAATCAAATAATACGAGACAAAAAATAAAACCCCAAAAAGAGCAAATGATAAAAAAAATAGAGCCTACCCTAGAATGATTGAAAAAAATAAAGGAATAAAAAAAACAAAAGTTAAAAGAATAAGTACCGAAATGAATAACACAATATATGATTAATTTTAATTGAATGATAAAATTAAATAAATCACTGTGGGATGGAAAAATTACTTGAATGAAAAACAAACCAAAAAAACTAAAACAATTCAGAAAAAAAGCGAATAAAAAAATGACTAAACCAAAATAAATATTATTAGCATTATGAATATAATAATCATTTTTGCTATTATTGATATTTTTAATATTATTTTTTAAGTTATTGTTAATTTAAGTACCACAACTATTATAATGAATTGTTATTGTTATTATCATTATCATTAGTAATGCAATGTTATTATCATGATTATAACATTTAAAATTACAATTACTATCATTACATAAACAATAAAAATTATTAAATTATCATGAAAAAAAAAACCAAAAACTTTAACAAAAAAAAAAGCAAGTAAAAAGTTTGATTAGAACCGCAACTTTGCACTGGTGATGAACCATCTAGCAAAACGAGGCCAAATGAATAAAAACATATTTCTTTTTTTCAAGAAAAGAAAAGTCATTTGGTTCCTCGGATTTAAACCTTTAAATTGAATGGACTTTTTACTTATCTACGACCTCAATTTTTCTTGAGGCATTTACAGTATACAATAAGATCACAAACAGCATAAAAAAGACAGTGGAGGGAGTATGATGTAATAAATTGTGTGTGTTTATATATATTTATTAGAAAGAAAAAAAAAAGCAAAATAAATGCTAATTGCGATATATATATATATATATATAGTATGAAAATAAATGTTATGAATCAATACCGTAAGCTTATACAAATTGGCTGAATTTCCTCTCAGTTTATTGAAACATTGATTCGGCTTAAGCAGCCTTTACACAAACGGGAAAATAGCTCACGACTAAGCAACGTGATAAATCTAACACAGACTAATTCAAATAACAACAACCCTAGAGACTAGGATTTTATTTTATTTTATTTTAGATGCGAAGAAACTCCACCGCCAGAAAATACACTTTATAGACCCAAATAAATGAGTAAAACCTCAGCTATCTTAGACACTTATAAAGAGTGCACGTCCTGACTCACACTTGAAATTTGTTGTGCAAATCATAAATTATTTATCATCACGTCTCGTACTATAGGAACAACGTGGACTTTATTGTAACAGAAGAAACCAGGAAAAACAGCTAGCCCAAGGTTAAGCTATCAACTTCACTATGCATGCGAAAATGAATCTAAAGAAATCCCTTCTCCTTGCATGACTGAATTGCCCCATCAAACATGTCTACAAGACCGTGCTCAAATTTGAATCCACAATCCAAGAGCTTCTTGGGCGAGAGGCTACGCATTTTGAAACCTTTAATGCCCTTCAAGGAACTACGTCCAAATATATAAGTTAGAAACACATGGAAGAAATAAAACCCTACAAAACAAAATATATAGATAGGAGTTTTTAATATTCTTTTTTGATAATTCGTGTTTTACTCGCATGCTTGTGCCAATATTCAGTTGTATACCTGTGTTGTCAATTTCGACCTTATTCTTTGAATTTCGTCTAATTTCATCCAATCGACCGTGTTTTCCTTAAATCTTGTGTCAAATTAACTAGCATAGAAATCTAATTAAATTTACTAATCAATTAATTTTTCTGGAGAATACGAGCGAGGGAATATAGCCTCGGGACATGCAACTCACTCTTTTGTGGGAGTATGAAATTCTGGGTATCTAGCGGAAAGAAATTCAGACATCTCATTGATGGATATTTCTTCCCATGAACAAATATACCTTCCTTTTGCATGAGGGGATTCAAGCAGGAATATATATGCCATGGCTACATCATCTGTGTGTACCACGTTTAGCTTGACAAGGAGATGATACAATCGCTTCTCACCTGCGTGGGTAAAACAAAGTCATTAAACGTGGTTCGTAATCTAAGTGGTGGGTCACAAGAATTAACCTAAATCAGTTCAAAACCATGTTCTTTTTGTGTTTATTTTGATTTTCCTTCTTAAAAAATATTTAATTAAAGTTCTAAGTAGGTTGACTCTGTCAAGAATACTATAACAAAATGTAAAGGAACCATTTCACCTAAAAGTCTAAGCTGATAGGTAAGGCTCCAAAATATAATTGTATTATACTTTAACACATGCACTCAAGTGAAAGCCCTTTGGGCTTGAAACTTGCACAGACTCACATTACCTTGTGCTTGATTTTTTTTTTATCAAATAGAATAAGGGTGATGAGATTCGAACTCGTGACCGCTAGGTCAACAAAGCTCTGATACCATGTTAAGGAACCATCTCACCTAAAAGATTAAGCTGATAGGTGATGCTCCAAAATATGATTATATTATACTCTTTACACAATGAAACTATCTTACCTAAAAATTTAAGTTAGGTGAGATCCAAAAATATAATTTATATTATTTTTTAACATATTTTCTTAAGTGAAAGCTTTTTGGGCTTGTAATTTGCACACAAGTTCACACTATCTTGTGCTTGATTTTTATCAAATAAAATAAGGATGACGAGATTCAAACTCGTGACCACTAAGTTAACAAAACTCTAATATCATGTCAAGAAATCATCTTATCTACAAGTTTTACATGTTAATCTGTATTGAAAGGTTTAATGACACTACGTAAAATGTTAAAAAGCTTTTAACATATGCCATAAGATGAAATTCATATTGGATCATTAATCCAACGTTGGGCTTATATGAGAATAATTATGTGTTTGTGGACTGTCAAATAAGGTGAAGCCTAATTAAAAATAATCTGCTAAGTATTTTTAGGCAATCGGGTTTTGGTGTATCTAATAGGGTGTGGACTTTTAATGTGTAGAGATTACGGGGTTATTCCTATTTTAGTGATGGGCTAAAATAGGAATACCAAAGGGTAGGAATGCCAAAAGGCATGAATACCAAAAGGCACTTGGTTGCCTATATATATGGTAATGGTCCCCATATTACACGTTCGAACATTCTCACACTGACATCCCATTATCAGAGAGAAAAGAAGGTTAAGGTATAGAGAGAACAAAAGGGCTCTCAAAGGAGAACGTGTTAATCTGGAAGGCCATTCGTACCACTCTAGATAGCGACTTCCGGATATGGATTAAGGTACGCTTCCACTTTATAGTTTATGCAGTTTCTTCGTTCTTGATAATTCGACATGAATACAATTTCTATATGTTATGAAATGCTAGACTTAACAAGTGGTATCAAAGCCATTTCATGTTGAATTATTAGGAAACTAATTAGAAAACTCAAGTATGCAGTAGTTAAAGTTAATCAAAATATGCAAATGTGTATGCGATTTATGTTCTTATTGATAGGCCCAAAGGAAGGTCAATATTTAAAGTAAATGCATGCGCACATGTAGTAATCAACATGTGATGATTGTTTGGTTTTACATGTGACTAATTAATTGACCCAAAGGCCAATTTATTTTTTGACATGTTCTTATTATTAATGTTTGGTTACTACATTAAGATATCACTTACAAATTAATCTTTTATCCAAAGATAAAATATTAATGGAGTGTCCGATATCTTGAGATGGGTTTTACCTTTATTTGAATTAAATTTTCCTCTTAAGATAAGTTTTGTTTGTGAGCTTGTTTCACTTGTTGTTCTCTTTTCAGCGATTAATCCTGCTAATATAACTGCCAGTATCAACTCAATTCCTATGTTTAATGGCTCTAACTTCAAATCTTGGAAAGACAATCTTTTGATTGTTCTTGGAGTTATGGATCTCGATCTTGCGTTAAGGACTGATTCTCCCCCACCTCTTAAGGATGAAAGTATCTCTGATGAAAAGAGGGATATGGAAAGGTGGGAGAAATCAAATCGCATGTGTATGATGATCATGAAGAGAGCCATTCCAGAAGCATTCAGGGGCACAATGTCTGATCAAATCAATACAGCTAAGGAATTCCTTGCCAATATTGAAAAGAGACTCGTCAAGAATGAAAAGGCTGAAATCAGTACGTTCTTGACAAGTCTCATTTCAATGAAGTATAAAGGCAAAGGCAATGTAAGGGAGTACATTATGGAGATGTCTCATCTTGCTTCCAAGCTCAAAGCACTTCAGCTTGAACTCTCTGAGGACTTGCTAGTGCATCTGGTTTTAATATCCCTTCCTGCATAATTTAACCAGTTTAAGGTGAGCTACAATTGTCAGAAAGAGATTTGGTCTCTGAATGAGCTCATCTCACACTGTGTTCAGGAAGAGGAAAGACTTAAGAAAGATAGGACAGAGAGTGTTCACTTAGCCACTGCCTTTAAAGACAAAGGAAGGAAAAGAAAGAACGCTAAGGAAGCTGCAGGTACAGTACCTCAAAAGAAACAATTAACGAAATCAAATGATTCGATCAGTACTAGTTATTTCTTTTGTGGTGTTGAAGGAGATAAAAAGAAGCAATGCACCAACTATCACGCTTGGCGTGCTAAGAAAGGTATGCTTCTTGCTTTGGTTTGTTCTGAAGTTAATTTAACTTCGGTACCTAGACACACGTGGTGGTTAGATTCTGGTGCAACAACTCACATCAGTGTGTCTATGCAGGGTTGCATGAGTTGTCGAAAGCCAAATGATGTTGAAAGATACATCTATGTAGGCGATGGCACGACGGTTGAAGTTGCGACAATTGGAAAATTAGATTATTGTTAAAGACCGGACTTTATTTGGATCTTAACGAAACTTTTATTGTACCGTCTTTTAGACGAAATTTGATTTCTATTTCTGCTTTGGACAAATTTGGTTATTCTTGTTCATTCGGAAATGGAAAATTTAGTTTGTTTTATGATTCCAAATTATCTGGTTCTGGTTCTTTATCTGGTTATGATAATCTATATTTGATTGATACAATTGCTTCATTTAATGAATCCCTGCAATTAAGTACACGAGGTACCAAGAGAAAATTAACTACCGAGAATTCAGGTATATTATGGCACAAATGATTAGGTCATCTCTAAAAAGAGAATAGAGAGACTTGTGTCAGTTGAAATTCTCGATCCCTTAGATTTTACAAATTTTGACATTTGTGTTAATTGTATTAAGGGAAAACAAACCAATACAAGAAGATTTGTAGCCAACAAGACTATGGACATCTTAGAACTGATACATACGGATATTTGTGGGCCATTTCCTATGATCGCTTGGAATGGTCAACAATATTTTATAATGTTCATAGATGATTTTTCCAGATATGGCTATGTATATCTCATAAGTGAAAAATCACAGTCACTGGATGTGTTCAGAAGTTATAAAGCTGAAGTTGAAAATCAACTTAGTAAAAAGATTAAAAGCGTCAGATCTGACCGTGGTGATGAGTACTATGGTAGATATGACGGTTCAGGAGAACAACGTCCAGGATCATTTGCTAAATTCCTAAATGAATGCGGTATCGTCCCACAGTACACTATGTCGGGTTCGCCCACTATGAATGGTGTTGCTGAAAGACGAAACAGAACGCTTAAGGACATGGTAAGGAGTATGATTAGTCATTCTACCTTACCAGAATCACTCTGGGAGAAGCACTTAAGACTGCAACATATATCCTTAATGGAGTACCCACTAAAACCACTACCAAAACCCCTTATGAACTTTGGACAGGCAAGAAACCTAGTTTAAAACACTTACATGTTTAGGGATGTCTAGCTGAGGCAAGGCCTTATAGGCCTAATGAAAAGAAACTGGACTATAGGACGGTAAGTTGTTATTTTATTGGATACTCAGAAAGATCCAGGGGATATAAATTTTATGATCCCACAACTAGGTCGATTTTCGAGACGGGAAATGCCCGATTCTTTGAGGATGTCGAGTTTGCGGGAGGTGATAGAGATAAAGACTTTGTCTTTGAAGAGGAATATATTGATATTCCCACAGGTGTTATTAGCATTGGTCAAGATTCTATTTTTGACCATGTTGAAAACACAACAAATCAAGACAATGTCGAAGCACCTCCTATTCAAGAAATTGTTCCAGAAGAACAACCTCGAGCACCTCTAGAATCTATGCCATTAAGAAGATCCACTAGAGAGAAGAGAAGTGCAATATCAGATGATTATATTGTATTTCTCCAAGAACATGAGGTAGATATTGGAGTGATGGAAGATGATCCTATCAACTTCCATCAAGCCATTGAATGTTCTAACTCTCATTAGTGGATTTATGCTATGAATGAGGAGATTAAGTCAATGAAAGACAACAACATGTGGGATCTTGTCCCATTACCTGAAGGTGTGAAACCTATTGGTTGCAAATGGATATTTAAGACCAATAGGGATTCAAAAGGTGATGTGGAGAAGTACAAGGCACATCTTGTTGCAAAGGGCTTTACATAGAAAGAAGGTATCGATTATAAAGAGATTTTCTCTCCAGTATCTTCGAAAGACTCTTTCAGAATTATAATGGCATTGGTGGCACATTTCAATCTTGAGTTACATCAGATGGATGTAAAGACAACGTTTCTCAATGGTAACATTGATGAGACGATCTATATGTTGCAACCTGAAAACTTTATATCTGGAGACCCAAAGAATATGGTTTGCAAACTTAAGAAATCCATTTATGGACTCAAACAAGCATCTCGACAATAGTATTTCAAGTTTCATCAAGTGATCATCTCGTTTGGTTTTGAGATGAATTTGGTCGATGATTGTATATACCATAAGTTCTGTGGGAGTAAATATATTTTCCTGGTTTTGTATGTCGATGACATCTTGCTTGCCAGCAGCGATATAGGCTTATTGCACGAAACCAAGAAATTTCTAGCTAAGAATTTTGAGATGAAAGATCTTGGTGAAGCCTCTTTTGTATTAGGTATTCAGATACATCGAGATCGCTCTCGAGGTATTCTTGGATTATCACAAAAGAGCTATATCGAAAAGGTTCTTAAGAGATATGGCATGCAAGACTGTAAACCAGGAGATACCCCTGTGGCTAAGGGAGACAAATTTAGTCTCAATCAGTGCCCTAAGAATGATTTTGAGAAAAGAGAAATACAGAAGATTCCTTATGCTTCAGTAGTAGGGAGTCTAATGTATGCTCAAGTTTGTACATGTCCGGATATTGCGTACATTACTGGGATACTGGGCAGATATTTAAGCAATCCAGGAATAGACCATTGGAAAGCAGCTAAACGGGTCTTACGGTACTTACAGAGAATAAAAGACTACATGCTCACATATCGGAGTTTGGCTATTCTCGAGATCATTGGGTATAGCGACTCTGATTTTGCTGGATGCCAAGATACAATGAGATCTACATCAGGGTATATTTACATGCTAGCTGGAGGTGCTGTCTCTTGGAAGAGTGCTAAACAGTCACTTATAGCCTCTTCCACGATGGCAGTTGAGTTCATAGCATGTTATGAGGCATCCAATCATAGAGTATGGCTGCGGAATTTTGTCACGGGGCTGCATATAGTGGATGATATTGAAAGACCACTAAAATTATTTTGCGACAATAGGTCGGCAGTTTTATATTCCAATAACAATAGGAGCTCGTTGAAGTCGAAACACATCGACATCAAGTTCCTAGTTGTTAAAGAAAGAGTTCAGAGTGGACAGTTATCTATAGAGCATATCGGTACAAACTCTATGGTTGTGGATCCGCTTACTAAGGGATTGCCACCCAAAATGTTTCATGAGCATATTGCTCGTATGGGTGTTTTGACAATTGATAGTATTCAGTTTTAAAGGGAGTTTGTAATTTCAGATGCTTTTATAATATAGATAAATTTTCAGTTTATGGATATTTATGAGGTTATTTTCTGCAGAAATAAAGTCTTTGGTTTAATTTACACTCTGATTTTAGTATGGTTTGATCTCACTAAGGTTTAAGGGTGGACCAGTTGGAAATAGGCATGTTAAGATCATATTGCATGAAATTTTCATGCTACACATCCACATCATGATCCATGTCATTTAATTGTATTGGCATACGTGACCTTTGATAGGTTGAGTTACGATAATTGTAACGAAAACCGCTTAGATCCTATGTTGGTATGATTACTGGACCGGATTGGTTATAGATACATTTGTTAATGACAACAAAGATTGAGCTCATTTGGTTATTTTTGCAAAACATAATTATAAGGTTATACATATAGCCCAAGTGGGAGATTGTTGGATCATTAATCCAACGTTGGGCTTATATGAGAATAATTATGTGTTTGTGGACTGTCAAATAAGGTGAAGCCTACTTAAAAATGATCTGCTAAGTATTTTTAGGCAATTGGGTTTCGGTGTATCTAATAGGGTGTGAACTTTTAATGTGTAGAGATTACGGGGTTATTCCTATTTTAGTGATGGGCTAAAATAGAAATACCAAATGGTAGGAATGCCAAAAGGCATTAATTTTTGGCATTCCTACCAAAAGGCACTTGGTTGCCTATATATATGGTCATGGTCCCCAGATTACACGTTCGAACATTCTCACACTGACATCCCATTATCAGAGAGAAAAGAAGGTTAAGGCATAAAGAGAACAAAAGGGCTCTCAAAGGAGAACATGTTAATCTGGAAGGCCATTCGTACCACTCTAGATAGCGACTTCCGGATATGGATTCAGGTACGCTTCCGCTTTATAGTTTATGCAGTTTATTCGTTCTTGATAATTCGACATGAATACAATTTCTATATGTTATGAAATGCTAGACTTAACAATTCAAGTTCAAAGTCCCGATTAAAGTTAAACCAAAGCAAATAATTAACTCACCAAAAATCAAAGATAGTGCCCATCGGATCGATTCAGGGATGCGAGGACATATGAAAGGACCAACGATTAGCGGAGGTATCAAGAGCACAAGGTCCAATCCATACTGTTCAGCGAAATCAAGAGCTGCCCTTTCAGTCTTATTCTTAGCAACCAAGTAAGAAGTGCCGAAACGATTCAGGCTTCTATAATAATCTATGTTGGTCCACGAACTCTCATCCGCCACCTTCTCATCGCCGTCACCGCCATATATAACGGTGGCTTGACTGGAAGCGCAGACAACTCTCTTCACCGTCTTTGCATTTACACATGCTCTCAAAACCCCTAAAGTGCCATCTACGGCTCTTTTAGTGATCACTTCTTCTGGTTCTCTCTCAGCGAAGTCAAGGGGGAACGCGAGATGAAAGACTCCCATGCATCCTCCAATGGCCTCATTGAAACTGTCTGGATCGTCAAGATCAGCGTTAAAGACTTGGAGTTTCTCTGCCGCTCTTGGTAGGTTTGTGAGGTAGCTTATGTCCTTGCTAATTCCTGGCCATTGATTTTGTACAAAAAAGAGATTATCAGGGCCATATCATGTTGACTGATGTTTTTCAGCATTCAGCAAATTATTAATACATGCATGTCCACATGATTTCGAAAGAGATTTATTTAATCTGAGAGAGAACTCCTTGAAAAAGAAAAAAAGAAGCATTAGTTGAGCTACGATTACTTTTGGCTGTACGTAGCCATACTAATTAGGAACGGGAAATACAAGAATTTTCAAGATCAAAGGGAAAGCACACATATGCTCACCTGGGCTAGATCTAATTGTGGTTCTGACAGTGTAACCATGTTCAAGAAGCCTCATTATCAGCCATGAAGCAACAAAACCAGTTCCACCAGTTACACAGACCAAGCCTTTTCCTTCTTCCATTTGCTCTCTCTTCCTTAATTTCTTTGTGTTGGGAATTTAGGATCATTCACCTTTTATAATTAAACAAATATGCCTCTTTTGACATGTTTTTAATGATGCAAAGTGGCATTTAATTTTTTTATTTAATTCAGGACACACCTTAATTATTTGTATAAGTGGGACACAATTCTGCAAAGCTATTGGATGCCACACCCCAATTCAGTGCATTGATAACGATTCAGTGAATTACAAGAAAGAGTTAGGTGGAATGCAGAATAGTAATTAAATTAAACAAATACTAAAAGGGATCGATTATGAATTTAGATAGTATATTGAACATTTTATTTTTCATTGCACTTAACAATGTATTGCTGGGTTGCCAGCAAATAAATAATCTAGTATATATATATATTACCATTACGTTTTTTTATATCAAATTAGATGTTAATGTCAATTTTACATCGAATTCCTTCATTGCTACGTCCATATTCAATAACAATGTGCTGTCGGAAAACCATATCGTGTTGAGGTGTTGCTGTATTCTCTCCTGCTGAGGTGTCGGTGGCCAATGGTGGTGGTGGTCTAGTTTATCATCAATTAGCTTCTTTTCTCTTTATCGTACAAAAAATATAACTTAATTCTATTTATTGTTCATATTTCAATTTTAGTTTTTTATTTTTGTTGTTAGATCATTTTGTATAAATTGTTTTTTGTTTTCAATCTTAGATGCCCCACTCATTATTTTCTAAGTTACAAGTATGTCATTCTAACTTAGATTAACTCGAGCTTATTTGTTTTGTTTTGTTTTTTTATCTAGTTTCATATTTTTTGTATTTAAGAGTTGAAAATTAAGCTACATCATTTATTCTCAATTAAAAAAATATATTTTTCTCAAGTTATCGATATCATTTTTTATTTAATTTGGTTCATTTGTTGTTATCATCTTCTTTTTTTATCATTTTATTAAAATAAAAGCAACGTATTTCTGGTCTATAATTCAAGTCATATTTTTTTATTTCTTAAAATCATATTTGTGGTACAAAAACATTATTGTTTGCTCAAAAATATTATTGACTTCAAGGCATAGCGCAACACTTGTGCTGGCCAAAACTATCTATTTAGTTTCTTAAGCCAAAGGGACCGAGTAATTTAATGTATGTTTAGTATGATTTATAAAAAAACATATTTTTTTATTTTAAATCATAAATTAAGATTTTTTTTATAAATAAATTAGGATAAAAATAAGTTAAAATGATTTTAGGTTATGAATAAATTTAATAAAAATAACTCAAATTAATTTTTAAAATGAAAAAAAATAATATGAGTCAGAATTCATAGGTTGAAAATTTTAATTCCCTATAAGTTTTAATCTAAATTTGTAACAAGCTTTTGATTTAAATCAAATTTTATTTCTAAATAAGTATATTTATTATAGTTATATGAATCAGAAGTTAAAGAAAAAATAAAATTAATTTTCTAAAATCATACAAAACGAAATCTAAGATACAAAGTTTTATAGAACTATAAATCAATAGTACCACCGACAAACGGCTTGGTTCACTTTACACTTGCAATTGAATGATTTATGTGACATAACTTGTCACCTGCACCATTATTTACTTTGTTTTGGTGACAATGATAGGAAACTTGTTACATAATATCATTCTAAATATTTTTAAAAATAAAAAATATTATTTTCTCAATCACACTATCAAATAGTCTAGACTTATTTGAAAATATAGTTAAAATTATTTTTCAAAATGCTTTTTGTTTAAAAAAATATCAGAATAATATTTTTTTATTTTAAAAAATTATTTTTGACATCAACACATCAAAATAATCTAAAAACAGCAAAAAAATCAATTTAAAATAAAAAATTATTTTTTTTCAAAAATATATTTGAAACCCAGTGTCAAATAGATATTGGTAATGTTGCACAGTGTGTGTTTTTTTAATTAAAATAATATTTTTTTATCAGGATAAATTATTTTTTTTAGATTTTTAATAACTTAAAAAGCATTTAAAAAATTTGAACCGCATGTTACCAGTGACGCATATTTTAAGGATATATTTTCTATTATAAAAATATATATTTTAATGAATTTTTAATTGAAAAACACATTACACCATATGACCAAATACATATTTGTGATTTGCAATCAAAATGATAATATATATTTTTTGATGATATATATATATATATATATATATATATATATATTTTTTAAAATCCTTCTCCTTGTAGGATTGTATAGCTCCATCAAACATGTCTCCAAGACCATAGTTAAATTTGAATCCACATTCGAAGAGCTTCTTGGATGAGAGGCTACCAATTTTAAAACCCTTAATGCCCTTCAAGGATGAAATGGATCTGCATCCAAGAGAGAGATGTAAGGTCCACAAAATAACTTTCTTTGAAGATTAATGGAAAAATGTATGCCCTAGCCATTGTCAACGAGTCATTTCACCTAAAAATTTAAGTTATTAGTTGAGGTTCTAGAATATGATTTATATTATTTTCTAACACACCCCTCAAGTGAAAGCTCTTTGGGCTTGAAACTTGCACACAGACTCGCACTATCTTGTGCTTGATTTTTATCAAATAAAATGAGGGTGGTAAGATTCGAGCTCGTGACCGCTAGGTCAATAAGATTCTGATACCATGTCAAGGAGTCATCACACCTAAAAGCTTAAGTTATTAGATGAGGTCCTAGAATATGATTTATATTATTCTCTAACAGCTACATCATCTATGTGTACCATATTCGACTTGATAAGGAGTCGATATTGGTTCCTGTTGCCTGCACATTTGAAGCTGTCAAAATAACTTCTGATAAAAATGATTGATCATGCATACAATTATGTAAGAGTTGCACGTACAAGGTTGAATATCAGCAGATTTTTCCCTTTTCTTTTGAATGATCTTTCTTTGCGTTGCATCATCAATTTATTATTTTAGGAATCAACGCCAAATGACTACCAGCTTAATTTAAATAGCATCATCCAAAGGTCATATTTTTTTTGGATGTGAGGAAACTTTATTTCCAAGAAAATATATTTTGTAGGTCTAGGTAATCGAGTAAAATCTATTTGTCTTAGGCTCTTTTAAAAACTATACGTTCTGACTCAAATTTAATATCACAAACTCTTTATGTTACGTAACTTGAAGACCACAACGCCACAATGCTTGAATGGCAAACACCACTTGCCCTGCGAGTGGTCATAACTGTAGAAAATGTGGTGTTTCTTAAAAGAGAATGTCTAATACGAGTTTTTCTAGTTCTATTAGTAACTTGAAAAGGATCTCTTGGATCATGGGCTCCTCGGATCATGTAAACCTTGCAGACTTCATAAATAATATATATTTTTTGTTAGAAATTCAAGGGTTCCACCATGACGTTGCCACTTGTGACTGAGGACACCCACAAGTTCATCAATTTGAAACGCTACAGTATCAGCATAGCTATTAACTTGTGCTTAAAGCTGTAATCAATATACTAAATTAATATGTTTTGAATATCTTAATATGTTTTGAAAACCCCATGGATATCGTTTAATGGACAGTAACACAATTTGGAAATCATGAACTCGTTGAATGAAAAGACTGGAGGAGAAGACTTGAAGAGAGGCCATGAATGAAAGCAATGTTAAGCAGCAGCCTGTAAGAAGACCCAGGATAAGGCGAAAAGCATCGTTGGTTAAATGGAAGATAACACTGGAAAGGTCCATCAGAGAATCAAATTACCAATTCATATAAATGGAACAGTTACATCAGAAGATCAAACAGTTATGCACGATTATTTTCTCGGATTTCTTCTGTTTCCTTTTGCCTTTCCTAAACTAATTACCACTCGTTTTAACTTCCGAAGACTTCTCTTTTATATATAAAGATCCATCTTGCGAGTGTCATGACATTCAAAACTCGATCCATAGTGACCATAATGAATGTGGCATGAATTACTATGGTTAAACCATAGAGAGACCAGGCATCAGGGAATTTAATGTTCCAACTGACCTCGATCCTTGCTGCAAGATTAAGATTGATGATTGAACAATAAGTGCGGATGTTAAAGATTCAAGGCCACACCAGCCACCATAAGTTTCTCTCGCATCTTTTCTTTCTTTTTTTAGTACACCAGATTAAGTAAAACTGAAACTAGGTACATCTAAAGGCTATCCCCATAGCATCAACTCGAAGATGAATCCATGAACATTAGGAGATTCCCAAACTTTCCGGATATCCAGATTGCTAGTTCTAACACCAGCTATAAAACCAGCACATTGGTTACTCTCCCTTAGAACACGCAGAACTCTATGCAGCAAGTCCATAATGAGAAAGAATGTCATGAATGAGATTGATGAGGTGGCTGGGATCAGTGTCATTAGATTCAGATAATAGCCGACTAGACTTCATGACACCAACATCCCAGCTGCCTAGACAGATACATCACGACTAAACGCTAGTTTCCCCATACGGTCTCATACCAAACACCCCCACCCAAGGAGGACGCCCTTGGTCAGCAAACGAGCTGCTATCAACATTCAATTTCAACCACACTATAAAAGGATGCAAGGTTGCTGCAAATCCCCATTTCCCCAGTACCACCAAAGCATCAAAATCATCCTTCAAAAGCAGTTGAGCTAGGTGGATTTGGACAATTTTTTTGTTTCCTACAACCACCACCATAAGCTAGTACATGATTTTTCCTTTGTCACTTGTCCGCAGCACATATCTCACACCAATTCCCATCAAGCTACTATACATATTCTAGTGTCTATGACCACGTTATGCTAATAAGGATTCCCAGCTACCAAGTCCTACACTTGCTACACTAATCATAGATCATGAGATTTCAGAAGGGTGCTATGATAATCACTAAGTATTTCAGAGGGAGCAGAAAAAAAAAACATATGCAGCAATCAAATTTGATATTTGATAAGCACAAATGATTTAACAGATACAAAACACAAACGTTACATTTGATATTTGATAACATGTAAAAAGTTACTTCTGTTTCTTCTTAGCTTGTAGAGATTGAACTTGAGGACCTGGTCTCTTCTTTGCAAATGTACTGGTTCTGCTTTCTAATTCCCCGTCACTGTCATCATCCTCGTTACAATCTCTAGTTGGTACGATAGAATCCTCAATGATTTTAGCAGCTCTTCTCTTTCCAGCTTCCAACTTGGCATGTAATCTCCTTTCGACAGGGTCATTGGACAGTCTAGCTTTAGATTGGCGTGGAACTTCTTTTGCACCAAGTCCAAGCCTAAGGAAAACATGCAAAGATTTCTTATAAACAGCTCGTAATGACACAGCGAAATCCTCTATTGAAAATGTAAAGATGGCTATACTACCTAGGAGGCCGGCCCTCTGATTCTACTTTTGCTGGTTCATCTTCTACAGCCTTGCTCATGTTATTGACCCATTGTCCAGCCTGCACACGGCAATGTTAAGAAACAAAAGGAAGAACAAAACACAAAAGAGGTAAAGTTTCTGCTGCGCTTCCACTAGATTTCATTTTAACAATACTCCACTTCTACCCAGATCTACAATGTCATTTTCTATTTTCTTATGAAAAGTATAGGGTTACTAAAAAAATCATCACCAAACCTTATGATTCATGGACGATATGGAGTTTCTGTTTCACTGACTATACTACACGTTCAAAAACTTCCCTTAAACAGCATTATGAAATTGGTAAACCTGATAGCTACTAATAATTGAGTCACAGCATTGAAGCCTGTCTCACTTATGATTTCTAGGGTGTTGAAAAACTGACCAGTGTGAGGGAAGAAAGGGGGGAAAATCTCACAAATATATGCAGAACCATAGCATAAAAAAAAAACATGAAAAGAGAAGGATTTTGTTACCAATTTGAAGGCATTGTCTAATCTGACAATTTGTGCAGAGTTTTTTTGCTCCGCTGCCTCCATGATCATTGCTATTTGCTATAATTAAAAAAAAAAAAAGTATCTTCAAAATGTGAAAATGGCATTAAGAAGCACATAGTTCTAAATTTGTACATAGAAAACTATAAAGTTTCAATGTTTGCAAAGAAATACCATATTTGCAGCACCTTCCCTGAATCAGCTCATTCTTAGGGTCTATGTTAGTGTATCTATCTGTCCAAAATGCACCATAGTAATTCTAAAGTATCAATAAGGACCATATTTCAATTCTAGAAAAGGTCTCGTGCATCATAAAACTAAAACTCAAATTTCTATTACAATATGTTTTATAATACAAATGCACTTGTAACAGATTATGATCTCTTATATAGAAGTTTGAAACATTCCATAATCTAATTCGTAAAATGGAAACAAAAAACCCCTTATGGCATTAGTATTAACACAGCCAAAAAACTTTATGATATGCACCAGACAATTCTAAATGGTCTTATTGTGTGAACTAACCTATTTCTTAAAACATTGAGGAAGACAATTTTTCGCAGAGTATATCTCAACGAGCTATTATGTAAAAAGGTAAAAATACAAATAATAAATTGCCATGTAGTTTTATGATCATCAGAAACACAAACTAGTATTTCAAAGATTCTAGTAACTGGACTGATTCTATTAAAGAAAATATATAATTACTCTAAAATAACCTACAATGTAAGTTGGTTAGTGCTCATTTTTAATTATAAAATATTCCTATTGTACTTGTATGCCAAGGTAGTAAAGTTTCAACTTCTATGGAATAGAACCCTTTTAAAGATTATACTACTCATAGATTGATTCTTTCATGAAAAAACAAACTCATTTTACACATTTCGAAATTTCATATTTATCAAAAAAAAAACCGGGGCCAAGAATAGGTTATGACAAAGTGGTTTACTATTGGGGTCAAAACAATAAAAAGTTGGACCATTCCTCCCATACCTAAACAAACTAACAATGTGCTTCCAAGAACATTTTCTTTACAGAGAAATTAAAATAATCTAGCATACCCACACGCGGTGCAACAGAAAAACATTTATGAATGTTCATAACTCAACCTTAAGACGACTATTAGAAGCCTAGCATTAAAGCATGACAATTCAAAATCTAGAACCAGCCTAGACAGCTCGTTTACAAGAGAGAGAAAAATTATCTTTTCATCATCATAATAGTCCATTCTCACTTCTCCTCTAAACACTTTATGCTTGATCCGATTACATTACATAAGAACAACAAGTCTAGGCGCACAAAATACAAGAGACAAGATTAGCTGCACAAGCACACAAAAACACTCGCAGGCAGCACTAAGTGCAAAGTAAATAAAAACACCCGTTTGCTTTGGAAAGAAAAAGCACCCGTATAGGAAAGCATTCGTCAAGATTTAATATTTTAACGAAACGAGGAAGCAGTTGGTGAATAAGGAAACAAAAAAGAAAAGCTAAAAGAATCACAAAAAGCAAATACATATACAAGTAAAATTATCAGATTGAGAGTTTGATAAAAAGGAAATTAAAGGGAACATATTGGAGTTTTGAGGATTACTATAGCATTAATGAGAAGAAGAAGGTGGTGGTGGAGTACTGCTGGTGCTGAAGAAGAGGAGCTGCGACTGAGAGAGCTTGCTGCTGGTGCGGCTGTGGGTGTCGCTGCTGGAGAGACCTGGTGGATTAGTGGATCGGTGACCAGAGCCGGGGTGAAATTTATGGGTGATTGGAGCTGCTGTGATAACAGAAACCATGAGAGAGGCGGATGACTTTAATGTTAAAGGCAGTAGGATTTCTGTCAAACAAAGGATACGGTTGAGAGAGAAGGAATCACGGCTGGGTATTCTTTTTCATCCATGGCAAAAAAATAACGGGTAATCATAATATATATGTGAACAAAATTAATGTAGAGAAAAAAAACACACATGGAATCTGTGAATTTCATCTTGGATGGCAAGCGGGGTGGGGTGTGGTTTTTCTGTGAATTTCAAGGGGGAAGGGACGGTGGGTGTGGGTGGTTTGTCGGCTGAGGGAGAGATCTGTGAGGGAGAGTGGGACAGTGAGGGAGAAGACGATGCTTGTGTGTGTGTGTGGGAGGTAAGGGAGAAGACTGAACAGAGTGTTCTGTTTGTGTGGGAGGTAAGGGAGGCAAGTGCCTCTGTTCTGTTTCTGTGGGAGACGAGGGGGAGATGATGGAGACGAGAGGCAGACGAGAGATGAATGAGGGAGAACGATGGTCTGCAATTCACGTGATTTCTGAATTCTTCATTGTATTGTCATTGTAAATTACCGGAGCCATTCCTACATCAATTGTGCCGAGAGCTAAAATAAATATTACCGTTGCAATATTACCGTTGAATCTCAACATTAAAACACAGCACAGACACAACACAGACGAATTGAATCAACTCCAAAAAACACATCAAATACCAATATTTTCCAGCCAACAGAACACTCAGAAACATAACATTGTTTGCCAGCCAATAACAACATAAAAAAACACAGCAAATAAGGGGATCAAATTCATCAAGCCCACTGCATTTTCGGTTCCTGTCAACTGAAAACCTGCTGCCCACTTCATATTCGGTTTGTTTTCTAAACTTAATCTAATTTTTACTGTCAATTGAACCCATGTAATAGAAACTTGAGAAAGAAAATAAGAGCAGAAGCTTTCATATATAGAACCCAAAAACATGAAACAAAGGTATTATCAACAGCGTACCGGAGGTGTCTCGGGTTGATTTGGGTCGGACTGATTCACTTCAACTTGGGGATGGGTGGTTTGGGGTTTTGAGTGAGTCAACAAGGACTTGGGTTTGGGAGAGCGAGCGAGCAGTTGAGAGAGAGAGAGAGAGAGAGAGAGAGAGAGAGAGAGAGAGCTTGTACACTGATTTTAGATGGGGCTTTGCACCGTGAGAGGAGAGTGAGATCGTCGGCGTGAGAGGAGTGAGGTCGTCGGTCGTCGGTCGTCGGCGTGAGAGGAGAGTGAGAGCAGAGGGTGATATTGCGTGAAAAATGACAGTGGGTTGAGAGAGAGGGGGCGGCGCAAGTTGAAGAATGAAAAATGAAGTAGGCTTTCGGGTTTTTGTGTGTGTGTGTGTGTGTGGGTGGGTGTGTGGGGTGGGTGTAATATTATTTAGAAAAAAAAAGGGTAATTAATAATATATTTAGGAAAAAAAAACGTAATGTTTTAATAATATTTAGTAAAAAAAAATTATGTGAAATTGAAAATTTACGATTTGTTTGATCAATTAGATTAATTACATGTTTTAAATTTACAGTTAGATTTAAGAACCGTGAAAATGTAGCTTTTAGAACTGTTGTGGAGGTAATTAATAATATATTTAGGAAAAAAAACGTAATGTTTTAATAATATTTAGTAAAAAAATAATTATATGAAATTGAAAATTTACGATTTGTTTGATCAATTAGATTAATTACATGTTTTAAATTTATAGTTAGATTTAAGAACTGTGTAAATTTACAGTTATAATGATGTTATTTTTCTTGTATTAAATATATGTTTTTATAAGTTTATTAATACTTTGGGTTTAATAGAATTTGATTTAGATAGAATGTAACATAGGTTAATCACACAATTTAATACTTTGAGTTTTTGTCCCTTTACTTTGTATCTTTCTAATTCAATGTAAAAGGTATTGTTAGAGACAACCTTTAACCCAAAATCAACCCTAAAGGTATCATTTACGCTTAAAAATCATAAAATATCAACCTAAAAAATAGGTTATCTAAAAAATATATAACTATTGGGAAGTAGTGAAAAACATTTCAAAGTTGAAATATCTAGAATCGTACATAACAACTAGTAATTGGTATAGAAAGACCCTAAAAAACCTTGTAGAAGTATATTGTGATCCTAAACAATAAAACCAGGTTAATGGTGGTTGAGAGAAGAAAGGATGGGTTGACAAGTTCTATGATCCATATTTTATCCATAAAAAATAGGTGATTATATACTTATTATGAGGTTCCACTATACTAAAGTTAATTTTGAACAAACTAAATGCAATGGTGCGATAACATTTCATAATTGCCGCATAATACAATAGCATTTCTTAATTACCATTATTATTTATTTTTTAGGTAATTATCTTATTTTTATAGGCAATGATGAATTGTTATAAAATACTTGGATCTAAAAGCATTTGTTTCAAATACTATTAATTACACAGTGTTTGCAACAAATGTTTTTAGATCCAATGTCTTATAATGAATAGTAAGTTAAATAAAAGTTTATAAAGGCAATTGGTTGAAATATGATTGGACCTCTTACCCAAAGTATTGATATAATTATTGAACAATTGCCACCAAAATTTTATTTATAACAGTGTCCAATGCAGTCCTACTAACACACCTGTAATTGATTGAGCATCCAAGCTTCGAATTGGACTGTGGAAATTCATCATGTTTATATAGAGAAACCAATTTTGTTTGCCGATTCAAGAATAATCGTAGAATTGAGTTTTTAACGAATTTCTTAAATTCTCCCTCAAATCTTGAAATAAATTATATTCACAAATTGGATTTTTTACAGTTCAGGTATAATTGAATTGTGCTCTATGCTCTATTAATTTATGGTCCAATCTTTTCTCTTTTTTTTGAATGAGATGAAACTTCACTCCTCCAAAAATATATTTTATTAGGTCAAGTAAACGAGTAAAATCCTGGTTGTTTCAGATTTTTATAAGAGGTGCACGTCCTCACTCGAACTCAAGACCTGTTATTCAGATTACACGTCCTCTACCATAACATTGCGCCCTCTTGATGACAACAAGTCCAACCTCCTCCTTATGATGAAAGGAAAATACTTCTCTTCTACTCTAATGGAGATTGGCTTACAAACAATGTTAAATGTCAGTTTAAAGTAACAGTGGAATGGCTTTGTTATCATGAATTTAAGGGACAACCCCAGACCCACTGTTAGGAAAATAAGTATATACTTGTTTTTGACTTAATAATGAAAAAAAGATTAGGGGGAAGTAAAGAAATATAAGGAGTAATTTAGATATAGATAATAGATGTATTGAAAAGAACCTAAATGAAAATTTAGTTTTTACCTTAATTGTAAAATATACTTTTTATATTTTATAAATTCTTGTTTATCATCAACAAATAAAACCTAGAAATAGTCATTTTATTTTTTATACCATTACCAAATACAATTTGGTCTTCATATTCGTGTCCTATTTTTAATGGTCTTTTATGTTCTAATTATCTATGTTTTTTTATTACAGAATTCTATAAATTATATTTTGAAACATCACTTAATAAATTAAACTTTTAAATTAAAATGATTTTTTGACATAATATCAAAACATTATTGACTAAAAAATCATGAATTTCAATCTCACCATCTTTATTTTTATTTGATAAAAATTCAGTATAGCATACTACACTTGAAATTTACCATTCCTACAATACTAATGGATCCTTAGCTTGTAAAGTTAATTATCATGAATGGAATTTTAGTTAGTCAAGCGAAATATGGAGTTGAATGTGATCAAGAACTTAACTTATAAAGTAAAAATAAAACAAGCCAGCAAGAATACTGCTGGACGTAAGTGATCGAGCTGCCGAAATAGTATATACATAATAACAAGCTAGAATCAAACCAGTGAGAAACCAAACTTGCTATTCAAATAACTCTGCCCGTTTTAGTGCCACCAATTTTATAAACTCACGCTTAGCTAGATGATTATTATCTTATCAAGGCAGACTCCTCTTCCTTATTCATCTTGCAAGCAATAACCAGAGCAAATATGGCAGGAAACTCTCTGAAGTCTGTTTTGGTGACCCTCTTCGTCTTCGCCATGGTGCTGTCTCCGATATTGCCATCAGCTGAAGCAGGCCGTCTGAATCATCGAGGTAATTAATTACCTAAACGTAGCTCTCTCGAATTCTTTTTTTTTTCTCATTACAAACACATGATTTTCTATTTATCTTGTGCATGTGTGTGTGTTGATAGGTCTCCAATCTAGACCGATATGTCTAACCTGTGTATGCTGCACACCTCCACCTCCAGGGTCTTGCTGCAAAGAATTAATGTTGTGCTGCTCCCATTGAAACTCAATCTGCAACTGGGTCTCCATGAAACTATTTACGTTCGCTTTGGATAATGTGATCAAGAATAAATTAATTAGTATATGAATAAAAGGAATATCACTCTCCTTCTTCTGTATTCCTTAATGGAGACAAATTCACGTTGTATCATCATATATATAAACCCTAACGATGGTTAAACTTTTTTCTTCTGTTATAACCTGTCATGTCCTAGTGGAATATCTTTATGCTCGAATGATACTGCAGTAAGAAGTTCGGAGCAAGAGAAATATCAAGAAAATAGCTTCACCCGGATAAGATTAATGAGCAGTGGCTCGCTCGAACTGCACGACCTTGTTCAACTAGCTAGCCCCCTCTAATCAGGCATGAAGCGATGAATCATGTTCCACCAGTTGCACACACCGCACCTTTCCATGAACGCCCTTCCAATATTTCTGTTCCACTACGAGATGAACGAGGCTTAGATCTCCTCTATTCCTTAGTTAGCACATGTTTATGTAAGCATCAACGCGAAGAAAACAACGTAGAGTGACTTTAATGGGTTTTTAAAGGGTGTTTGTTATTCCGTTTTAAAATTGTTTTTAAAAAATAATTGAATTTTTTTTATTTTAAATTTTAAATTTTGATTTTTTTATTATTTTCATCTGCTGGTATCAAAATTAATTTTTAAATAATAAAAAAATATACATTTCTAGACAAAAAAATAATTTCAAAATCAATCTTAACTACACTATCAAACAAGCGTTAAATAATAAGTTCATAAATCTTGTTGGAAGGTATTGGAAACGAGTAAAAATAATGTCAGGACAAAATTCGACTATAATACATGATTGTATATCCTTCTAAGAAAATTACTCTACGCGAGGTAACGGATACATGTTCGGATTTCTCTGAATTTTATTTTTTCTGGAACCTGAATGTGTTCGGGCATTTTATATATATTTTGATTAATTTTACGGGTCATAAAATTAATAACTATTTAAAATCTTCAGTGATCCTGATTAACATGAGACTTGAACGGGTGACATGTCATTGGATTTGGTCAGTTGAGTTGCACACCTAGTTGATTTCTTAAGTATATTTTAATTAAGATGTTGTTTTTTAAGGTATTTGCTTATTAAAACTAAATTCCTCTCATAAGTTATTAAATATTCATTATATTATATATCAAAATAATTAACTCCGAAATGTATAGGATAATATTAATTATATTATTTTTTTCAAATAAATATCCAAACCGACAAAGTTAGAAGGTAAGTCACACCCGAAATGTATAGGATATGCTCATAATAATATTTACCATTGATATTGGCATGGGTTTTTTCACAACTATATTAAATGTTTCCTTTTGCATGCAGCAAACGAAGCATAGTGGGAGGCGGTCCGACGGACGCCAGAGGTTGCCGGAGGCCGCGGGCTTTGGACTTGACATTTTGTATATTATATGATTGGGTGCTTGGACCGAACCCCTTTGATTCAATCAATTTTAAAGAAAACTCTCGATGTCTTACGAAAACCGTGCTGGATAGGTAATGAAAAAGTTTCTTAATTCGATATATTAAAAATATAATTACCTAGCTTCTAATAAGAAAATAAATACCAATTTATGAATATTTATCCATTTTTCATCCTTTCCCCGTTTGGTTTTTTTGTAAGAATTAGATATTTTTAGATCAACTTTTCTGAATTGAGATCAACTCCTCTTTCAGACAAAAGTATATTAAGGTATTTATAATAAAATTTCATTTTTATTTATTTAATACTTATCCACTCTAATTAAGTCTAAATATTTTTAGATTGAAATCCTAACCTCGATGAGGATGCTAAAATAATTTTATGACTTGAATACTTTCTTTTTCCAGAAAAAAAAAACTTATTTTCAGAAAATAAAATAAAATAATTAAACTATAGTAGATGGAAAAGCCTAAAATAAAAATATTAAAAAAATACTTAATTTAATTATTTATTGTAATGATATTTATTCAGAAAAGGCCTAAACTGAACTCATATTCGATATATTTTATTTTTTATAAACTTCAACTTTTTTAAAAATATTTCTATAAAAAATAATAAATATGTAGTATTTTAGAAAAAAATAATTTTTGTATTAATTTATATTCTTTTAGTATAGTAAATTATAGGAGTTGAGATTTAGTTTTGTATAACTTTTAAAGATTAAATTTAATTTTAGTTTTAAGTTTTTTCTGTCCCCCTTCTCCCTCACATAACATAACCATCCTTTGTCCTATGAAATATGGATTCCACTTCTTACCTGTACAAGGAATCCTCAAGATCTCAAATTCGATAAACCATATAACAATTCACAAAAAAATCACACGAAAACTCCAAAACCCACAAGCCAAAAAAAACCTTCTTTTTGTTTCCTGTCTAGATTTATCCTTTAAGTAAATTTCACTTAAAATTCAGTGTGCTAAAACCCATCAAAGAGAACTTGAAAAGTTTGAATCTTTGTTTATATTTATTATTAGTATGCATAGATCTAGAGCTGTTATGGCTTGGAATGTGTTCAAGTTTTGTACGGCCTTAAGGGGTTTAGGGTCGATCATGATCTTGTTGGTGCTTGGTGTTGTTGCTGTCGCATATTATGCTGTTGTTTTGAATAATTATGGCCCTGCTCTGTCTGATGGTGGCATTGATTCTCTCGTTTCTCTTGCTGTCTTGATCCCATTCCATTCTTTGGTAAGATTTTATAAGGAAAAGTGATATACATGTTTGTTTTTGCAGAGTTCTTTTGCTTCGTAGATTTGTGCTTTTTTCCCCTAATTGTCTGAATTTCGAAAAAATGGGCTTTCAAGGATGCTAGGATTTCTTTTTCTTTTTTAATTTTAAGTTCAGAGAATTGAGATAGAGCTAAAAAGAGGTCTCTTGAGAAACTTGGAGAGAGAAAAGGTTAAATCTTCTGCTTAAAATAGTGTAAAACAGCAATTTGTTCGTTATATCTGTTGCATATGTGAGTATTCTGTCTGAATTTTTACAGCTAGTGATGCTGTTATGGAGCTACTTCGCTGTTGTTTTAACTGATCCTGGTAGTGTGCCTCCTAATTGGAGGCCTGGTAATGATGAGGAAAGAGGGGAGGCCGACCCGTTCAATGGGTCGGAATTTAGTGGAGTGCAGTCTGACCAATTAAATCAAAGAACCCGGTATTGCAGGAAGTGCAACCAGCTGAAACCACCTCGGTGCCATCATTGTTCTGTTTGTGAGTTTCTATGCTATGATTTCTTCTGTAGCATTCTTTAGCTTTGGTTGGTATTTTCACTAAAGAAGATGATTTGACGTTCTGTGTCATTTCAGGTGAGAGGTGTGTGCTAAAGATGGACCATCATTGTGTATGGGTTGTAAATTGTGTTGGGGCGTTAAATTATAAGTATTTTCTTCTATTTTTGGTAAGTTGGCTCTACTGCCTCACCCCCACAGAAGTTTCCTATTTCAAAATTCTTGTTTAACTGAAACAATGTGCTTTTCTTCTTTCAATGCCTTTTGGCAAAATGTTGGGGTTTTTTTCATTGATTATTGATGTATCCCTTAGGTTATGAGGGAGCTGTTTATTGTAATGAAGATAGGCTCCTGTGTTTGTTTAAATGGTAACCATAAATGTGGTTTGGAGTTGATTGATGTTCTGTTTCATGTCCCAATATGTAGCAGAGGGAGATATCTGTGGTTCCAAGTTTTCATCAGGGGCTCATCATATGAAGCTGAAAATATGCTGTCTTACCATATCATATTGTCCACCATATAGAAAGTTTGGGACTTAACCAGTGACAAATATCTTACCACACCGTATTGTAGCTGTCTAGTTATGCTCCTGGTGCATTGAGTTGTGACAAAGTTTGAACTGCCTGCCTGTATATATGTTTGCACACAATATATGCTTATTTTAGTGAGAAATTATGTGATTAGACCAGCAACGTGCTCCTTTCCTGTATAACTTGGATGATATAGCCTAGGCTGTTTGACAATGCTCCAATTTAAAGTATGGTTTAACCTACACAACAAGATTTTCTGTGGACAGCCAAATACCAGCATCATTAATCTCAGTGTCTACCTTTTGAACCTGATGACTAAGTGGTCATTATATATGAGTGTGTTGTTTTCATTTTTCACTTCTTTCTTTCTTTCTTTTTTCTTTTTCCACTTGAAATTTAAAGGTGAAGAAATTGTCTGGATTTTAAAACATTGTTCACCTTTTAAAGCTTTGATAAATATATGATCAGATAGAAATGCCTGCTATAAGAAATAGTTTCTAGCAAAAGGAAAGAGACTTGGCTTTGAGTATATGTTCCTTCTTATTTGTGAGGTTGTACCAAATTGTCGGTAGTTCAACTTAGAATATCCTAATTAATTTCCATCTTAAATCTTCTCTGCAGTTCTATACATTTCTTGAGACAAGTCTTGTAACTTTATCTCTTCTACCACACTTTATAGCATTCTTTAGTGATGGAGAAATTCCTGGCACTCCAGGCACTCTTGCAACCACATTTCTTGCCTTTGGTAAGTTATACTGAGCTTAGCATTCTAATCTACTTACTGGTGAAGTCTGAAGTTTTCTAAAACTATTATTGTTTTCTTACAGTCTTAAATCTTGCGTTTGCATTGAGTGTTCTGGGATTTCTGATCATGCACATATCTCTGGTATCAGCCAATACAACAACTATTGAGGTATTTTTTTTTCCACCTAAGTTTGTGTATTTAGACCAGATGTCAATTTGTCAGCTTATGCTTTTTGGTTCTGTGGCATTTGGCTTGCTTTGTGGATGTGGTATAAGAAACCACAATGGCTCTTTATGTAGTGTCAATGTCTAATAAAAACCTTTCCATGCTTTGTGGACGTGGCATAAGAAACCATGATGACTCTTTCTGCAGTGTCATTGTCTAATAAAAATTTGTAGACAAGCTGGTATTTGTGGAATAGTTTAATACTGCACTGGAGGGTCCTCATATCACATCAATGTGTTGCTTTGCCCCATGCTTGTGAATGTTCACAGCTCTGGTCTTTTATACTCAATTTCCTTGGTTTTGTGTGGATCTCCTGATACACAGAATAGTTGAAAGTATGTTATAGAATTCCTGCCATCTCTGCTAAAGATCTGCTGATAGAGGTGCTATTGACTTGTTTTCAGGCATATGAGAAGAAGACCACCCCAAAATGGCGCTATGACCTTGGTCGAAAGAAGAATTTTGAGCAGGCTAGTACTTTCAACAAATTATTTTTTATGTTTGTTTCTTTTCTTTCATGCCTGTATGAAAGCTGAGAAAGAGTAAAAATTAATGCTGTTGCTGCTTTAATGAACTTGTGATGTTATTTCCTTTTGAACTTTTTATATGGCAGATTAATGTGCGAAAGGTGTGAGAATCCTCTTGTCAGGATGGCTATAAAATACAATACTCATAGCATACTCAACAATCTCTTTACATTGTCAAAAATCAATATCATAGCTTTCTTTCACTGTAAATCAGAAAAATATCATACTAGCATCCCAGTGTTATGTAGCCATGATTAAGGCCTATTAGCTTTAAGGAATGTGTTCAAGGTCTGCAGTTATCTTAGGAAATTGTTCCCAGTGTGCTCGATATTTATCTCTTTAACGTGCATATTGTGAAGCTGCGTTGAAAAGGCATTCATGTGGCCTAATAAATTGTTGAAGTGGGATGTCAAGTTGTTACAATCATCTTCCATTTGATTTCAAGATGTATTGCCAGCTTATCTAGCTCAGCATGCCCAACTGTGCCTCTCTTTTTTCCCTCCCGCGGTTTCCTGTCTATCTGCTGAATATTCTTGAATGTGTTTTGCCTTTGTTTCAGGTGTTTGGAGCGGATAAGCGATACTGGTTCATTCCAGCTTATTCCGATGAAGATATAAGGCGAATGCCTGCACTTCAGGGTCTTGAATATCCATCGAAACCTGATTTCGATTCCCAAGAATTCTAGGCAGCAGTTGTGCATCCATGAACCAGGGTTTTTTTCTGTAACAATAGATGAAGAGCACCACAAAATGTTGGATCGCAAATTAACTAGTATACAACCTGCAGCTTCTAATTTGCCGCTAACCATTCATTCCCACGGACATACTGCAGAAATAACCAGAGAGAAAAGGGGTGGGGGGGAGGGCATTGCATTGAGAAGCTGATCAGGTGCAGCAATACCTAGGTTGCTTGTATAGTGGGGATGGCATGAATGGCTGATGTTGTATATCTTGTTCTGATTATCAGGAGCTTGAGAATTGTAAGATAAGGGATGTGAATTTTCTAGGGCGTTGCTGATGTTTCTGCAAGTTTTGTTGTAGCATTTGAATGGAAATATATAAACTAGTCTGGTTTGCGTTGCCGTATTTTTCCATGCGTTGTTTTAAATGGAAAATATATTTCAACGCTGTGCTTTGTGTGCCATGAGCCATAAACTAGGCCTTGTTAAAGGAGGATCAATGATTTATCATTTGTTTGACAGAGGGTGTCTAACCCGATTCTTTAAGAGTGACCATTGACCTATAAAATCATCAGCATGAAAATGCTGGTTGATGGTTCCATCTTTGGCTACAAACAATTTGTAAATAAAAACAAAAACAAACAAGAGAACTGTGATTCAAAACCTTACCGCTGGATGGCTAAGCTATTTGATTTATTCATCATGCTTCTCTTTTGTTATAGTTCATAGTTCTGGGAGATATATGTGTGTGTATATATATATATATATGTTACAAAGATTTGATGTAATAATAACATAGGAACAAGGATTTATTATTAAATTTTGTATCATAGGGTGTGAATAACAGCTTGTTCTTGATTTCAAACATTGAGATTTAAAGTTTCCAGGATATCTAAAGATCGTCTAGGAAAAAATTACTTCTGATGATTATATTTTGATCCGAGAACATCATAACTATTAAAATTATAAATAAATAAAAAAATCCGTAGTGTGACGGAAATGAAAAGAAAAGAAGGGATAAAAAAGAAAAAAGCCAAAAAAAATTATCGAAGAGCCTGGAAAATTCGCAATTCAAAATTCAGACAGATGGGCAGAACATTCTAAGTTGTTGGAAAAATAGTTTTAAAACTCAGTTTGATCTGATAGGTGATTGGGAATGCTACTAATTAAAGATTAACAAAACACTAAAGTTGGGAAAGCACTGTAGCCCCCACACATCCCATGGCGGATTGCAACAGTGTTTTCGTTTCTTTTTTTTTTTTTTTTTGCTTTTTTTTTTTTATTTTCTGATTACGTTTTTTTCTCCTAATTATTCTTTTTCTTTTTTCTTTTCCTCCGTTTTTTGCTTCTTATTTTTTTTCATTTTTTCTTATTATATTTTTTTGTTTTTTTCCCCAAAACATTTTTTTTCTTGTTATACTTTTTTATATACTTTTTTTCTTTTTCTACTTATATATTTTTTTTGTTTTTTTTTAATAATCGGGGTGTCCGAGCTAGCTTAAACGCACCACGATTAATCTTCATATCCAATTTTTTTTTATAACCAGGGTGTCCAGGCCAATTTATGCATACCACGACAATCCCCGGACCCACATTTTTTTTCTAAAGTGCTTTCCTGCTGGTACTTTTTTTTTCTTATAATTTTGTTTTATTTACTTATACATTTTTTTATAAACGGGATCTCTGACCAGCTTAAGCACACCACGACTAATTCGTAGGCTAATTTAAAAAAAAAAACAATATGGATTGCTATAGTGTTTTCACGCTTATACCTTATTTTTCGTTTTCTTTTCGCTTATACATTTTTTTATAACCATGGTCTCTCAGCTAGCTTAAGCTTTTTTTTTCACTTATATATTTTTTTTATAACCAGGATCTCCTGGGCGGTTTAAGTGCACCACCACCACTCCCCGGACCAAATTTGTTTTTTGACAATCGGGGTGTCCAGGCTAGCGTGGACGCATCATGACTAATCCCCGGACCAATTTTTTATTTTTTTTATTTTTTTTTCTTATACTTTTTTTGTTCACTTGTACATTTTTTTTATGACTGGGGTCTCCGGTCCAGCTTAAGCGCACCACGACTAATTCCCGTAATGATTTCAAAAAAAAAAAAAAACAATATGGATTGCTACAGTGCTTTCATGCTTATACTTTTTTTTTCACTTATATATTTTTTTATGACCGGTGTCTCCAGGCCAACTTAGGCTTTTGTTTTTTTGTTTGTTTTTTTTTTCCACTTATATATTTTTATAACCGGGGTCTCGGGGTTAGCTTAAGCGCACCATGACTAATCCTCGGACCTTTTTTTATAATCGGGTGTCTGAGTCAGCTAATGCGCACCACGAGTTCTATAAGTATGTATATACCCCCTATAAGACAAAATCAAAGAATTTGTTATAGGGGTGTATTGGTAATTTACCGATTATATTTTTTATCGCGATGTTATGGGCGCGTATTCGGGCGCGACGTCAATTTCAGAGCTCATGCACATTTTGGATAGCGCGTGCGGCGTCGTAGAACTTCTAAAAATGTATATTACTTTTTTATATATTCATTTTATTATGTAAAATGTGTTTCAAATAATATCATGGTATTAGAGGTATTTTCAATTTCTTTTATTTCTGTGAATAGTACAATAATTATAATACCCTCAAATAAGATAAAAACCACGAATTGTCAGTGGTGGTGTCCAGGTAATTTTACTTTTTTAGCACACAATAAAATAACTTTTGTAGCCTCAAATAAGACAAACGAAAGAGTTATCTGCAGTGGTGTTTCAAACATTTCACGTTTAACTATACATGGTTAAGAAAGATTTTCACTCTCATTTTATACCACCAAAACTAAACTTACTATGTTTTTTAACGCGAGTTGCATTTAATACAAATAAAAATAATAATAAAAAATAAAAATCTAAACTAAGAGCAAAGGTATATAGATACAAACAAAAATTTAAAACTATCTTAGAAAGAACCGAAAAAATCAAGGGATCGAAACAAAACTAAAAAATAAAAGAATAAAAACCAAAATACAACATAAAAAATTATATTTGTTAAAACTAGACAAAAAAAAAAAATTTAATCCCTACGACGGAGCACGGGTTTATGGCTCATTAGAACTAGACTAAGTTTAAAAAAATAAAAAGTAAAAAACACGGTGTCCAATTAAAAACTTGATTGTAATTTATTAACTATTTTTTTAATAAAAACAAATTATTTTAATTTATAGAGAAAAAAAAAAAGAAGTCAACCGGATGACCAGGTCAACCTGATGTTCTGATTAAAACCCGTAACCCGGTCTTGGGCACTACTGGACGAGATTAAAAACTGTGGGTGGAAGAAAACGGAAACTAAAAATTTGATATGCACGTGTCAAGCACGTAACCCTTTCTTTTTGAACTGCACGTGTCCAGTTCTCGGTAGTTATAATTTCTCACGGCGAAAACACAGAACCCAGACCTCCCACTCTGGTTCAAAAAATCTAAATCGCTTCATTTCCAGGCCCCTCTCTCTCTCTCTCTCTCTCTCTCTCACACACACACACACACACGCACACACTCTCTCTCTCTCTGTCCTCTCTCTCTCTCACACACACACTCTGTCTCTTCCACTTTCCTTCAATTTCCCTCCTGCCAAACAGTGTAAAACGTCCTTGCACTAGTCACTGAAATTATAGCAATGAAACAGTTTTTCTTTTGCCTTTCATTTTGTTATTTTGATGATGTACTTCTGTGATCAGATCATTTGAAGTTCCATTGTTCTTCCGTTTTATGCTACAAAATGGAGTATGAAAGTCTCTTATAATTATCTTCCCAGAAAGTCGTTTCTTCCCTGTGTTTTCAACCCTTCGTATATAACGTTAGTAATGTTGTGAAGGCATTTGACGATGCATTATCCATATGCTTCTCTTCCTATCTTCTCATCCCAGATATATTAAAAAATGGCTTTCTTTAAGTGAGTTTGAAAGTGCTAAATGATTGTTGACATTTCTTTCTGTAATTCGAGAGTTGTTATATTGGCAATAGCATCGAAGCGTATTTGGCATAAGAGGTTTGATGGTTTGAGATGGTTTGTGCTTTGATTGGTTAATTCATTATGCTTTTAAAAATAGATCTTTGATTGGCATAAAATCGTTGAAACTCTTTCTGACAGGAAGGGTCAGTTTTCAAGGTTTAGCATTCATTGATACTTCCAAGTGTCCCGTTGCATTTGCGTGTGTTTCAAATTTACTTTCAACTCAAGCTTACATTATGAATCTGAATGGATCTTAAAAAAAAAATGGAATCAGTCATCGCAGGTCTCTCTGGTCAATGTTTGTACTTAGCTTGAAATGTAGTGTTGTTATTGGATCTGCTGTCACCTCGTGTTGGTCCTTCATACGCAGAGAGAGCTAAGATAGATAAGTATTGAAGCACAACTATATTTTATTCCCGTACAAGCATCCTCCATTGAGGTTCTGGGAGCTATTTATTCATTTACTCTCGTCACAACCTTCTGTTTCCCGTAATTTCATTTAATTTATATCACGATATAGATGTTCCTCGCCGGAATGTTGATCGACATGCTTGATCCAACGGCTAGGACCCCCTTTTGAACTCTCACAACTCCCACCATGACTCCCTATATGAGCCATATCCAATCCTTGCCCAACAGGCAAATACACGGTTTTTACAACACGTGTCCCTCTCTCGAGCACCCCATGCCATTTAAACCCAGAAACGAACTGTTGAAAGGCATTCTTGCACGCCAACACGGCACCTTTATTGCTCAACTTAGCAAACCTTAAAATCCTAACAAAATCCCTCCGCCTACAATCCGCCACCAGAAAATCCACCCCCACAAGCCCTGCCATCACCTCTTCCGCTTCTCCTACCAGCACCTCTGTCTCCCTCATGCCGGCGGCATGCATGGCTTTTACGTACTCCGATCTTGACCCCTCATCTGGGACTGCACACACGTGTCTTCCACACGTATGTTTAGCCGCCACGGCTAGGCCGATGCTCGTCGCTATCGGGCCACCCTTCGACCAGGATTCAACTATTAGCTTTGCGTTCCACCCGGCAGCCATGGCCGAGAGAAATTCAGCTACACTGGATTCTTTAGAATTCCCACACTGCAATAAAAGTAAAAAGAAAACCAAGAATAAATAAATTAAAAATGAAATTAGTAGAGAATAGACATTAAAAAAAGGAGTTGTGCGTTTAAGGGCGGGATTTTCTTACTGTTTTGACAGTACAAACATAAGCTTTTAAAGCTGTATCTGGGGTCCAAACCAGCTTCATGATCTCTAATTTACTCTGATCTCCTACTGTTTCTTTCAGCTTCTCTCTTCTATTTTAGGTGCTCTTTCTGTGGGGTGTTGAGATTTGAGGGCTCTGTTTTTGGTAGAGGCGTGAGGGGTCTTAAAAGGGTCTGAGAAAAAATTGTCAATTTCTAAAAACCAAAATTGTCAATTTCTAAAAACCGTCCACGTTTGCTGTTGCATAGGTTAGGCTTATGTAATCGCATTTGAATTTAACCCCGAAAAAAAAAAATCCAACAATATAAAATAAAATTCCCACTTTTGGCAATTGCTTAAATGTTAGCAAATGCGCTGAAAAAAAAAAAAAAAAAAAAAAAAAAAAAAAAAAAAAAAAAAAAAACTATTATTATTATCATCATCTTGCATCCTTGTAATTAAGGAGGATCACTGCTAGCTTACGGCAGTTGTTGAGACTAGTGGGATAAGATAAGACTGTTTTTTTTTCCTTGCTGATTAAGTAACGAAATGGAGATAATTGTCACCGCCGATGTTACAGTCATCCTCGCAGAGTATAGCCACGTGTAACAAGCTAACCTCACCACGAAATTACTTATTTGCTTTTCAACATTGTACTAGAGGATCGATAATGGTGTCAATCCGACGCTTCTTTTCTTTTCTAAGTATATTCTTCTTACATACACGTATAAGAAGAGATCGTTCTTATATAAGATCCTTTGAAGACGATAGATACTAAATAAAATAATACGATAACATGTATTTGTACAAGGTTTTGGGGTTGTAATGAGATATGACGTCGTTAACAAGAAGAAGAGATGGGTGAGAGAGATGGGTGAGAGAACTCTGAGAGAAGATATAAGATTGCCGCCATTAATGATCTGTGACATGGATTTGAAGGCAAAGAAAAATGCATGCAAGGGTTTCTCAATTCTCGTGCGCTACAATAAACCTGCAAAAACTTTGAATGCAACTGAAATAAACTTAGTCTTGCTTTTTAAGAAAACAGATACTCACTTGTTACATGAGTACATTCATTTCAGACAACCCCCTGAGATCTTGGCTCGAAGGTCACAGATACGACGACGTTCACGGGAACTTGAGTCCTCAGGACAACACGGTGCAGTTAGATATTAGTGAAAGAGTTTCGACATCAGCTAGTGGTTAGTTACTAGAGCTTCCATCTTGTTGTTCAAAAGTTGAGACAAGAAAAATACCATAATTTCAAATAAATTAAGCAGCGACAATAGATTCGCTTAGTTCTTGCATCACAGTTTCCGCGGTTGGCCTGTGAATAGGAGATTCATTGGTGCAACGAAGAGCTATTCTTCCAAGCTTGTCTGCCTCTGATTCTGAAAAGTTTCCTCCAAGATTTGAATCGATAAAATCTCCATACCTGCATGACTCAGCTGCATGGCGAATCAATTGGGTGATGTTACGTTTTCCACTGAGGATTTGAAGCACAATCATGCCAAATGCATATACATCACTCTTTTCTGTGAAACGGCCAGTGGTTGTGTATTCAGGAGCCAAATATCCCATGGCAGCACTGGCTTTGAGCATGGAGAAGACGATGTCATCTGCAAGGAGGTTGTGCAGGCCTGAATCTGAGATCAAGGGATTATACGGTGATCTGTTGATGAACACTTTCTCAGCCGATATATTTTGATGAACTAGAGCATGTTTGTTTCCTTTACTTCCATGCAAGTATGCAATACCTGGATAGGAAGGAGAAAAAACAGAAAGTTTATGCAGAAATCATTTGTAATGGCCACTAGAATGATCATTAACTGGATCTAGATGACAATAATTAAAATAAAAGCAAGTGCAGCTTCAACAAACAAGGTTTGCGATCTATCTCAATGGATGATCACAGCCTCCATAATCCATGTCAATCATATGGTTATATAACTCAGCCTTTGCCTCGATTGCCTCCGAGGTCCAAACCCACCTGAAATCCTCTTATTCCATAATAGCATGCTTGAAAAGACATTAGTAATGGCCATTTCTACAACTTTAGCAGGAAGTCAAGCTTACATCGAGATAAAATGAAGGAAACAAACAGAAAACAAAACAAATACAGCAACTTCTTCAAGCAAGAAGATACACTTGCCTTTAGCGATGCCATTTATGATAGAAATTCTAGCCGGCCATTCAAGAACCTTCCCGCTGCCACCCTTTACATCGAGATACTGCACTAAATTTCCATTTGGAACAAAATCATAGATGAGGAAACACTCCCCTCTTCCTTTTGAGCAGCAGAAACCTCTCAATCTCACCAGATTTTCATGCTTCAATGAGGTCAATATCTTCAACCCCTTCAAAACATCAGCTTCGTCAGACTTGCAACTTGTTTTGGTGATGCATTTTATAGCAACAACTGACCCATCTCTCAGGATCCCTTTGTAGGTAGCTGAGAAACTACTCTTCCCCAACAAATTCACCTCTGAGAAGCATTGAGTTGCACGCTCCACCTCTTCTAAATTAAACATGAAGCTCTCAAGAATTTCTTGAGACAACCCACTTTTGTTTCGACCAATGGCCAAGGGGTCCCACCCATTGGAATATTCTAGGCTAATAAGCGGGGAGGCACTCTTCCTGCAAACCTCCCTGGCCTGGTCAGTGCTAAGCCGGCTATCCAAAGTATCAGAAGCGCTTCCAATTTTCTGTTTACGGCGACGGTACCATGAGAACATCAGAAACCCAGAGACAGACAAGGCAATGAGAACTCCAATTACCCCGAATATGATACCATATCTTGGGGGTTTTGTCAGATCTGAACAGTCGCTTTTACTGCAATTAGAAGGGTTTGCAGACTCTGGGATGTCCTTTGGCACAGCAACAGTAGGTTTGGAAGGTTCAGGTCTATTAGGATCAGAAGGCACACATGTTTCAAGGTTAGAGAACCCAACTCCACATAAGTCAGGGTTGTTTCCATATTGAAATTCAGTAGTTAGCCTCTTCAAAGCTTCATTTTTAGCCACCAAAACAGGAAAAACAAGTCAAACTTTGACATCAACAAACAAGTAATAGGAAGCACACATTAGGATATGCTATAGTTGAAGAAATCATTTTACCTGGAGGTACATTCCCGGAGAGACTATTGTTACGAATGTCTAGAGTTTGTAGCCGAGGAGCTCTAGCTAATTTTACAGGTATCGGACCAAAAAGACCATTAAAGCTCAAATCCAACCTTGACAAGAACTCCAAATCCCCCAAGCTCGCAGGAATAGCACCAGTTAGTTGATTATATTGCAGAGCAAGGACACTGAGCTTCTCCAGGGATCCCAGTTGTGTTGGTATACTCCCAGTCAACTTATTGTAGCAAAGCTGCAAAACTGCACGCAGAGAGCAAAATTGACACTCAGTTGCAAAGAATCCCCATTTGGTAGCAGTAGCAGTACTTTAAATTCCACAAGGTAGCTTATGATAAGATGTGCTAAAGCAATAAATCAAGAAACAAACTCGAAGTTTTCTACAAGCTATAGCGGCGTTAGAACAAAGATTCCAGGTTCGGGTGCACTGTTTCAAAAACACAGACCCCACCATAAGCCACGGGAATGAATCTTTAGAAAGGAGAGAAGCAATAAGTTCTGACCATCTTTCTCACTCTCTCCAGCTTTCAAAGTAATCATTTACATATAAATGGAAGGGGAAATACTTTTTTTTGGCTATTTGCTTTCTGTTATTGATAAAGGAGGACATTGACGTGTTGTTGAATTCAAAAAATAAAAAAGCCATAATCATATATCAATACCAAACATTTGTTTCATTTTAATTAATAAAGTAAGAAAATCTATATGCCCAAAAATGGAAACCCAATGGAAGTAAGTTATATATTTCAGAGAGAAAGAGCAGTCAAGATGTTATCTTTCAAGGAAGTAGATTCAATCTTTGAAATGCTGAGCTGAGATAAAAAAAACCTTGAAAACAATTAAATTACGGGGAAAAAGAGAGAGAGGGAGAGAGAGAAATGAAAATGGAATGAATTATACTACAAGATTGAAGCTTTTCACAATAAATATTCCCAGTATATTTCCATTAATAAAAAAAACTTCTAAACTTACCTTGAAGATTAGGCATGTTACCAATCTGGGGTGGAATCTCTCCGGACAAACTGTTGACATTGAGATACAAATCACTGAGTTCACTCAACTCGGCAATCTCTTTTGGTATCACTCCGTTCAATGCATTATAATGCAAGAACAGACCACTCAGACTCTTTAGGCCACCTAAAGCTGGTGGTATTTGGCCTGAAAGACCCTTCCCTTGAAGGGAAATGTTAGTTACGTGGCCTTGTTCATTGCATACCACACCTTCAAAGACCCCACTACATGGGTCTTCGCTAGGCTGCCATGAAGTCAATAATCTGTTCTGTGGGTCTAAAGAAACCTTGATTTGCATTAGGAGTTCATGTTCTGTTGGTGAAGAGAGAGTTTGTGAGAGGGAGAGGGAGAGGGAGAGAAGAAGGAGATAGAAGAAGAGCCGCATGTTTGGTTTGGGAGAAAGTGAGGGAAAGTCTGGTGATTTTGAAGTGGGGTGAAAGAGAGAGAGAAAGTGAAGGGGTTAGGCTCTTAGTTGCTAGTTGAAGTGACAAAGGTACTCGAAATCTTTCATTCTTTTTAGTGAAATCATTTTGCAGGCGAGGTTTATTTTTTATAAAATATATTTTAGTCCTTCTAGTTGCAATGTGTTTCATTCGTGCCCTTGAAGTTAAAAAAACTTGTCAATACTCTACAATTGTTAGAGTTCCAACATGATCCTTTCCCGTCAGAAACGACTTCCAATGCAATTAACGAGTTGATTCACGGAGTTTTTATTATTTTAGAAGTATTTTTAAAAAGATTATAAAAAATTTATTTTATTATTTTCTTTAATTTAATATCTTTGATGTTTTTATATCTTTTTGATATGATGGTATTAAAAATAATAATAATAATATTTGAAGTGAAACATATTATGAAAAATAATTACTTCTGCAATGCCAAACTGTCTATAAACACAAAGAATTGTATCCTTACAAAAATATATGTCAATTTCTTTATTTTTTATTTTTCACAATATTGATTCTTTACCGCTTCAAGAACCGAAATGAGATATTGCAGAATCTACATATATATTAGGGTTTTTCTTAGGGCAAGCGTTTTACTGAAAGGGCGGGTGAGCATCCAGTGGATATTAACCGTTGGATGAGTGTAGAAAAATGAGTCATCAGATTCAGATTCGGCTTCATTGTGAACTCAAAGCGCCGTGATTCATTCGAGTAGACCCTCATCTCTTGATTGCCCGGCCGGGACCGGTCTAAAGAACCGCCAGAGACCAGAGAAATTTCAAGATTTCTGACTGGAGAAAGGACATGTACCAGAAATTGTTAGATTTTTATGGGTGCGTCAACAAGGAAAGCAATTGTTTTTTCCATGTACGACGTAACGGTGGGTGATGGCAAATTGAAGTTCTTGTCACTGGACAGACAACTCTAGGTTTGAAAATAATGTCACCCTATATTTTTTATTTTATCTTTTAATCGAACAAACCAATTATTCAAAACAGTTAGGGAAATCCACAGTCAACATGTTTTCCAACGTTCTTTTTTTTTAAAATGGTTTTTTTTTTTAAATCAAGTGTTTTTAGATTATTTTTATATATTGATGTCAAAAATATTTAAAAAAATCATTTTTATTTATTTTTAAATAAATATCAGCTTCAAAAGCAATTTCATCCATACTCTCAAACATTCACTAAGCTAGTGTTTTTAAAGTTATTTTTTAAAGTGTTTTTTATTTAAAAATGAATCAAAATGATATTTTTTTTATTTTTTATACCAGCACATAAAAATAATCTAAAAACATAAAAAAAACAGTTTAAAGTAAAAATAAAAAAATTTCAAAAACATTTTTTAACACAATGTCAAACATGACTTTACTGTGCTCGTCAAATATTTATTTTCCCAGTTTAATGTTTGAAATTACTCAGTGCCATGACTAGTCCACGGAATGAGATCTGGAAATTAATTGTTTTTTTTTACTTTAATAATAAGATATTTTTTAGTCAATTTTTGTATATCAAAACAAAACAAAAATCTCCAGTTAAATGATAGATAAATCATTTATGTTTGGATTTATACAGTCTTTAAAAACTTATTTAATTTCAAGTATAATTAAGTTCAACAAAGTAAAAGATGACAAAGTCATTGACCATCCCACTACTAATACAGTGTATATTTGATAAATAAATTGATACATGGTTGTGTTCTTATACATTACAAGATATTTTAATATAACATGCAAATTCTTAATTTTTTTATTGTGTTGCAGGGTAGATGATAGTATTTTAAATTGTATAAGTTGGATAATTAAAAAGGGTATATTTTCAAATGATGATATCATTACAACTATTTGTAACAACATGTGCCAAGAATTAGAACAATTAAAAAAATCATTACCTATTAACGTTGTTGTGAGGCTAAGAAAACTTATACACCACATTTCATGTGTATTCTGAACTATTTTTCACATATTAACTAAGCTAAACTCGGATAAAATAGAAAATAAATAACAGTAAAAATAATTATACATTTTAAACCATGCACGCTTGTGATAGCAAGTACATAATATACAACGAACATGCATAACTGCTCCATATAATTAATGATCTAGGTCTAGTAAAATATATTGACTGAACAAAACCTTTATTGCTTGTCCTAAAGCATCCCCAAAGAATGAAGTCGCTCGAGTTAATCAAATTATAAAATTATGAATGCAGGTGATGGGGTTATATATATATATATATATATATATATGAATTGATGAAAGTGAGTTTGTTTTTTTATAAAAAAAAAAGGACAGAACAATGAATTGATGAATATAAAAACAAAAATAACAGTCATAAATAGACAAGATATAGAATGATAAATAGATCCAAGTGGAAAATGATAATTTAAAAAAAATATAAAGAAAAAATTACAAACAACTAGTGAATGAAAATAAGAAAAAAAAATGATAAATAGATCAAGCCTAAAGTGATACACACACATGAAAAAAAATTATAAATTTACCATTGCTATAGTAAGAAAAAAACTTACAGGATCATTATTTTTACTGTAAAAAAGTTTTCATAAAATATATTTAAAACACCAAAAATACAGCTGCTGCACCGACAAAGTCTCGCTCGCTTCTGCATCGAATAGTGACATTCGAGTAGTAGTTGTCATGAAATCCACGTAGGCTCATCGACAAAAGTCAATGATTTGTTTTGTTGTTAACCATCCATCGGGATATTTTATTTTATCACGTTTTCCGCAACCCAAGACCAAATTCGTCCCTAACCAAAATTTTAAAATAAATTTTGTATACCAGTAGTGTTAGGCGAATCAAAATTATCTGTCTTGCAGGTTCGAGGAATGCAATATTCATATATGCCGACGGAGTATTTTGCCTTTTGCTCTGGACTGTTTTGGAGCATGGTTTTTTAAGTGTTTTTTTTTATGTTTATAAATGTATTAAGTTTGATAACAAGATAATTTAAAACAATAAAAAAATATTTTTAAAAAGCAGTAAATGAAATTATTAACTCAGTGCTTCTGGAGCACTCAAACCATACAGATCCATGGAGTATTTCAGACCACCATCCCAGGTGTTAAAAATCAGAATTCTGATGCCTCTGTTGAAGACTGACATCCCGCAGATGCAGGACATACTTGTACTACTATTAATTTTGGCAAGAGCCAAGGAGATCAAAACTTCCACGAAGAACACGAGTTTTTTTCAACATAGCTTCGAATTAACGATTCAATATGCTATATATACTAATATATATATATATATATATATATAATTTATTTATTTATTTATTTAAAACAACTTCTAACGTTAAAGTATGAAAACTAAGTGATGTGATTATTGAATCTATTACCTCATGTGAACTGGCTGGTTGGACACCCTTGACTATGGACTCAAACAAGAGCGGCATGTGAATTTAGGGTTCATGGTTTTTTTTGTCTTGATTTGAGGAACGAAGGGCACAGTCTCCTTCCATCAGAGCATGTGAAACCATTTCGGAACACGCAGTCGGATGGGACAGGTGTGTACCTCGTCGCTAGATCATGCCATGGCAGAAATTAAGGTTAAAGATTGCAGCGTAATGTTAATCTACAAAAAATAATGAAATTCCAAGGATAGTCCTAAATTTACGTGCAGATCGAATGCTGACTATTTTTGCTGATAAAATTGCTTGTTATATCTGAAAAAAGAGAGCATAAATGAGGAGCAGTGATTGTCCTTCGTGTCTGCTGAATATTTGAAATTCTTCTCTATGATGTAGCCATTACATCTGATTTGTTACATTCAAGGTAAATGGTTGAGATTTCATCATGTAATAAAAATGATACCACCTAAATTAGCTATTGTTATTTTCTCATGCTTAATCTAGATATTAAATTTAAAATAAAATAAATAAATAAAAACAAGGAAAAGCTCGGAGTCTCGGTGCTCATAATTGAGCACCGAGAACCAACCATCTACTCTTGACATAGGATTCTGAATTCCTAACATCCATCCACAATTATTTTTATGCTATGATCACTACCTATATATTCCCTTGAAGATCAGACATAGCTAGCGACGATAGTCCAGCGACCTCCATGCAGAACAATTTCCTTACCGACCGCATAAAACAATTGGTGATCCATAGAAATATCTAGTAGCTGATATAACGGTAAGAATTTGAGATTAAATAGTTTTTTTTAAAAAAAAAAAATTGAATCTTGTAGTTGTTAATATGATAGTCACTAGAGACTTATATAATCGTTAATTTTGGGGTTTATAGAATTAATAGAGATATGTACAAACTGACACGAACATCCACGTTAATAAAAAAAAAAATTGAAAGTCATTATTTGATTCGTGACTCGGGGGGGTGTTAAAATCATAACAATCCTTGTTTGATGCTTTTCAATTCATACAATTCATGTTTTTTTTATGAAGAAACCACCGAGCTACGCTTCTTCGACATCCTAGCTGGAATATTACTCACTTGGTCCCATCAGGAACCATTTCTCTGTCTCCATCATTTTTTATTTCTCTACATCGCAACTCTCATAAAAGGGGAGAAAAAAGAAAAAAGAAGAAGATGATAACTCGTCACGGAGTTGTAGGGCTAAGGGTTTGGATCCCATTCCACACACACAACGCATAGGTGAGACAAATTAATGCGCTTTAAAAATTTAATATTTTGGAATGGTAAGCCAGACTTCTGAGGTTGAATCAAATAATTTTTAATATTTTCCACAGTTACACAAAACATCCAACACGAGATGAATGTTTTGACTTCAAAATGTTTGTATGTATTTTATAGACCTGTAGAAGGTATGTCTGATGTAGACTTTCATTATGTATTTGTATGGTATGAAATATTGATGATTAAAGATATTTTGATCACTCGCAACCAAGTTACTCCACCTATACCATTCAAAATATTATCCATCCTTCTGAATGGAAACAAACATTATAACATTATATCAACCAGTCACTCTCTCTATTTTCTAATATGAGGTGAGCAAAGCAAAACCAACAATGTCAGGATCCTTGCCACTCACAGAGTATACTTAATTTTGCAAATAATATAAAGAAAGCTTGTGAAAGAAATAAGTTTGAAGAAACTCACTTGTATTTTAATTGATAATAGAAGATGTTGTATTGTAGATGGTGCTTTGTGTTTATAGTGTTTGAATATATGGATATAGAGGAAAATGTCAACTATTCTGAAAGTTGCTTGTCTTTTTTTTTTTTTTTTTTTTGGTATTGGAGAGCATCTTCTAGAGATTGGAGACACATTTTGTTAGTGAGAATCAATTGTTAATGCTTTTTTACTTCGCATCAAAAGTTGATTTGTCATTTTGTGCTGATACTTTTGTAAAGTCTCCAGTGTTTTGGAATTGGTGGCAGGATGTCAAACACAATCATCTTCATTCTCTTCTTCGAATCAGGAGAGAAACGATGATGATGCTTATAAGGAGCTGGTTTTGGGGTCCTAGCTTTGAACTATGCTTTGCATGATTTGAGGTATTCTTCCTCAATCTTTGCAGAGGCTAGAAGGGTTGTTGTTTGAGTCTTCTAAGCTAGGATTTTGAACTATAGATGATCGATGACGAAGACCTTTTGATTCTTTTTAACCATTCAGATACAAAAATTGGTTGCTCTTGCTGGAGATTGTAGTCATAAAACCATGAGCAAACCAATGAAACAAAAAACTTTGTACAGAAATGGAAAGGGGGAGGAAATACCCTTTAAGAAGGAGTTGGTTAAATTTTTTGTTTAAATGGATAAATCCATCTTCAACCAATTTGTGATTTTGTAGACAGTCGAAAGTCTACACCAAACATACCTTCTACAAGCCTACGAAATACAAATTATACCACAAACATACCTAAAGTTGTATATATAAATACAGATACCATTTTCAATGGATAAAATGTTTTGAAATTGTAATTTTGAAATATATTTTGATTTTGTTTTAAAAATATTTTGTAATGTAGGTAAAGGTTTTTGGGAGGAATAACCTACCTGTAATTTTGAAATAAGCTCGGAATTATAAAAGTATATTATGGTGAGTTGTTGCATTTATACAAGTGACACATGAACATGAAATTTTTTTTGTAACTATATTTATCCTTATTTAAATTTATCTTCTAAATATTCGTTGACTTTTCCAAGTTAATGTATTAAAAAACGCATAATAATTCTTATCAAACATGAAGATATTTAACTTAAATATATTTCAAAATTCAAAAAAATATAAATCCCACCGAGCTATATATTTATATATATAAAGTCAAACCCACCTCAAATTATTAGCGAAATGTCTCGGGGAGAGAAAAATTTAACCCGATTCATGACTCCCCGATCCCACGACTAATTTTTGTATTAACGTGCCACGTTTTTCCTCCACTAAATACAAAAAAAAGGTGCCAAATTTTGGCAGAACACCGCTCCCGCATTTGTAGTCTCGGTCCAGTGAAGCCTGGCCCAAACTAACCATGGGCCTGGACCAGTCCAAAAGGGTCCGCAACACAAAAAACGAACTCTCATGGATAAAGGGAACTATAAAACCTTACCATCACCCTTTCTTCTTTCGCTAGGGCTTCACAGAGACACCGGGGAGCTGCGCTTAACTGACTGCAATAGAAGCAGCAAACCTCCAAAGTCCGTCGCCATGGGTCGTATGCACAGTAAAGGGTGTGCTTCAATAGCTTGACTTATTCCCTCAGACAATGTCATGATCACCACTTTGAAACTTAACTCAATAATCCATTTGATTTATTTGTTATTGCAGTAAGGGTATTTCAGCGTCTGCTTTGCCATACAAGAGAACCCCACCTAGTTGGCTAAAGATTTCTCCTCAAGATGTGAGTAACCCTCATCAACATTGCAATATTCGTTTGTTCTTTGATTGTTTCTTATTGGATTTTTGAAAAGTATGGCTTCCTCGCATTCAGTAAATCGATGTGATTTCATGTTTTTGGGGTTTTATATTATATCGTAGTACTAATTGAGATTACATTTGTGTTCTTGCAATCCCATTTTCTTTTTACTATAACAACTGTTTTTTTTTTTTTTTTTGAAAATAGAATCGTGCTACTTGGTGATCTGTTCAAGTGTTGTGTGACAATAGTATTACGATAAATATGAAAAAACTAAATTAACAGTTCCAAGTTTTTAGCCTTGGTCATCAGTTGGTTGCGATTGGATTTATATAGTTGTCATTCAGGCATGTACTCAGTGTTCTTCTAAGTCTCTCAGGTTGACGACAACATCTGTAAGTTTGCCAAGAAAGGTTTGACACCATCTCAAATTGGTGTTATTCTTCGTGATTCTCATGGTATTGCTCAGGTGAGAGCTGTCACTGGCAACCAGATTTTGAGGATATTGAAGGCACATGGTACATATTTACTTATACTCTCTATCATAGCAAGACACTAATGTATGATGAGAAATGTTTTGACATTTCTTTTTAACAGCTGATTGCTTATCATCCTTTTGTCAGGCCTTGCCCCTGAAATTCCTGAGGATTTGTATCACCTCATCAAGAAAGCAGTTGCTATTAGGAAGCATCTAGAGAGGAACAGGAAGGATAAAGATTCTAAGTTCAGGTTGATTTTGGTTGAGAGCAGGATTCACCGCCTTGCTCGCTACTACAAGAAGACCAAGAAGCTTGCACCAGTCTGGAAATAGTGAGTACATGCCTTCTTTTTTCATGTATAATAAATGTTGATCCTATTGGTATTAGTCATTATTTGTTATCTGTTATCATGGATTCACCTAGCACAATAATTTGGGTCCTAACATATGCAAGTAGGTGGATATGTCAATCACTCACAGGATGTGTTTTGGTAATAGCATGGCATGTATCCAATTCAAGGAAGCAGTCATTATTTTTTCCCCTCTAAATTTCAACTTGGAGTAGTGCTGCCCTCTTCTAAACTGACTTGAGTTTATATGCAACTATCTGGCTGAATTATGCTTTATGCCCTTCTTGAATGTGATAATGGAATTGTGCAAACAATTGGGCACTAGCTCTGTTTTTGGTTATCACAGTTGGTTACTAGTTCATAAATGCTATTGCATGCATGGAAAGATGTGGCTGAATGCCACATTTCTGTAAGATCAATTTTTTTCCTTCAAGAATGACAACGTAAATCATTGATATTGAGATTGATTTTATGTCGTCCAGCAAGCTACAATTACCCAGAACTAAAAGTAGCTTGCATGATTGAAATTTGGAGAAATAATTAGTGCTATTGTCATTTTTGTTCACAAAAGTCCTTTTGGTAAACTTGAGGGTTGGATTAGCTTATAAACCACACTTACATTGTAGTATTTGTAGCTTCATTATCTTCGTCTGAATTGCTGATTAAGCTTTTCTTTTCCTGCAGTGAATCCTCCACCGCCAGCACTCTTGTGGCTTAAGCAAGATATATTTGGTTCTAGTTGTCGGGACTTCCTTGAAGCTAATCTTGGATGAACTGATCTCAGCTTTTTGATATTTGTTATTCCCATTTTTTAGAACTTGCTCATGAAATATTGTGAGATGCTTTGACAGTCAGAGAATGTTACCTTTTATGTTTCGTAACTTCAGCTTTTGGTTTGGTGTTTTTGATGCTGCAAGTTATGTCGGGATTCTGAATTTGAATAGATGCTGAATTAAGTTAACCCTTGTCAACATGTGCGGAATCTGAAACCTGCCCGTTAATGCCTAGTAAGGTTTGGATCTACAGAACTGGCCCGTAAACTTAATGAAGTGAACTACATTTCAGGCAAACGTGTATTTCTTATATATGAAATTGAAAATAAAATAAAATAAGTAGTTATAAAAAAGAATGAAGAGATAATACTTGATATTTATTAAAGTTATTGAAAATAGTACATATTTTTTTTTTTTTTTTTTATGAAAGGAAGTCATTCTCGTAAGTTGAGATATAAGGTGTAATTAGAACTAATATATAGATATTTGTGATGACAAATGTACATTTAATTGACTCATGAAAATTTTATATGAAATTATCGCATTTTATATGAAAATTTATGTGACTGTTGTGTAAGTAATCTTTATATTTTAAATAACTAAGTGTTATGTTTTGATTATGTTAAATGTTATTTTTGTAAAAATAAAAAATAAAAAAATATTTGATATATAAACTATATAAAATTACTTGAGTGATCAAAAAATAATTTTTTATCATATGTGAATTAAGAAAAACACTTTTGCCTGAAAGGTATAAAGATTTTTTTTGATTAGAAATCATTTTTCTTCAACCAACTTTTCAAAAAATAAACAAATAAAAAATATTTTTATTATTTTCACTAAATATTTATGGGTATTTAAAAAAAATGCATATTAGATCTATATAAAAATTTATATTTTGATTATATTACCATAGAAAAACTATTCTTATATGAAAAGTATGTTATGATTGGATATATTTTGAAATCTAATTAAAAAAAAATTACAAAAAAATATTATATTTTGAAATAAAAAGTAAGTAAAAAAAAACGAATTACAACGAGTCAACTGACCTTGAAGGCCATGCTCATAGGCCAAGTCTTCTTAAATAAAATTTAGAAGTGAGCCTAATTTCAAGCCTAAAAATCACATTTTACATAAAAACACCATAAAACAACTCCTAAAAACTCTTCAACCCAAATCACCCATTAATGCGTCTAAAGACTTCAATTCAATTTAAAATATAAACTTTCCATGCTTAAATTTATGTTTGTAGATGTTTGATATTGTAATTCAAAAATATTTTTTTAAATACACACACACACACACACACACATATATATATATATATATATATATATATATATATATATATATATATATATAGTGTTTTTTTTTATATATATATAGTGATGTTAAAAATATATATTTTTTAAAATAAAAATAAAAATAAAAAATATTTTTTAAAAAATAAAAATTGGGTTTATGATTTTGAAACCAAACTGAAAATACCTGCTGCCCACACAGCTCTAGATTCTTATCTTGGAGGAGGACCAAATTTCGTTTATTAAAGATTTTTTTTAAAAAAAAGCTAAATCATGTCGTGAAAAATACAATTTATCTAGATTTACTGTGAATTGAAATAATTGTTTGATGTAATTAATTAATTGTGTTTCCTTTAATCTCTTTAATTCTTGCCTTCCTTCGCTTTCTTCTTCTTTGCTTTGCCTGTTTTAAATAAAGTTCAATTATTTTGTATATAGTTTAATTATATAATTAATTATATAATTAATTAATAGAAGTAAGTTATATAATTAAATAGTTGCTTTTGAAAAACCCTTCAACAATAAAATTATTATTATTTTTAATTATATTTAAATTAAAAAAATAAATTTAAATATAATTAAAAGACCCGCAATATTTGAAATTTGAAATTTAAGCTACTTATTGTATGTTTTTCAATTAATTTGTATATTTTTTTTAAGATTGTTGTATTTGAAGTTAATTAATGTTACTTATTGTCTTTGAGTGTTAGAAAAACTTAAAAAAAAATACATTAACAAATAACCAATAAGTTCAAACATAATTAATTAAAATACATTTCATTATAAATAATTCAATCAAATTAATTACAAATTAATACCCCTATTTTTTTATGCTAACTATTATTATTATTATTATTATTATTATTATTATTATTATTATTATTATTATTATTATTATTATTATTATTATTATTAATAATAATAATTAACATAAAAAAAACCCCACCCTCCACCCGTCCGTTCCCCTCCATCTCAAACTTAAAAAACCCCACCATCCTTCTCTTCTCCCTCTTGCGCCGCCGCCCCCCACCCACCCACACACCCGTCCACTCCTCTCCAGCCCGGCGCCGCTACTCTCTTCCTCCTCATCCTCCTCTTCAGTACTCAAAACCTTTTCTTCTCTTTTCCTCTTCTTCGAATCTTCTTTAAAAACCTCAAAAAAGGAAACCATTGAGATTGAAGCTTCGACACTCTGTCAAAACACAAAATCGACCCCTCCCTCCCTCTCTAAACCCCAAAGCTCTCTCTACTCTCAAGCGCTGGACAGAGAACATAAGAGACTGAAGAAATCGTTGGCCTCCTTCTTGGTGATATTGAGGTTTTTTTTTTGCATAATAATTAAGCTTCACCTTTTCAATTCATGTGTTTTATGATTGTATTTTTATCGGTGTGTGTTTCTTGCGCTGTGTTCTGGGGTGATTCTTTGAAATTGTGTAATGCTTTTAACTACTTGTTTAAATGGATAAATGGAAAGGGAATTGATTATGTTTCTTAGTTCTGGGTTTTGACGGGGATTTTAGGAATCTGTTCAAATAATTTGGAGAACTCAACGGTACAATTCCAACTCCAACGGTTATATTTCATTTTTAGCTCTGCAGGGAAAATATGTAGGAATGGCTCTGCATGTCAAGAAAAGCCATTTTGGCTCTCCCGTTGGAGCCCTAAAAAGATTGAAAATAGCCAAAAATTCAAAATTTTAGCTTTGGCTGTCCATTTGCCTCTCCCGTTGGACTTGCTCTAAACAAACAACAAATCTTTCTCGCTGTCTCTCACCATAATAATCTAATGAGACTACGATCTTTTGGGTATTCTAGCGAAAAGTTCAAGACGAACCCTCAAAACTCAGACGCTTCGTCAGTGGGTTTGCCTTCGTCTTTCCTTTTTTTACTGTATGAGGGAAGCTTATAAAAACTGTGTTAAGCTAAAAATTTCAGTTTATCTCTGTTCAGCTAAAATTGTAACTAGAACATATGTCGAAATGAAATGACAAATAAAGAAGAAGTCTTTTCTAACTTAATTTTAATGAAAAAAAGGAATTAGTTTACATATATCTATAGTTATTTTTGGTATAAATATAACTTTTCCAATTAACTGTAGCTAAATTGGCATCCTATATTATCCATTTTCTTTGCAGCCCAGGTTCAGCATCCCTCACGGCAAATATTTATTTGATTAATCCAATTGTTTTCTTTAATTTTATGGATATAATTGTATTGAACTGTATTTTAAGTTATTTAAATCTTTTTTTCTAATATTTTTTTCATTTTAATTGTGTTATATTATTATTTAATAATTGATTGGAATTATCATATATAAACAACAACAAAATACTTTATTTATGATTTTTATATTATTTTCATTTCATGTTAAAAAAGTGATTTTGAGAACATTGCTTCCAGAGTTCCATATGATATGTGGGCTTCTATAAGCGGTATTCGAATTCTAGACCGCTGTCGTATCTATCTTGCAACCTCCTCTACGATCCATAAGCGGTCTCCTTGTTTTGCTCTTGCTGCTTCCATAAAAAACAATACAAACAGCAACATGAGCTCTCCTTTTTCTCATTCCAGTAGAGGGTACGTTTCTTGTTCTTCTTTCCTGATGTAATTTCTTCTTTTCACTTGGTTTTGTTTGATTTTTTTTTTCTGAAATGCAAAATTGGGCATGGGTGGCAGAGGAAGAGGTTTGGAGATGCAAAACGATAAAGAAAGGTCTAGAGGCCGAGGCCGCGGCGGAGGGGGATCCAGTAAGGATAGAATTGATGCACTTGGCAGATTACTGTAAGCACAACCTTGAACGTTACACTCTTTTTTTTATTTGTCGTTGTTCTGTTTTGAATTTTGTTGAGATTAATAATTTTTAGTGGAAGCAAATTATGAATAAGTGAAGCAATTCTGTTGATTTTGTGTATAATTTGTTAGAAAATAATATAAAGCTTTTGGACTTGTGTTGTTTTTTTGACATTATTTGAGCCTTGCTAGTATTAACATGGGCAAATTTCAAGTCTAAAAAGAGATGGATTAAAAAATAATATAAATTATATCTTATGATCTGATCTAACCATTTAAGTGTTTGGGTTAAGATGATTTTTTCACATAATTGAACATTTTCAGGACACGGATCTTGCGTCATATGGCTTCAGAGTTGAACTTGAATATGCGGACTGATGGGTTTGTTAAAGTTGAGGATTTACTAAAGCTCAACATGAAAACATTTGCTAATGTTCCATTAAGATCACATACTGTTGATGATGTTAAAGAGGTTGGTCCAGTAAATACATTTTTTTACATACATTTGCATCTTTGGTCCTGTTAGGCAAATGATTTGCGAAGAGATTGATAAAATTTACTTACTTTGATGTTTCGAAGAGTGTCTGGCAGAGATTGACGAATGATTGCCAAGGATGTTGGTAAATTCCTAGGAGATCTTATAACTATACTCAATTTTTTAGACCTGGTTTTTTACCATACTTCTTTTGGAATACAAAATTTTCAACCATAAAAGCACCATTAATTAGTAAGTTCTTATGTTTGGGAGCATGTTTATTTACTTTCCTACTCCCATAATGTTGATGGCTACTGTATGTCTATGTACAAGGAAAGAACATTTATGATGGATAAAAGATACATGTATTCTTACTCTGTTTCACCAGATTCTTATCCGGTTGTTAATGAAATATGATTTTTACTACTGCTAAATTTATAGGTTTGGCTTCTCTGTAAAACTTACCTAACACCTGGAGCTCATATTCTTGAAACTTGTCATATTCGCACAATGAAGTTCTATACCTTCATTTATTTTTGTTTTTGAATAAACTGCCTAGAGATAACATATTTTTTTTATTGCAAATTCAGGCTGTTAGAAAAGATAATAAGCAGCGATTTAGCCTCCTGGAAGAAGGTGAGGAGCTTCTGATACGTGCTAACCAAGGCCACACGATAAAGGTGAGACATTTTCTGTGAAACAGCAATCTATTCATCCCAGTATGTTATCTTTGTGATTACCTTGTGGTTATGAGTAATACTTGGACATTCAACTATGTATCTTAAAGAGTGAGATTTTGCAATAATAACACAACAAAATTGGTTCTCAGTGCCTTTGCTGCCTCAGCATCTTTGATAATTCTTAATATATTTATGCCTTTATTGATTGCTTAGTGCACTAGTAGCAAAGCAAAATAATTAGCTTAAGTTATCTGGAAAATATCTGAAAATCAATCTGGATGAAAATGTTGATCCTGCCAAGTTAGAAACTGTTTGTTTCTGAACTACTCAGGTCTCACTATTTTTCTTTGTACCTCTTGAATTTATGTTGAAACTAGTTTACGTCTCAGTTCTCTGTATATTAGGGCGTTAGTGTCATTCATTATGGTGTTTTCTCAAAAGAAGGATGCGCATTAGTTTAGTCTGAACGGTCTGCTTATGCATGTGCAGACAGTTGAATCTGAAAATCTGTTAAAAGCAATTCTTTCGCCTGATGAAATTACAGGTAAAAGTAACTACTATGTTATATATCCATCCTCGCAAATAGGACTTTTCCATTTCCCCTCCTTTTCAGGTTATTATTTGGTTCATTACCTCCTTCCCCTTATGCAGTGTGTGTACATGGGACCTATAAGAAGAATCTGGACTCAATTTTGGAATCTGGTTTAAAGAGAATGCAAAGATTGCACGTTCACTTCTCCAGTGGTTTGCCAACAGATGGTCAAGTGATTAGCGGTAAGTTACATGAGGAAACTTGCTTTTTAAGCTGTTCTTTTGACATTCATGGCTTCGCGTTCTAGGGTGGGGATCTGTTTAGGATGAACTCTTCCTAAAATAGCAAGCCTTTACCAAAATTTTGCGGATCTGAATTTTACTGGCCAGCATCTACATGACTAAAAAGGAAAATTGTCCGTGGTAACAAATGGCAGGTCATATCAATAGATTATACTTAGTGCTCCAATGTTTACAAGAATACCCTTTTGTAGCCTTAATTTGAAAGAAAGCCAGTGATGGAAGAAGGGAGGGAGTACTTTAGCTGCTAGCTGGGAGTATGTTTTGTTGCTAGCTGGGAGTATGTTTTGTTTGTGCCTGTTGCAATTGTTTCTCAAATCTGAACCTTGATTAGCCCATGTTCAATGAAGCAAGGCTATCTAATTGATAAATCACTTAGCATAATTTTAAGATAGTTGATGGCTTTGTATGATATAATTGACTTTTCATCTCAGGTATGAGACGGGATGTTAATGTTTTGATATTTCTTGATGTCAGAAAAGCACTTGAAGGTATAACATCCACACCTCTGAACTTTTCAACCAGATAACAAGTTAGATAAAATTTGTTTACAAAATTTAGTATCATGGCGTGCAAGCATGGATGCTAACTGATTCTTTGTTCCGTGATTGCAATTATGTTTGATTTCAGAGGGAATGAAGCTTTACATTTCAGACAATAGGGTGATTTTGACAGAAGGTTTTGACGGCGTCATACCTGTCAAGTATTTTGAAAGAATAGAATCCTGGCCTGATAGACGGTCTATACCCTTCCAGACGACCTAAATTTTATTGGAGGTGATCCTCTTTTTGACCCTTGAGATGGCAGTTTACATTTGATAAGGCTTAGATTTCAGCTGCCATGGCATGCAAACTTGGCATATAATATATGGTGCTATTGCAAGTTAAAATGTTGTATCAAACAAAAGGAAGGTGACGGAAAAAATCTAGCCGAACCTTTCATCTGGATGAGATATTATGTTACGTTTATATTTGTTTGTCAATGGTATGAAAATGTGATGAATGATTTACCAGAATTTTCAAGAGAAAAACAGGAATTGAAAACCCTCAAACGACGCTTTGATTAACATGTTATATAAATATGCAATGAAAATTGAGAGAGAAAAAACACTTTCTATGCCTGATTTGAGAATTATTTAATTTTGACGGGTTACAAGGCTTCTAGATATGAAAATCATCTTGGTAAAATTTAAGCACAATTCAACAATTGAATTAAAAATTATAGTTGTGTTGATCAAATTAGTCACTTGACATGTTCAAACTTCTCATTAAACTTTATTTTATGTATTTGATTTATAACATATTTACAACATGTTCTATATCATCCAGGTTTGGCCAATCACTTGGGATGTCTGTTAGTTATTGATTATTTCTTTATATATATATATATATATATATATATATATATATATATATAAAAGCTTTAATTTTTTGTAAAATATTTTGTTCATATAATGTGTTTTCTTATAGGACAGTGCTGACATGAATGCTCTAAATAAAACCCACTTGCCAAGCTCCTAGATGGTATGCTTATATTAATGTTATTGTTATTTTTGTTGTACCTCTCATCATAAAATATAATTCATTATGATAATACTTTTTTTTCAATCAATGTATTTTTTTTATTAAATTTGTTTTTTTATCAAGTCATTATATTTTCATGATACAAATCATAATTTGATGAGTTAACCTGGTTTGATATGTTAATTTGGTTGACTTGATTCTTTCTTTTTTCTTAATTAACTTTTAATTATCTTTTTTTAATTCTATCATTTAACATTGAGTTCGTTGTAAATTGAGCTTCTTAATCTATTTTGATTTGTTTTTGTAGGGATAAATTGATCGTATGATCAAGGTCATGAGTTTTGGTATTTTAAGTTTTTTTTTTTTTTTTTTTTTTTTTGTAAAAAGTTATTTCAGTCTTATGACCCAAGTCACGAGTTCTTCAACATTGATTTTGCTTTTTATGGGTTGTTTTCATCTCATGACTCGAATAATAAGGTTGACAAATTAATCTAATTGATTTTTTTTTACTTTTTTCTCCAATGTCATCATTTAATATTGTGTTTGATTCAGATTTAAATTTTATAATTTATTTTGGTTTTCTTTTTATTAGATTATCTTGGTTTTATGACCGAGAAATAATGCTAAACTGGTTAACCTGAGTTGACTTCATTTATTTTTTGTATAATTTTTTAATTAATGTTATCACAAATCTCATTATTCAACATTGAGTCTAAAAAAAAAATGATTAAGAATTAACCTTCATAATTTGTTTTGACTTACTCTCTATGTTGTTATCTTTATCTCATGAATAAAGTTGTAGATTTTGTCAAGTTAATCCTTTTTAAATTTTATTTATTTATTTCTATGAGGTTATCTTGGTCTAATGATTTCGGGTCATGAGTTTGATGAAATGACTCAAGTTGCCTTTTATGTTCTTTTTTTAATTATTTTTTTAATCTCTTGATTCAATATTGGGCTAATTGAGGATTAAAATTTGTAATTTATTTCAATTTGATTTCAATGAGGTTATTTCATTCTGATGACCTGATTCACGAGTTTGACAAGTTAACTCAAGTCATCATTTTATGCTCTTTTTTTATTTTTTTTAATGTTATCATTCAACATTAAGTTGATTAGTAATTAGATTTAATAATTTGATTTGATTCTCTTTCTGTGAAGTTATTATAGTCTCATAATCCGGATAATAGATTCGACATATTAACACAGCTGGACTCAAATCAATCCAATATATCATTATCTTATTATTAAGAAAGGATTTCATATTGACATTATATTTTAGTCAAATTATATTTTTACAAGTTGTATGAGTTGTTTTTGAATCTCCAAAGTCAACCAGAATATATCAGGTAAACACTATTTTTTTTGTTACAAAATAAATATTATCCTGTGTTTCATCATGTCGGGCTATTGGCGGGCTTGCTCTCTAGGTACCTACGACTCACTACTGATGAAAGCTCAAACACTCGTTCTGGTACAAATTCAGCTTTGTTGGCTGCAAATGCGACAGATAGGATGGAAACTGGAAATTGCAGATTTGCTGGTTTTGATTTTTCTCCTTCATTTAAACAGAGGACTGCTTGGCTACCATAAATTCTGGCACTGCAGTGTGCCACTCCTACCTAATTTATTGTTTCCAAAAAACCCGTACAACCATGTTGACAGAGCTACAAGAAGAAGTAATTACAATGTTTTCTATATATATATATATATAGAAATTTAAAACCTACAAGTATGGAAGATAATTCATGGAAGATGTAATCTGTCGAGTCTAATTTCACGACTGCAAATGCAATCTGATCACCTTTTTTTGTGGAGAATCTTGGCTTCCTTAAGGAGACAATTTGTAACAACAGCTGTAGTCTTCAAAAAGTATTCTTGTTTTATTTGTGAAAGTACTATGATTCTATTGGTATTTAACTATGCTCCAGTACTTTTAGACTCACCAATTTGATTCAGCCCCACTCTTCACTGCCAGTTCGTTCTATCTATCCGAAGAGATCCTTTCGGAGATCCCAGTCTATGGTACAGTTGGATAAATTAAGAGTTGATTTTACCTCTTTATTTCATGAAGATCCAATTGTTGATGAATTAAAGAAAAAAAGAGTGGCAGTCCTTTTTGCCACAGAGATGTAATTAAGTAGAAAAAAGAGTTGAAGAAGAGAAGAAAGGAGAGAATTAAGGAAGGAAAACCAAAAGTACTCAACTTTTCATCGATTCTTCGTCAACTATTCTAACATATAGAAAAAAAATTACATATAAATACTAAAATTCTAATTAGAGATTCAGAATCAAACGTAAGCTTAAAATCTGTGCAAGAAAGAAAATATAAATTAAAGTTCTTTAATAAAACTAAATAATATCCCACTATAAAGTGAGTTGGGCTACTCTACATCTGTCTCTATACACAAGCGTCCTCTCTACTTGTCTAATAAGAACATTCTCGAGGGAGGGGATCACTGTAGACACTGGAAATGATTTTAGCAATGATTCCACTATCACTTCAATGTATGTTGAGTATGATGGCTGCCGGGGGAAAGGGATGCACCGCGCGTGGAGCAACTGCTAGGGTCTCTTCAATCTAAAAGCATTTTCTGATCTCAATGCTAATTCTTGGGCAAATGGTTGATCTTGCAACACTTACATGACAATCAAGCAGGCGGGTGGAACCAGTCAGTGGGGAGCAACACCCTCAATCTTAGCCAGTGATAAACTGCGAGCAACAGGAACTGTTCTTATATCCTGTGGAGATCACCGCCACCCTCCGTTCCAAGGTCACAGTTTGGAGATTGCCGCTTCCCTCATCCTCAGCCAATTATGCTCAGTGGGAAACACGAATCAGCCTATTATGTTGGTGATCAACAGTACATTCAGCGAGACCATTAAAATTCAGCGGGCAGCAGGGATCATAAGCCTTTATTTTTGTGATGAACAGTTATCCCACCCTCCACGAGCGATGCCCGTCAGCCCGCGAGCTCACAGCTATTCTCAGTCCCGGTCAATGATGGTGGCCAGCAGGCTGGACGGACTGGTCGTGTCCTTTGTCAATGGACTTGTGGATGGATCACCGTTACCAGCCCTGTTAAACCTTCATTCCAGGAGATAACTAAAGTTCGTTTAAGGTGTTAGTCAAGCAAGAAAACAAAAATATGATCAAAATATTTACTATTTTGATCATGGGCTGTCCCTGATTGGTTTCCTAGGTCTCCACAGTTTGTGCTTTACGTTGGTGGTCTGTTTTTATCTCCTGTTGCTAGTTTCAGTTCTTTTATTCTAGGTTCCTTCTCTGTTCTGGCAGGACAATCTAAACACAAGAAATTTTGTTCCCTTTATAGTTAAGTTTTCTTAATTCATGTTTTTCAATAATAAATTATAAATAAAAAATGGATTAAATGGCATAAAATATTGGAAAATATGGTTTTATGTATTATTATTGTTATTATTTTCTTTTAAAAATATATATTTCCGAGTGGGAGAGGGCATTAATGAAAACCTAAAAAAATTCGAAACTTATATATAGTCTGCAAAACACAAAACCCTAATCACAAAACACATCACTCTTTATTTTCCGTCTCTGCTTTTACAGCAACACCAGCCGTTCAACCCTAGCAACAGCAGCTAAAATCATGGCTTTGGCTGCAATGAAACCTATGAAGCCTGGTTTAGAAGAATCTCATGATCAAATCCATCGTATTAGGATTACTCTTTCTTCCAAGAATGTCAAGAACCTTGAGAAAGGTTTTTTTTTTTTACTGGTTAAGGTTTTATGATGTTTTGTTTGCTTATTCTTATTTTATTGGGTGATTTTTTTGTTATTTTATGTAGTGTGTACCGATTTAATTCGTGGGGCTAAAGATAAAAACTTGAGAGTCAAGGGACCTGTGAGGATGCCAACCAAAATTCTCGTTATTACTACTAGAAAAGCTCCATGTGGTGAAGGTATTGATTCAAGATCTAGTTGATTAGTTTGTTCTCTAAATTAAATATTTGAGTTGATTTTAATTATTATATGTTAATTGCTATTGAATCTTTTTTTTAAATGATTTTTAGTATTCGATAATGATAGCATCAATGTGTATATGGATGTTCAATAATTTTATTGATTGATTTTCAGGAACAAACACCTGGGATAAATTAGAGCTCCGCATTCATAAACGAGTGATTGATCTTTTTAGCTCCGCTGATGTGGTGAAACAGATCACTTCCATTACCATTGAACCAGGCGTGGAGGTTGAGGTTACAATTGCAGATTAAAGGATTTTTTCTTTTTTCCTTTTCTTATGAACTTCTTATGAATTGCAGACTGAGGTCTAGAAATTCTGGTTCTTGCAATGTTTTTTTATTTCTTTTTGGAACAGTTTTAATTAGCTATTTTGGATTTCAATCTCCTATATTTAACTGCTCTCTTCTATGAGCTATTTGGTGAATCCCCCCCCTAATTATGTCATATTTCTGTTGATTTTATCAGCTTTGTTTATCATGATGAATGGAGTTTGACAGAAATTTTAAGGGTGCGTGGATGTGGATGTATTTATACTTACAGCTAATCCCCCTCATAACAATCTCTAGATTTAATTACTCTCAAATTCCCAGGGCCTTTTGAACCTTACACTAGGCTCTCCAAAAATGGGTGAGAGCATTTTGAATTCAAACCTCCTAGCGGAATTGTTAGTCACGTTTAATCATTTTATGAGAAATATAATTAACCTGAACATTCAGTTTTCAATTTAAGTTATTAGTATCTATATATATAGCTTGTATACACTTCATTTCTCTGCTTATTGTCTTTATACTCACTGCCTCAATTTCGGATTTTGACAATAAGTTGTTCTTCACACTTCCTTAGAGGCCAATCCCTTTTTAACTTTTTGCCAGTATCTCCAGATAATGGAAGGGTTGAAGGAAAAGGATTTATCCTCCTAATAAATTAATTTTGCAATTTCTTTTTATTTCATTATTTTTAGATACATTTTAGTAATCCAGAATTTGGATGCAAATCGTCCAGAATTTGGGCCAAGGGGGCTTCCGCTCTGAAGTGAGCGGTGTTCAAGTTGGGGTTACGCTCCTCGACCTCAATTTGTGAAGTTGAACACTGCCAACCTCCATTTTTCTATTGTATGGCTGGATCACTGCTACGATTCATCGTTCAGCATGGTCTAGGAATCCGACCATGCCTGTCCTGAAAATGTAACATTTAATCCCATGGACATCGAGTTTATGATTTCTCTTTGCTGGGATGCCGCCAGGGATTGTGGTTTACAATCCCTCAAACCACGTAACAAACGAGGGTGTCATCAAGAAGTAGCTCTTATAGAATACTTGACCTAGAGTCTTACAGCTAATTGCAACAGCTTGCTGCATGCTAGTTTATCCAAAACGCTCAAATATTTGATGAGAAGAAACTATTAATCACAGAGCAATTTACAGCAGACAGCAAGGATTTATATAAGATGAAATGGGAAATCAAACAAATCCGCTAAGCATATGCATCAAACACAAAGCAAGTGCATCTATACAGACACACACACACAACCTGGGATACCTTTCATTGGTATCCCAGAAAGTTTCTTGCCTTCCAGCTCAAAGAATCATATCCACCAATCTGAGATCAATCATGCCATTTGGAATAGTATTAAATTATATACTTTCCAGAAAAAGGAATAAAGGCTATTCCAGCGCACAAGTTAGGATTATGTGAAATGGAATATATTTGCAAACAGAGAAACACTGAAACAGCCCACTACATGATGGGAAGATATAGACAGAATACAGCAAAGGAAATGGAGAGTAAAATCGCGGTGCTTTCAAGAAAATACCTCAGTCTCAGGGAAAGAACAAAATAAACAATGATGGTTTACCTCCTCCAAATTCATTGCTTAATACTAACTCTTGCATATTCTGTCTGATGAGTAAAAATCAAATTTCACTGAAGAAACTCGACAAACATGCATTGAACTAGAAATTTCCAAAATTGCATATCTAGAAATGCTAAAAGGAACAGAAGATGCAAAAAGGAACAGAAGGTTGGGCCAAGACCGCAGTGGCAAAATTTGGTTTTGGAGAGATGGGAGCTTTATAAATTTAATCAGCCTCACGTTCATCAACAGAACGTTACAACAACATCCTGGAATATATCATGTATGAAAAAGAAAAGGATAAAACTCTAGGTCAAATGTGACGCATAACTAATATCTATTGTTCACTCAGAACATCAAAAACAAAGGGAGGGGCATGGAGGACTTTTGTATCAAGCATATATGCAACTCAGACACAAGCTGGTCTCAAAAGGTAAGAGAATAATAGAAATAAACCATCAAAATCATTCACCGCAAGCAAGAAAGAAATAGTAGTGGCTGAAATCATCATGGATATCAAAAACAGACTCGAGCCTTTGTACAAAAGAATTACACAACTATACAATAGTCAAATGAATTCAACTTGTCCAGTAAGAAGACATAAATGTGAAATTAACGTGTGCTATTTTATTAAATGATACATGTCCAACACTCAGCATATGCTCTATTAGCCATGAATTCTACAATGCCGAAACTAAAACAATTACTTATTCCAAAAATAGGAAACAAAAGAGAATGATGGTTCTGGCTTTGTTTCAACACAGTGCAAGAAGTGCCCAACAAAACAAAATCCACCAACCAAACAATCTTCTTCAACATAGGACACGATATTCCTCCTTGTAGAGCATCAATTAAACATATAAGAAAGACACTTTTCGGGCAGTGAACAACACAGAAATGTTAAGAAAACAATTATAAGCATCATAATGAACAAGGGATGTTTTCCAAGTACTGAACCAAAAAAACTCAACTCATCTTACAGCAGCCTTCTTGTCTCCATAGTAACTGAGGTACCACCGCACGAATTTCTTCAACCCTGTCTGCAGATCCGTGGTAGGCTTATATCTAAATTCCTTCTGAGCATAACTAATATTTGCGTGTGTATACGGAACATCCCCATTGCGTGGCAACTTCATAACATTCCTTTTAGCCTTAACCTTCAAAAGCCTTTCCAAAATACTGACAAGATCAGTAACTGGCACAGGAGATGTATTCCCCAAATTGAAAACCCTCAATTGTGCCGGCCCTTTCTTCTTCCCTCCACTCCCGGTACTCTTCTGTGCTGTATCCAACGAACCCAAACAGCCCTTCACAATATCATCAATGTAGGTAAAATCCCTAGCAACAGTCCCATGATTTGCAGCCTCAAAAATCGGAATACTCTTCCCTTTCAAGATATCCTTAGTAAAAAAGAAATATGCCATATCCGGCCTCCCCCAGGGTCCATAGACAGTAAAAAACCGCAACCCGGTAAGGGAAAGGCCGTAAATATGATTGTAAGTGTGTGCAATTTCCTCACCAGCTTTCTTAGTAGCAGCGTATAAACTAGCAGGTTGATCAGTTCTATCTTTCTCAGAGAAAGGCACTTTAGTATTAAGCCCATAAACAGAACTAGATGATGCCCAAACAATAGCTGGTTGTGGATTTGCATCTTTACAAACTTCTAGCAAACTAACAAAACCAGCAATATTACTATGCACATAAGAACCAGGATTTTGCATTGCATACCTAACACCAGCTTGAGCTGCCAAATGCATAACATGAGTAAAAGGCACCATGTCAAACAATTTCTTCAGCAAAGCAACATCATTTATATCGCCTTCAACAATTAAAACACCACTCCTTTCAAGAAGTGCTTGTCTTGCTCTCTTCAAAGTTGGATCATAGTAATCATTGAAATTATCAATCCCCAGAACACCATCTCCGCGGCGTTTGAGGGCCGAAGAAACATGGGTTCCAACAAAACCAGCTGCTCCCGTGACTAAAACAGAGAACCCATTTCGAGACCGGATTCGGGCAGATGTCCGGACCCGCTTTTCCCAAGCAGCTCCGCCCCAAGTAGCGGAAGCCAGATAGCGGCGTGATGGATCGGAGGATGGAGGGTTGTTTGATGAAGAAGATGGGGAGCGATAAAAGAAGAGAAAAATTATGGCAACAAAGAGAAACGACCAGAGAGTAAGTTTGGCTACAGAGGAATGCCACCTTGTTCTTGAATAGTATGGTGATTTGTCAATCTTGAACTTGCCTGGTGTTGACGGGGTGTGATCAAGATGAGACATTTTCTTGAAAAATCAAAATGTGGGTTTTCTTTGGTATTGAGAGGTAAGGGTTAGGGTTTGAAGGAATGTGGATTGATTGATCTTGGTGGTGGTGGTGGTGGTGGTGGTGGAGGAGGAGGAGATAAGGAAGAATGGGGCTTTTGTCTTTGCTATTTTAGCTGTTTTTTCATGTTGGGTTTGAAGGCTATAAGGAATCTTCTCTCTTTTTCTCTTTCTGGTTTCTTAGAAGGAGGATGGATAGGTGTTGTTGGGTGACTTCCTCTTTGCAAGAATAAAGAGCAAAGTTTCCTTTTTTTTCTTCTTTTTTTTGTTAAAAATGGTGATCGAAAAGAACAGAGGTACAGATTTATTAGAGAGAGGTTTTCAAATCTACACAATGGGAGATCAATAAACTGTGGTTAACTTTAGTCCTGCTTTAAAATAGGTGTCTGGGTGCTTTTTTTTTTTTTATTGTTTGGATGGGAAATGGAGAATTGAGGGATTTGTAATTAAAATAAAAGCTTTTCTATCTAATTTCAAAGTGCAAGACTTGGGTTTGAATGGATGGGAGAGCTCGGGACAGCCAAAATTTGCAAAGCTTTCCTCTTTTTATGGTTAGCTTGTGAGGGAGTTTCTTAAATTAGAAGAAGACGAGTAGGAGATGTATGATAGAGAGTTGAGGTTCCAGGCTGACTATGAAGGGAGATTCACGGGGGCTTTGAGACTGGTATTTTTTTTATTAATACAAGTGTTTGAACTAGTTTACATATATATATCTTAATTAATTTTATAAATTTTAAAATTAATAAATATATAATTCTACTTGACCAAGCTACACTATTAGGACTTTGAGACAGAATTTTATCATACGAGTGGAGTAGCACTAAGGTTCCAAGTAGATCATCAATCCACTACTAGGTTTGAACTAACTCTCATTTTTAGTTTTATTTTTATTTTTAGGTGCGAGAAACTTAATCTCCTGAAAAATACATTTTATGGGTCTAAGTAAGCAATTAAAATCATGGTTATCTCAAACTGTTACAAGAAATGTACATCATCATTCAAACTTGAAACTTAGTGTACAAATCATAATTTTTCGTTATCACGTCAAGCCCATCAAGAAACTAACTAACTCTCATTACTTGGCAGTAACTAGTAAATTCATCACTTTACATCTCCTCATCAGCTCCAATCTTCTTGCATTAATTAAATCATGCACGCAAAAGGGATTCAGGTTTAGCTTTCGTCCCACTTTTCTTCCGTTTCACTCTAGAGGGCCACACCCAAATTTGTCCAAGAATAATAGGAAACTCAACCACACTCGTAGCATAAAGAATAAAAACTCAAAATAATTTTCAATGAAGATTTAAAACTAATATAAAAATGGAGCCCAAGCTTACACTTTTATCAAAAAGATGGTGGCTTATTACGAAAACAGAGAGCATTGGTAGTGCAGTGCAAAACTTGAAATGAAGGCAAAAGCACTAAAGCACCTTTTCAATGGATCTTTATTAGATATCTTAGATTGCAATCTATGTTAGGCTAGCAGTAGCTATGCATCATGTGAATTGGTGTAATGTAGAGATTATCGAAGAATCACGAGCCAAAAATCCACTTTACTTCCTTTCTCAAATTGAACAAGATTATATATCCACGTGTTTGTCCCACATATTCCTTACACTGTAATCACCATCCACCCTCACCTCCTCCAGTGGTTGCTCCACAGATCAAATGTCGCTCCGTTGGATTACACGGATCAGGTGATCTTTGACCCTTCTGCCGTTGATTTATTCTTGTTGACTGCATTCGCAGATTTGCATTGGATCCACTAATCTAATTATAGCTTGAATACATGGAGCAAGAAAACTGCAGGGTCCCAAGAACATTGCTTTGCTAGACACTAATGAACTGGCATTTATTTATGTATTTATTTATTTTTCATTTGATAGATTAGCCGAGTAGTTTATATATTGAATGAAAAGAGCAGGAAAACAGTAAATTTCCATGGCCACCACCCCCCAGCAGTACACTCAACCCACCGCCCCATGTGAGATTCTGAAGAAGAAAAATTAATAAGAGGGCACACCTTATTAATTCAATCTTTACATATTTCGGCAACATGTTCCATGCCAATTTCATGCCTGTTTCAGCTAAGCTTTGGAGGTGTGATTTAACAGATATGGAGACCAATGCCTTCGTCAAGGTTACGCGCGTTGGAGGGCTGGCCAAAAGCTATAAAAAAAAATTGGAGCAAGACGAGTATATCATTATCTATACAAAGCAGATTTATTTATTAGTTGTGATTAGCATGGACTGAAGAGACAAAACTAAACAGGCGAAATGACGAGCTTTTTCTTCACAATCTTGCCCTGGAGAGTGGAATTAAGTTCTGCTGGACAAACCTGCTCAACTCAAATCCTGTTCTTTGGATCATCCCAGATAGATCGAAAGTGAGAAAAATAGAAAACATGAGCATTTATTGATTTGATAATTAATGGAAGAACAAATAGAACCATTTCAGTTCATATTTATTGACTAGAACTACACTCACTCTCTTGAGAGTCAAAATAAATAGATGAACCAGGTCTGGCTTTTCCTTTCACATACGACCAGTCTCCAGTACAATAACAACCTCAACCTGCTTGCAGAAGTTATCAGATACTACACCGCAATACATTAAGAACTAGGGTTGATTCAGGACTACCCATGGTTGCTCATGGTAATTGGATAACCTCAACTCTCTCTTGTACACATGGTTGAATGATTTGAGTGCAACTTAACGCTTAGTGTACCTCTCTAGAACCTCAAAGTAGTCTGGGAAAGTTTTTCGAGTGCAACCAGGGTCCTTGATGGTGACTGGGACTTCTCCACAAGCAGCAAGAGAGAAAGCCATTGCCATCCTGTGATCATCGTAAGTGTCAATCTCTGTCACATTTAGTTTTTCAGGTGGAGTAATCACACAGTAATCTGGTCCTTCTTCAACTGTTGCTCCCAACTGAGACAAAGACCAAATGTCAAAATTAGCAAATTGTTTAACCAAGTACTTAGCTGGGGTCGAGATTAAAATGAGTAGAAAGCCACTAGAAACTAACCTTCCTCAGTTCTGTGCAAATAGCAATCATCCGTTCTGTTTCTTTCACTCTCCAACTTGCCACTGGGAATTAGAGAAAGTGAGAGATTGGTTCAAAGTTATATACCAGAGAAAAATTGTGAATCCTAGAATTCCTTGTTAGCATGAGCACACAAGAATTAAGTAAATCTGACTATCAAAATCATCATTGATGAGTCTGTGACTTGTAGAAATTCAAGCCAGATAATGGGTATTTTAAGGATTTTGAAAGATAAGGTTGGCTTATGTTTATCGCTGTTTTCCATAGCCAGAGGTAAAGCCGCACACTGGCATGATCTACTGATCTACCAAATAGTACTAATGAATGCATTGCTAATTACCATGAAATAGTTCTGGAAGTTTCTAGTATATAATGCAGTTTCCCTCACTGTCATCTTATTTAAAAGCTAAAAGGCAAATCATTAGCAACATTTAAAAGGTCTAACCATACCATCTCTTATTGCAGTAGGGCCATCAGCGAAAAGCGCAACAACAGCCAGAGTCATAGCAACATCTGGCATTTTGTTCATGTTTACATCAACAGCACGCAAGTGTTTCTGGCCAGAAGAGTCTCGTGGCGGTCCAGTGACAGTAACACTGTTCTTTGTCCAGGTAACTTTGGCTCCCATTTTCTCAAGAACCTCTGCAAACTTTACATCTCCCTTTATTTCCAACCAAAAAGAAACTTGAGTTAGGTAGATAGGTGTGGAGACTGAATGTATTCACGCGATACGCTATACTTGTCTGTTGCATTCGATAGTAAGGTAGATTTTGTAATATTCTCTTCCCCCATGGAATTTATTAGGTACCAGGGAGTCAGCCAAGACTCTGAATGATGTTCATGCAAATTTTGAGAAGGAAATATAACAAAGTTTTTGACATGTGAAAAGCGACGGATGTGCTAAGCACATGTATACTACATTCTGGCAAGTAGAAGTCCAACATATATGGACGAGTGAAATACCTGCAAACTATCCATCCCACAACCTTCAACAGTGATGGTCCCACCAGTGATTGCTGCACCAGCTAGGAAGTAACTGGCACTTGAAGCATCACCCTCAACAAAAGAATTTTTAGGAGACCTGGTTGAATTTTCAGAATGTTACTTCAAGGGCAACATTATTTCAAATATTCATGTACTGCATGTACTAAAGAAACCTACTTGTATTTTTGACCTCCTCGGACGAAGAAACGATCCCAGTTATCGCTGTGTTCTACAAAGACTCCATAGCGCTCCATCAATTTAAGAGTCATCTCAACATATGGAACAGAAATCAATTTGTCAACAATCTCGATTTCCACATCTCCAAGAGCTAAAGGAGCTGCCATGAGCAAAGCAGTCAAGTATTGACTACTTATAGATCCAGAGAGTTTAACCTGAAAAATGGAGACAACGGAAACATGAACAGAGAATGAAGACTTTTGTTCCATCATTAATGACAACAGCACTGGATTTTTATTCAAGGATATCTTTCTAAACAAGAAACTAACATCAAAGTTGCAGGCAAAACCTAAACTTGATTCCCAATAGCAAATTCAAGTTCAAAATGCAGAAATATTGTGTTGTGATATGTCTTTTCAAGAAACCTCAGTGGGTGGTTAACAAAGTGATGGGTGTTTTAGGTTCAACTTTCTCAATTTAGATGAAAGCACATGCATTTATCACACGGGAGAAAGCATATATTTTTCTTATTGACAGAAGAAAGAATATTCTGACCAGTCACAAGCCACACTCAACTATCACCAACCAGGGTTACAACCTCATTTGACACTATGCTTCTGTAAAGAGGGGTGCAGTAGTTGAGTTAGCAGTAACATAGGCCTCATATTTTTTAAACCTGTCTTGTATCAATTGCATGCTACCATAAAATGTAAAATCACTTAATTGTTCAATATGTTGCAGCAAACCCATACCTAATGCCAGGGAAAAAAAAAAGGAAGAACAATGATGGATCAAACATGTTATACAACAGGAAAGATCACTGTGGAAGAAGACAAACACCACACCTTTCCCCCTGGAAGGCCCCCATTTGCATTTACGTGAACTGGGGGGCAGTTTGTAGGAGAACAAGAAACACCTGCACCAAGCTGCTGAAGACCAATAACCAAATCACCAATTGGTCTCTCCCTCATTCGTGGCACCCCATCAAGTATGTAGCTGTAGTGTGTTGCATAAGAATGCCAACAAAAAATAAAAGGAAATGCTGTAAGTAAATAGCTCTGGAAGCAGTGGGGATTGTTATGAAATAAACAGGAATGCACTCTCATAAAGTGAACATCATTATATAATTGAATAAAATTGGGCCACTGATTTAAGCACCAACTTTCAAAATACAGAAGACTGGGAAATTTAGAAATCTATTCTCCTTGGGTTGTTTCATATGGGGATTATATACCCTAAAGCTTATAATCTGAAAATTCAACTTTGTTATGGTGATTCATGCTAATGACAGAGTGATGGTCGTTGAGACCATGCCAAAATCTAGTTTGCATATAGTTTACCTCCACCCAACTTTGAAAGATCAAAAGATAATATCTAATCAACCCCTCTGAATGGTCAGGATTAAGTTTTATTGCATCAACTTATTTAAAAGGAAGAAAGAAAATGCTGGGGGTGAAGAAATACTGAACAGACCTTGAATTTCCACCTGCAGCAGTTACAGCAGCTGTCAATGGACGCATTGCTGTTCCAGCATTTCCAAGGAAAAGCTCAACATCAGCCTTTGCTTCTTTTCCCACAGGAAACTGGCCACCACATCCTTCTACAATTGCTTGTTTGAGTTTCTTATTCTCTTCCACATGTAGGCCAAGTGTTCTTAGCGCACCAAGCATGTAATGAACATCATCACTATTCAGCAAATTGTCAACAACAGTGGTACCCTGAGGGAAAGAGATGAGGGAAAAAATTAATAACTGCCAACAAAATTATCAGGCCTAGAAATGAGAGACAAGAAACACATAACTCCCCGTATGTATGCAGTATTGAAAGTATCGTTTTTTTATATGAAAGTATGCCCAAACAAAGGTCAAAAGCATTCACTATATAATCTTTTTTGTTTTATGAATTTCATTATATAATCGTCACCAACAGAAGCCATTCTCCTCTATAGTACATCTACAGAATATTGTCAGCAGCGTAAAAATAAATCAATTTAAATTCCTAGTGAAAAATACAAACAATTACTAGCAACAATTACCAAAGAAATTATCTTTGTGAAACTAAACGATAATGTGTGTGTGTATTCTTTCTTTTCCCTTTCAAATACATTCTCTCAAATCTATATATATCAATCCACCAACTAAATATCATTTCCACCAATAAAGCCTCGATCTTTCAATTTATTATATTTAGCTCACATCTCAGAATGTAACAAAGACAACACGTACTCTAAAAAAATAGCAAAACCCAAAAGTCTAAATTTAAACTTGATTTCATTCCTATAGTAGCTCAAAATCCGAAACCGAAAAGGCAATGAAGAACTTCAAGCATCATATATACATTTTTTAATATTACCTCAGAGAGAGCAGCAAGAAGGAGTATCCGATTAGACAGAGACTTGGAACCCGGTAAAGTAACAGTACCAGAAATATCTTTGATGGGTTGCAAAACGATCTCAGGTACGATTGATGGCTTCTCTGCTGTAGCAACTGAAGCTAAAACCTTCAAAGGTTCAACCCTTAGTTTGCAACTACCCACTTGTTGAAATTGCTTCAAACCCAAAGAAGACCCTTTAATGAGCTGTGATCTAAATGAAATCGAAGACAAAGATTTGGGTATTTGGGGTTTTGAAAGATGGTTTATTGTGTAGGTGTTTTGCACTCCATTGCTGATTTTGCTCACTTGAGCCATGGCTTTCACTCTGTTTCTCTCCTCTCTTTCTCTTCTCTTACACTACAGCACGACACAGTTGTGTTCTGTTTGTGGTTTTTTCAAGAGAATGGGTTTGGTTAAGGGGTTTTTGGTGGGCTTGGCTGTTTGTCGTCGTCGTCGTCGTTGCTGTTGTATTCACCAACCAACTTTTTTATTTTTTGGAAAACCTTTCCTTGATTCCTAAAATATTGCGTGGGTCTTAATTTCATCCCGAACAATAAATTTTTTCAATCTCATCCTCAATCTAACCCGCTTTTTACATTAGCTTATTTCCACTGCAAATCTTTCCTGTCGAGAAAAAAGTTCATCTCAAATATGTTCAAAACCAGACACTCTGGAACTTCATTGAAGAAATCACCACGTGTTTTTCTTGGTTGTGTAAGGGAAATTTGTCTGGTTTCTAATAGAACTAGGATGGAACTGATAAAATAAATTTGATCGGGTTGAAATTGATAATTATATAATCTGCTAAGGATGATAACGACGTTTCCCTTCATTTAATTTTTCAGATTTTGACTTGCTATTACTCCTTGCTCCTTCGTCCTGCCTTTTTTATTATTATTATTATTATTATTTCAGAAATGCAGTGTTTCATGATAGGATTGTTTGTACCTTGTGCTGGAGATATTGTACGCTAGTCTTTTTTTTTTAATTTACGTTTTATTTGCGGGTAGTGTAGAGATTTAGGCACCAAAAATGAGTTGGTGAGAGTACGTGAAGAGTTTGATCTAGGAAATCCAGGTGTCTAAATCTGAACCCTTCATCAACCTCCAGACCAAGTCACCAACCCTTTGTTTGGCTCAATGTGGTAGACTTGTGACCAGAGAGTGGGACCCATGCAGCAGGTTTGATTGTTATATACACCAAGAAAATGCGAGGGTCTCCAATGGTGGTAGGTGATGGCATGGGCGGAACAGCGAGCACTGCACCCAAAGAAAAGGAAAAACGAGTTTGGTAGCCCTCCAACGACGAGTGAAGATGATATTATGAAGAATTGACTTGAACCTACCACAAAAATAAATAAAAATAAAAGAATTGATATTGATAGTAATAATAATAAAAATACAAAAATAGTTTGGGCTGGTTGGATCAGCACTCTTTCTCCCTACCTACTCTCTTTTCCTTTTATAGACCCGGTGAGCTATTTGGCTTGGCTTATCTTGATTTATTATTTATGATTGTTCAAGAATAATAAAATGCATGATATTATTCATGAATAATATTTTTTATATTTCTACAAATTTTCTTTACATGAAAAAAACAACATATTTTATCATTTTGATTTTCTACATGTTTGCATTTGATCAAACAAACTCAAATATTGATTCTTGTTTTATGAGGGACTTGTTTTGCAGTATTAACACCGACTCAAAACTCATTCGGCAAAAAAAATTCAATTTATGTGAAGTTTTTCCACAGCTTCATCATCAATGTTGTTTGTGAAAAACTCAATAAAGAGTTTATTCTTTTCATTTCAATTTTTATAAAATATTTTACATGACTTACGAGACTTGAACATACAGGCGAGTGATTGATTACCCTATCATGGAGACTTTACCTTCCCAAGGTATCCAACAACTCTCTCAACAAGTGCAAGCACTCAACAACATTGTTTTATCCATACAAGAACAACTTTGTTCTTTTTAGTGCAACCAATAAAAAAATCAACTCATAATGATAGGTATATGCAAAGACAACCCCTGGATTTAGAAAAAATATGCATAAAATAAAATATCAAACGGGATTTATACTTCAACTCTCTAAATAAACCAACACTCCCAACAAATCTAGGTCATAAACATGATTATCTCTATTAATATTTTTACTAAGTCTTAATCTTCTTGTTTGCGTACTTCTCATCACAAACAAAACTAGGCATAATGTGCATGAGACAACACCAATCTCAACTTTTGCATACCATTTTTTATAAAAGTGAAACTCACTATAAAAACCAACTTGGACAATCATGATATCCTTATAAACCCTCAAGAGTACATACAAAACATTAGAACATCGTAGAGCTAGTGCCAACATAAAACGATCAACTTCTTGTAAGTATGTTTAGGTGTGGTATCATAGCCTTAAATTTACCTTTATTACAAGTCTTTATAAACTTTGTGTAAAAGCTCATATCTTGTTTTAGCACTAGTATTCTCTTAAGAAAACACTACAAAGTTATTTGTCATCAAAAACAAAATGATGAAAACACAAGGGCATATCTCTATTTAATTAGGAATGTTAATCTTGGAGTATCTACACGAATTAATCATCACCAAAGCCTTGATCAATAAAGTCTATAACTATTCTTTGTGAGAAATGTTATCACACTCTCTGATAAAAATCTCTTTAGCCTAAAAAACAAAATATGTTAGGGTGGAAAAACATAAAGTGATAGAAAAGGGTTAATCATGTTTCCATACATAAAAAAATCTTTATTATGCCATCAATATGCAACCAAAGCATAATATATATATATATATATATATTCTCATAATGACATGTGTTGATGTGTTAGATACCAAGGGGGGTATCACAATACCTATCTTTCAATGAAAGTGGTTCAAATACAAACAACACCAACAAGTTTTGTCATTTTCACCATGATCATAGATGCAACACAAAAATATCATGCACTCATTAAAAAAGATAGAAAATATTGATCTATAAGGAGTACCTTCAATAATATATAAATGAGAAGATACAATATGAACAAATAGAAAACAATCCTTATAAGCATTACATCGAATAAGATAAATCTCATAAAATATATCTTCATCATCTTTTAAATAAATAAATAAAAATAATGCATCTTCACGTCTCGAAACACCAGGGTCTTCATTAAATTCCCCCCAAAAAGTTTACATTAATCTTCATCATGTCACCAAGTCCCCACGGCCAATTTTTTTCAAGTCCTCGTAACCAGTTATCTCGAGGTCCCGTGACCAACTTTCTCAAAGTCTATGATTGTTATCTTTAAAAAATCATGGATATTTATCCTTAAAACATTGACAAAAATATCTTAATAATTCAAGAATAAACAAACATTCAAATGCATGCATATACATGTAGTATTTTTATGCAAGCATACACTATGAGTATTTTCTCTTGTTTTTTAATTGGTTAAAGTCTTATAAACATGTATTTTTACAAGACTTCAAGGGGAAATTGATAGCAAAAAAAAGACCAGGTTGGACCTCAACCTAACCGCATACCGCAACTCGATTAGGCCTAGGACTAACCACCCCCCCCCCCCCCCCCCCCCCCCCCCCCCTATCTCTTCCTCTCATCTCTGTATATTTTTGGATCAACGTAGATCCAAAACTCATAAAGTTATGGAAATTCCATTTCTTATGAAGTTTTTAGGCGACTTCATCAAGACATGATACTATTTTATATTTCAAAACGGGAATCAGCACCCCTCATTTGATTTTGATGACAACCAAACCAATTATAGTTTATACTTCTTCTCTTATAAGACTTGGTAAAAAAAAAGCTTCAAGTTCTGAAAACGCAGAACACGAACCAAAAAGTATTGAAACAGTTAAAGTCTAAGCTATTACGGACCCAGTACGGGGCCTTGAATTGCTATGTGACCGAGTAGACATAAATGGAGCATGACTGGAAGAGATCGACAAAGCAGAGCCCAGTAGGTTTAGATCAGAAAGATCCAGTTTGGGGCTCCTTCATGGATGGTCTCTACATCTAGCCCCTCCACCAGTGAAGCAATGATTCAAACCCCGAAGGGAGAATATGCCGTGGATATCTGAAATCTTTCATACATGCGACAAACAAAACCAGACATCAGATAATAAAACCATTGTAGATGCTGTAAGGGTAGGTGGGCCCAGCTATACCTCTACCTGTGTGCCGACCAAACAAATAGAAGGGAGCTTTCGGTGGTAGAGGACGATATATGGATAGGAGGCTGAGATTTCGAGCTCCATCAACCACAGATTAGCGATTGGTCAAGGTCTCCAATCCTTCCACACCCACAAGTGGACCCCAGAGAAGTCTCGCTCCATATAATTTTGCAAGTTAAAATGATTGTTTCTTATATGGTCGAGCTATGCCATAATAACATGAAAGAGAAACAATAATAATAATTCATCTTCAACTCATTACAAGTAACCACAGAACACTACAAAACTCAAGAGAGATGAGATGCCACACTTGTTACAAATTCAAAGATATCATAAACCCAACTCTCTATTTGATCCAGCTTGCTCAAAGGAAGAAGAATTAATCCCAGTCTTTTATTGAAACAAAAGAGGCCAAGTAATGAAACAGGTCTCCCAGAATGACCTCTCCATTCTTTAAAACCCAAATCAAAGGCGCATTTAACAAGATGTTGTGAGTGAATATTGATCCACCTAGCTGACTTCTTTGGCAGCTGCGATAACAGCCTCTGCGGTGATACCAAACTCCTTGTATATTTTACCTGCTGGTGCACTTGCTCCAAACCGGTCAATTCCAATTGCCTTTCCTTTGTCTCCGACGATCTTCTCCCATCCAAATGTTGATCCAGCTTCGATGCTAACCCTAGCTTCTACAGATGCTGGCAAAACACTTTCCTTGTAGGCATCTGATTGCTCGTCAAAAAGCTCCCATGAAATGAAGGAAACAACTCTTACAGCCTTGCCTTCCTTTCTAAGTTCCTCGGCAGCTTTAGCAGCAATTTCCAGCTCTGAACCAGTACCAATCAAGATAACATCAGGCTTGTTACTAGAGGAGTTATCTGAAATGATGTAGCCACCCTTTTCAACTCCCTCAATGGAGGTTCCAGGAAGTTGGGGTAGCTTTTGCCTGGATAGGGCTAGGATAGAGGGTCTCTTTCTGTTGAGGACAGCAACCTTGTATGCGCCAGCAGTTTCATTTCCATCAGCTGGGCGGAGCATCAAAATGTTGGGCATTGCACGGAAGCTTGCCAGGTGCTCGATTGGCTGGTGGGTTGGTCCATCCTCTCCAAGACCAATGGAATCATGGGTCATGACATATATGACTCCAGCCTCTGACAGAGCAGAAATCCTCATGGCAGCTCTCATGTAATCTGTGAAAACAAAGAAAGTAGCACAGTAGGGGATCAAGCCAGGACTGTGAAGTGCAATGCCATTGCAGATGGCTCCCATTCCATGCTCTCTGACACCAAACCTGACATTGCGTTCCTCAGGAGTGTCCTTTTGAAAGTCCCCAAACATTTTTAACAAGGTCATGTTGGAAGAGGCAAGATCTGCACTGCCACCAAGAAGACCAGGGAGCACTTTTGCAAGAGCATTTAGGTTTTGCTGAGATAGATTTCTGGTGGCATCTGCTGGGCTCTCTGGAGTATAAGTCTGCAACATTGCATTTTTTTTTTTTTAAAGTTGACCTTTACTCCAAATGAAAAATCTATAGACTCAGCATCCATAATTCATGACAGTATGAAAAAACTCATTAAAAGATATAAATATAGATTCAACAAGGAGGTCCTCCAGGAAAGATCAGTAGAAAACAGAATTGAATTTACTCACAGGAAGAGCTTTCTCCCAACCAGCAGGCAGCACACCATTAATAATAGACTTCAACTCTGCAGCTTCTTCGCTGTACTTCTTCTCATACTCGGCAAACTTGGCATTCCATTCAGCTTCAAAAGTTGCACCAGCTGGGGTGTGGCGGCTCCAGTGCCTAAGAAAAACCCAGACAGTTTATGAATATCAATTCAACTAAAGTAGTGTGTGGAAACATTATCTTGCTTTACTCACTGCTTAACATCATCTGGAACATGGAAAGGCTCGTATGGCCATCCAAGGTTCTGCCTGGTAGCATCAACTTCCTTGGCACCCAATGCACTCCCGTGTACGCTGTAAGAGTTTGATTTGTTTGGAGATCCATAACCAATGGTTGTAGTCACCTTCAAAGAAAATAAAATGCACAGCAAATTTTGAGCATGCCGTCCAATTAATGTATAATTTTTTTAGCTGCAACTTCAATGTTGTTTCCAGTGTACCCTTACATTGATTTATCAGTGCCTATTCAGAAGACTCCCCATATTATTTCATCACCCTAGCAAATATTTTGCCAGCTCACGTTCAAAACACATCACGTTTATTAGAGATGAAATATCTAACCTTGATCAGAGTGGGTTTGTCCTTCACAGCCTTAGCCTCCTTAATGGCAGCTCGAATCTCATCATATCCAGTGTTTCCATTCTTCACCCAGATAACATGCCACCCAAGACCCTCAAAACGTTTGTCTACATCCTCAGTGAATGCAATCTCAGTGTCACCATCAATAGAGATATGGTTGTCATCATAGAAAGCAATCAACTTTCCGAGTCCCCAGTGTGAGGCCAATGAGCAAGCCTCATTTGAAATACCCTCCATTTGACAACCATCTCCCAAGATAACATATCTACACGAAACAAATGAAAAGATATAGCCACAGAAGACAAGGCTCAATAAATTTACATGGAAGAACAATTAACAAAATAGAAAAGACTGAGACAGTTATCATACGTGTAGTGGTCAACAATCTCACTGTCTGGCTTGTTGTAGCGAGCAGCCAAGTGCTTCTCAGCAAGTGCCAAACCGACAGCATTGGCAATACCCTGTCCAAGAGGACCTGAAGAAGAAAATACAAAGAATTAAGTTTCGAATTCAGGTAAGCACTTAAAAACATGCAAATAATAGATAAAATTGGTAAAAAAAAAGAAGTAAAAACTTTAATCTGACCAGTTGTGACTTCAACACCGGGAGTCTCAAAGTTCTCAGGATGTCCAGGTGTCCTGCTTTCCCACTGACGGAAACTCTTCAAGTCTTCTTCCTGTTAAACCAACCAAATCAGAATGCTCAATTAACTTCAACAATACCAATAATCAAATGTCCAAATAAACAATAACAGCGGTATAATTTAGCTCCATTTGCATAATTCAAGCTTGATCTTCTACATGCGATAACATAATTATAATTAATAAACTTGAAAACCACTCATTGGCAATAAAATAATAACATGTTGGGTCTTCTTTAACAATCTCTTTAGTTCCTTGATAAAAAAAATCCAGATCCACCTCAGAAAAACACCCAACAAAAACAACTTAAGAAACTCAGTTTCTATATATATAAAAATATCTTAAGCAACAAGAAGAAGGAAATCACCAACCTTGACACTATCATATCCAGCAAGGTGAAGCAGAGCATATTGCAACATACAGCCATGGCCAGCAGACAAAACAAATCGGTCACGATTGAACCAATATGGGTTCTTCGGATTGTACCTCATGACCTCATCGTACAAAATATGACCCATCGGAGCACACCCCATAGGCAAACCAGGGTGACCTGAATTAGCCTTTTCAACAGCATCAATAGCAAGAAATCTAATCGTATTAATCGACTTCTCCACCAATGAGGTATCTGTTGTCGCATCCAGTGTCTCCACTGCCGCCGCCCTTACTTGTCGGGAAGACACGCGGCGGCAGTTAGTGGCTGTTGTGGCGCGTGTGGCTGTAGAGGTGATGGATTTGAGGGCGGAGAAAGTAGGAAGGGAGACAGGAGAGAGACGGCTTTCACGGCGGTGTTCAGTGGCATGGTGAGAGACGGCTCTAGCCAGAAGGGCTTGAGATAGAGTAAGAGAAGAAGTGGAAGCCATTCCTGAATTTTGAAACTCTCTCTCTCTGGTTTTTGCTGGGTCTGTTGTTGATATTCTAGAGAGAGTTTAATTTATACGTGAAAGGAGGGGGCAAGGGACTACACTACAGCTCTTATTTAACACAAACTATATTTTAGTTCCTCATGTTTGGGAACAACTACAACTTAATAAATACAGTTTATAAATTTGTGATTTAGCCCTTTGACTCGAATTTGCCATTCCCTTATTAAAACATTTTAATTTTCTCCAAATCTTCACGAATTCGTGTTTCTCCAAGCCAAGAATTCAAAATTATAAAAGGATGAAATTGGATTGTTTTAATAAAAAACCAACATTTGTATCACAGGAAAAACAGTCAGCAAGAATTAATGACCAGGCTATATGTTTTTAAACATGAAGGATTAATCTATAATTAGTTAAACAACTCAAGGACTAAATAAATAGTTTATATTTTTACTTATCTTTGGACTTCTCGCAATGCACACAGAGACTGATAAATTTTGGAGGAGGATGTGATCTAGACCGATGGGTATGGGTAGGAAATGGAAAGTTATCTGCCTTCCATTTTCTCCTCTTTTCTTGACCATTGGATTCACAAAGACGGGGAAAGAGAGAAAATCTATGCCATTGACTATGGGTAGGAGTTTGGAAAATGCTCCACCTTTCGTTTTTTTTCTCTTTAAGAATACAAAATATTTTAGAAAATAATTATTATTTTCTTGGTTGAGTTGGATAGTGGTTACTTAGATTGGTTTTTGTACAATGTATATACTCGAATTAAAGTTATATTTTCAATCCAACTATGGATCTTATAATTAAGAGGTTCCTAAAAATACTATTTCCCATATTCAATGTATGCTTTAATATTAAAATTAAGAAATTCATAAATAAATTGATTGAAATTTTGATATTTAGGTCCTGTTTAACATTGAGTTTTTAAAATGCTTTTGAAAAAAATTGAAAATTTTTATTTTTATTTTTTATTTTAAATTATAACAATTTAGTGTTTTTAGATTATTTTCATGTACTAATGTCAAAAATAATTTTTAAAATAATAATAAAAAAAAAATTATTTTAATGTATTTCTATATGAAAAGTATTTTAAAAAACAATCTCAATCAAACTCTCAAACATACACTTAGTATGTTTGATTAAGAAAAATAAATTGTAGTCTTTACATTCTTACAAAAACACACACACACACATAGACATATTGTTAAACTTTCAGCAATGTATTTTCGAACTCAATTGAAATCTAATTCAAGATTACAGTGCAGTATTTATAACAATAAATACACTAAAGAATAAAAAACACACAAAACTTACCTAACACTAAATTACAAAATCTGTTATGCTAATTTACAAACTTTAACAGTTATATTCTAATTGTAATATTTAACACTCCCCCTCAAGTTGGAGCGTAGATGTTTATCAAGTCCAACTTGTTAATTGCTCCATGAAATGTCTTTCCTGAAACTGCCTTTGTGAGTATATCTGCCAATTGATCTTCCGACCTTACAAACGGAAATTGTATAATTTTCCGATCAAGGTTTTCTTTAATAAAGTGTCGATCGACTTCGACGTGTTTGGTACGATCATGCTGTACAGGATTGTGTGCAATCTCGATAGCCGCCTTATTATCACAATATAAGCTCATGGGTGACCCATAATCAATCCCCAATTCCTGTAACACATGTTTTATCCATAATAGTTCGCACATACCGTGAGCCATACCTCGGTATTCTGCCTCCGCACTCGATCTAGCGACCACTTTCTGTTTCTTACTTCTCCAAGTTACTAGGTTACCTTCTACAAAAGTAAAGTAACCTGATGTCGATCTTCTATCTGTCTGATCTCCTGCCCAGTCTGAGTCTGTGTATCCTGTAATTTCACGAACTTCATTCTTTGAGAAGAGTAGCCCTCTTCCCGGTGCACTTTTTAAATATCTTAAGATCCGATATACTGCTTCCATATGCTCCTCTCCTGGTGAATGCATGAACTGACTTACCACGCTGACTGCATAGGTTATGTCTGGTCGTGTATGTGATAAATATATCAGTTTCCCGACTAATCGTTGGTAACGTCCTTTGTCAGCTGGCGTCTGATCTTCTGCTCGTCCCAGTTTGTGATTCATTTCCATTGGTGTATCTACAGGTTTGCATACAAGCATTCCAGTTTCTGCCAACAAATCCAACACATATTTTCGTTGTGAAAGACATATCCCCGTTTTTTACCTCGAGACCTCAATCCCTAAGAAGTACTTCAGTTGTCCGAGATCTTTCATTTCGAATTTCGATGCCAGAAACTATTGTAGAGCCTTTCTTTCTTCTGGATCATCTCCTGTTAAGACCATATCATCCACATATACTATTAGAGCCGTTACCTTCCCTCCTTTGTTCTTTATAAACAAAGTATGATCTGAATTACTTTGCTTATAGCCAAATTCTTTCATCGTGGATGAGAATCTTCCGAACCATGCCCGGGGTGACTGTTTTAACCCATATAAAGCCTTCTTTAATTTGCACACTTTCGTTTCTCGTGAGCACCTGGTTTTCAATACAGGTGGCAATTCCATATAAACTTCTTCTTCAAGATCTCCATTCAAGAAGGCATTCTTGACATCAAATTGTTGTAGGGCCCAGTCTCGATTCACTGTTATCGATATGAGAATCCGGATTGTGTTTATTTTTGCAACTGGGGCAAAAGTTTCTTGGTAGTCCACCCCATACCTCTGCGTATATCCCTTCGCGACTAACCTCGCTTTGTATCTATCAATGCTTCCATCTGCTTTCAACTTTACTGTGAACACCCATTTACACCCAACTTTCTTCTTTCCTGTTGGTAGTTGACATAACTCCCACGTGTTATTCTTCTGCAGTGCCTCCATTTCCTCATTCATCGCCTTGATCCACCTTGGGTCTGCTAATGCATCCTGTACATTACTAGGAATAGACACATTGGATAATTGATTAACAGTAAATGCACATGATTCCGATAATCTATGGGTAGATATATGGTTGCTAATGGGATATTTAGTTTTTTGTTTGGGATCAGGTTCATACTGTTTCTTTGGGATTCCTCGGTTTAGTCTTTGTGGGTATCTATGGGTCTCATTATTTTCTAAAATAGGAATTTCATTTATCTTAATTGGGATAGGATTTAGGGTTACCTGAGGTGACTGAGGAGAGACATTCTCGGTTGATTCTTCGGTTAATGGTGTAGGCGTTGGTAATTCCAGAGACATAGGGGGGTCATTATTGAGATCATTTCGGTCTGTGCTGACTTCAATGTTATCATCCCGACTTGGTCTCATTTCCTCTAATTCAAATATATCTTCATTCTCTTCATTATTACTCTCCCCCTGAAGAGAATAACTAGGAACTCCCCCTGAATAGTAGGGTTCAGATTCGCGAAATGATGCATCCAAGGTCACATATAGCTTTCGATGATGAGGATCGTAACACCGATATCCTTTTTGAAATGCCGAGTAACCGACAAACACACACCGTTTGGCACACGGATCGAGTTTGCTTCGCAGAACCTTAGAGATGTGGACATAAACTGTACAACCAAATACTCGAGGCTCCAAATTTGGAAGGTGAGGAACCGAGAGAAGAGATTCCATTTTCTGTTAAGGAGACTGAAATTCAATTGCACTAGATGGTGTTCGATTTATTAAATACGCAGCGGATTTGACTGCCTCACCCCAATAGTATTTTGGCAGATTCATGCCAAATAGCGAGGCCCGAACTATTTCCATAATTTGCCTGTTCTTTCTTTCGGCTAATCCATTCTGCTGTGGAGTATATGTGCAAGATGTCTGATGTCGAATTCCGTGACGTTGTAAGAAGTTACCTAGTACTTGATCCATAAATTCCGTACCATTATCTGACTGAAGTGTACGAATCTGTTGTTGGTATTGGGTCAGCACCATTTTCTGAAATTCCTGAAATGCTGTACTTACTTCACTTTTATTTCGGATTAGAGATATCCAGGTCATCCGAGTACACTCATCAATAAAGGTAACAAAGTACCGTGCATTAGAAAAAGATGAGACCTTTGCAGGACCCCAAACATCAGAGTGAATAACTGCAAATGGGTCTACACTTTTATGTAAACTTGGCAAATAGGAAATACGGTGACTTTTCGCCAGTTCACAGATGTCACACTTAAAATCCAAAATACTTAACCTTGAAAATAAATGCGGTTGTAGCTTCTTTAGGTACCCAAATGAAAGATGTCCGAGTCGTCGATGCCATAACCAAACAAGAGCCTGAGCTTGATCCGTACTTGTGGTCTGATGTGCATGACCTAACTTTAACCCCCCTTGTTTCGTTAATTCTAAGTAATACAGGTTGCCCCGTCTAACACCATAACCAAGAATCTTCCGGGTTAGAATGTCCTGAAAAACACAAAACAGAGGCCAAAACGTGACCGTGCACTCAAGGGTAGTCGTGATTTGACTAATCGAGAGGAGATTATACGCAAGAGATGGAACAATAAGAACAGTATCTAATGTAATAGTATCAGTTAAAACAAGAGATCTTTCCCCCGTAATAGGGGAGGTACTACCATTAGCAGTACATATATCTGTCCATAAAGAGGGTTTATGGCATATTAGATTATCGGAATCTCTAGTCATATGATGAGATGCACCTGTATCAATTATCCAAGTACTATTCTTTGTAATAATAGAGTGTGCAAAGTCATTTTTGATGATACCTGGATGGGTTACATTCGCTGGGGGTTGTATCAGATCCGCTTCCGTCAGATGAACCAAAGGTTTTTGAAAAAAATTTCGAGGTTTTTTCGTAAAGTCCCACCAGTCCGGGTAGCCAGTAATTTCATAACACCGTTGTGTTGAGTGACCCATTTCACCACAATAAGAACATAACAGTCCACCAGTATATTTGTATTTTTGGTCAACTTGGTCAACCCGGTCAACCCGGTCAACCCAAAAACGGTCAGCCCAAAAATGATCAGCCCGGGCAGCTTTAAACACACGCCCTAATGGCTCTGCTCCTCTCCCTCTGTCCCCTTCTTCAAACCGCGCCGCCCCGTTCCTTTGTTCTCTCCCACGGGATCCAAACCCTCCATCACCTCTCACGGTTGCATCCAAATCTTCAACTTCCATAACATTAGGAGTCACCGAGGAGCTGGAGAGATCATAGCGTGGTGTGTTTTTCCCTCTAGCGGGTACCTCTGTCACGGAGGAGCTGGAGATTTCAGGGTTGTGGTTGTGTAGTTCTGTGGGAGGCATCTTGAGGATCTAAGGGTTCAAGTTTGAGTTTTAGATGAAGTTGTTGGGGGTTATGGGTTCGAGTTTGAAATACGCAGTGATAGATACACTGAAGGTGATGGATTGAAGGGAAGAAAATGAATACGCAGTGATGGATTCTGGGTTTCTGTAACAGGTACTGTAGCGATCTCCCTTCTTCTTTCGATGAATACGCTTGTTGGGTTGAGTATAACGACTGGTGATGGATTTTCTGGGTTTTTCGACGGGTTTAAGGTTTGAAATTTCTGGGTTGATGGGTGATTTCTGGTAGAATGTTGTTGATGGGTGATTTCTGGGTTGATTTTCCGAGAAAGTTTTGGTTTTCCGGGAAAATCGAGGTGTTTGGTTTCTGGGAAAGTATGGGTTTCTGGGGAAGATTTTTCGGGTTTTGGATAATTCGAAAGAAAAAATACGAATTCGGATTCAAATAATTCGCTCTGATACCATGTTAAACTTTCAGCAATGTATTTTCGAACTCAATTGAAATCTAATTCAAGATTACAGTGCAGTATTTATAACAATAAATACACTAAAGAATAAAAAACACACAAAACTTACCTAACACTAAATTACAAAATTTGTTATGCTAATTTACAAACTTTAACAGTTATATTCTAACTGTAATATTTAACACATATATAACCCAACATTTTAATAGTAAAAAATATAGAAATTCGTAAATTTTATGGTAATGATTGTTTTTTTTTTAAAAAAATTATTTTAAAATGCAACAAACTTTTTATTTATTTATTAAATTTTTTTTTATATCATAACACCCAAACAATTTAAAAACATAAAAAAACAACTTGAATAAAAAAATAGTTTCTTACAAAAAAAAAAACTCTAACCACAAAAACAAAGGAGGCCTTTATTTGTTTGGAATCTTAAGCCAATATGACAAAGATGTTATTTTTTTTTAATTTTATGAACAAAATTATTTTTATTATATATATATATATAAAATTGTTAAGATTTATGTGATTTGTTTAGTTCAGAAATCATCGTGTTAGTTGGATTTTATCGATCATATAACTTTCAATAATAAATTATTTTCTTATAATAACTTTATATTTATAACTAATATAAATAAGGATATCCACCTTATTTATTTGTTTTAGATTACTGAATTACAAACTTTTCATAAAATATCCAAGTTTTCTCTTTATTTCTCTACAATTTCTTCTTGAAACCTTATAATTTGAGAACCTTGGTTTTTATTCATTGCATATATGATGTCAATCCATACCAAAACTCAGTGGTATTTTTAATGGAAGAAGACAATGGCAACTCATTATGTGACGCAGGGGTGAAGATAATCCATCGCATGTAATTGCTCGTGACGCACGATAAAAAAACCCTACCATAAGAATTTAATCAACACGAGCAATTGATCAATATTTTTTATATATATTTTTAGGTGTTTTTAAATGAGTTTGAATGTTAACTAAGATTAATTATATATATATATATATATATATATATATATATATATATATATATATATATATCGCTCCTCCAGCCAGCATGACAGCCATCAACGTTGTTTGCAAATCTTCTTTCATTATCCTCTATGACAAGAAGATTCTTCCTCTGTTCATTAAAATACAAAATCACAGGCTTAAACTCCTAGTGAACAACAAAGAAAAGGGATTCCATGGTGTTTGCAGTCTTTCGGTCAAGCAACAAAGGCTAAAGCACACTTGTAATAATGATGAATAGAAATGTCTGTTTCATGTTTCGTGGCAGACTCCACAACATGTGCTCGTCGGAATGTCCGAAGCATTCGTGCACGTAGCTCAGATGGAATTTTTTGCATCGCCAAAGCCAGCCGCACTGAAAAGCTCAGGCACCGGTTTGTCCATGTTTTCTTCAGCAATCGTAGCTACACCTGCAGGCTGATTTTGACAGCGGTTAAAGCAAATTAAAGTTTTTATTTTCATTTTTTATATTAAATTAAATATTTTTATATTATTTTTATGTGATGATATAAAAAATGATTTTTAAAAAATAAAAAATATTATTTTTATGTATTTCTAAACGAAAAACACTTTCAGAAACAACCACACTCCCAAATAGTCATCAACACCTGAAATTCACTTGGTGATAAAATGCAGGCAAATATCTTAAGTGCAAGAGAATACTCGAAAATATTATATTAGAACATGTAAATAGGTGATTTACTTTATTTTGAATTTATCTATAGACTAGCCTTTTTCTTAGTTAATATCCAGTTACTGTATTAATCTAGTGGACAAAACAATTAGTTTCAATGTATTTAATTCAATAGAGAAATCAATGAACAAGCAAGGAATTCAAAACTCTTTCATGGTATCAGAGCACTAACCCTAGCTGTCGTTTCCTCCTTCTCAATCCCCATCTTTTATGCCTTCTTCTTCTTCTGCAATATCTGCAGCAACCTCTAATTCTTCACACCATGGCAGACCAATCAATATCTGCAGCAACCTCTCCTTCTTCTCCTCCAAAATCTCATCCATCACACCCAGCTCTTGCAGTATCAAACATCAACACATTCATCAAAATCACTTTAGATATTGAAAAGGGTCAATATATCACATGGTCAGAATTATTTAAAATTCATGCTAGAGCTTACCAAGTTCTTGACCACATTCTTCCTCCCTCGGCAGAACAACTGAAGATTGATTCGTCCCCTACAGACCCAGCTTTCTAGTCACGGGTCGACACCATTGTGCTCCAATGGATCTATGGAACCATCTCCGAAGACCTCCTCAACACCATTCTTGAGAGAGACTCCACTGCTGCCCTTGCTTGGGCACGCCTAAAAGACATCTTCTCTGACAACAAAAACTCCAGGGCACTCTACCTGGAACAGAAGTTCTCCAAAGTTCAGATGGAAGATTTTAGGGATGCATCTTCATATTGTCAACACCTCAAATCTCTCTCCGATCAGCTGTCCAATGTCGGCGCCCCTGTCTCCAACGAGCGTCTGGTTCTACAGCTCCTCTCGGGCTTGACAGACGCCTATGCAGGGGTGGGTTCTCAAATTCGTCATGGCGACACTCTTCCCCTCTTCTACAAAGCTCGGTCGATGCTGGTTCTGGAGGAGACGGCGAGGACGAAGAAGGCAGCCCAAAATCCCTCAACCTCTGCCTTCTTCGTGGCTCCCGTGGACAACCACAGTGTCAATCGACACACCCACAACCTCAATCGAACCCCCAACCACCGTAATGGCCCGTGGTGGTGGTGCTCGTGGTGGCAGACATAGGGGACGCACGTCGGGTGGCCGTGGCAATCATCCATCTTCTTCTTCCCGTGGGTCATGGTGGCAGACACAGGGGACTCCCCCTTTTGGAAGAAACAGGCCGCCCTTTATTGGCAGCCATGGGCTGCCTCACCTTGGGTCGGGCCTTGGTCATCTTGGGCCACACCTCCATGCCCTTATCCAACAGCCCAGCAGCCCACTCATCCTCGTCAGCCCGGCTTGCTTGGGCCTCGGCCCTCACAGGCCCATATGGCAGCCACACCATCGCTGGTCCAAAATTCATATGCTCCGACTGACATTTAAGCAACTATGCACACTCTCTCCATGGTTCCCCCGGATGATCAATGGTACATGGACACTGGAGCTACATCGCACATGACCGCGCATGGAGGTAATCTTACGTCTTATTTCAATATGAGCAAAAATCGTAATATTACTGTTGGTAGTGACCATAAAATTCCTATTCTAGGTTGTGGAACTGCATTATTACCTCACCCTAGTTCTTCCCTTATTTTGAACAATGTCTTGCATGCTCCAAAATTAATTAAAAATCTTGTGTCTGTGCATAAATTCACCATTGACAATAATGCCTCAGTTGAATTTGATCCTTTCGGTTTTTCTGTGAAGGATTTTCCGACGGGGATACCTTTAATGAGATGTAACAGCTCCGGTGACCTATATCCAATTATCACCAGTCCTTCCGTTGGCTTTTCAACACAGTCTGCTTTCACTGTTTTTTCTCCTGAATTATGGCATAGTCGTTTAGGACATCCAGGAGCTCCTGTTTTAAGCTCCCTTCGTAAAAACAATTTACTTGTTTTTACCAAATTTCCGGATAATTTTATATGTCAGTCATGTACTCTTGGAAAACAAGTTAAATTACCTTTTTATGATTCTCTATCTCGCACTTTATTTCCTTTTGATATTGTGCATAGTGATCTTTGGACGTCACCCACACTCAGTTCGGGTGGTCATCGGTATTATGTTTTATTTCTTGATGATTTCATGAATTTTCTATGGACTTCTCCCATTGCCTCAAAATCTCAAGTACATTCCATTTTTCTCACTTTTCGTAATCATATTCACACTCAATTCGAAAGACAAATAAAATGTTTCCAATGTGACAATGGCACAGAATATGACAATGGACAATTTCACAATTTTTGTCAACAAAATGGAATGAGTTTTCGATTCTCCTGCCCTCATACATCATCTCAAAATGGAAAAGCTGAAAGAAAAATTTGTACCATCAATAACATCATTCGCACTCTTCTCGCTCATGCATCCCTACCTCCCTCTTTTTGGCATCATGCCCTTCAAATGGCTACTTATCTCCTTAACATTCTCCCAAACAAAAAGCTTGCTTTCCAAACACCCACAAAAATTCTATATCTCCGAGACCCGTCATACTCTCACCTTCGTGTTTTTGGGTGCTTATGCTATCCTCTTCTTCCCTCCACTTCTCGAAATAAATTACAAGCTAGGTCAACACCGTGTATTTTTCTAGGATATCCATCAAATCATAGAGGCTATAAATGTTATGATTTATCGAGTCGTAAAATTCTTGTTTCCAGGCATGTCACATTTGATGAAACTGTTTTTCCATTTTCTAAATTACATGCTCCCACATTTTCATCTTATGAATTTCTAGATACAGGTCTTATACCTCTTCCTCCCTCCCCTACTCCGTCCACTTCTCCTAATCCTCCAATCTCTCCTCCTCAAACCCCTCTTTCAAGTCCTCTTTCTCCAATTAGGTCACCCTTACCTATCCCATTAATTTTCCCTACCGCACCCACTCCTTCTCCCCACCCTCCTCCAATACTCGCACCTTCCCAACCTCTTCCGATTACTCCTCCACCTTACTCTCCATAAATGACAACTAGATCCCAACATGGCATTTTTAAACCTCGTCAGCTACTTAACCTCCATACTTCAGCCGCCAAATCCATCTCCCCTTTACCCACTAATCCCATTAATGCATTACATGATCCGAATTGGAAAATGGCAATGACCGACGAATACGATACTCTTATTGAAAATAAGACGTGGGACTTAGTACCCCGTCCGTCTAATGCTAATATCATTCAAAGTTTATGGATTTTCAGGCACAAAAAGAATTCTGATGGATCCTTTGCGCGGTACAAAGCACGTCTTGTCGGTGATGGTGCCGGTCAGCAAACAGGCATTGATTGCGGGGAAACTTTTAGCCCTGTTGTCAAACCCGCTACCATCCGCATGGTACTCAGTATTGCTTTATCAAAATCTTGGTGTCTTCATCAGTTAGATGTAAAAAATACATTTTTACATGAGAATCTCGATGAAACGGTCTACATGCATCAACCTCCTGGCTTCCGAAATTCTGAACACCCAGATTATGTTTGCTTGCTCAAGAAGTCTCTTTATGGACTTAAGCAAGCTCCTCGTGCTTGGTATCAACGATTTGCTGATTATGTTGCTACCTTGGGATTTTCTCATAGTGTTTCAGATCATTCATTATTCATTTATCGTCAGGGAAATGATATAGCATATATTCTTCTTTATGTGGATGATATAATTCTTGCAGCTTCTTCAGCTACTCTTCGCCAATCCATTATGTCTAAGCTTGGCTCGGAGTTTGCTATGAAAGATTTGGGGCCTCTCAGTTATTTTCTCGGCATCTCAGTTACCAGACATTCAGCGGGTATTTTTCTATCTCAACAAAAGTATGCCGACGAAATTATTGAGCGGGCTGGTATGTCCTCTTTCAAACCATCTTCTACACTAGTGGACACAAAGGCCAAACTCAGTTTATCGTCAGGATATCCTTATCATGATCCCACTGAGTATCGCAGTCTGGCTGGTGCTCTCCAATATCTGACTTTTACCAGACCAGATATTTCTTATGCAGTTCAGCAAATTTGTCTATTTATGCATGATCCGCGATCTCAACACATGACTGCCTTGAAGCGTATCATTCGCTATATTAAGGGTACTAGTACCTTTGGTCTTCATCTCTATCCGTCTTCGACTCATGATCTACTTTCCTATACTGATGCAGATTGGGGTGGATGTCCAGATACACGACGGTCGACTTCTGGGTATTGTGTCTATCTTGGAGACAACTTAATCTCTTGGTCTGCCAAGAGACAACCCACTTTGTCCCGATCTAGTGCTGAGGCCGAGTACCGCGGGGTGGCTAATGTTGTTTCTGAATCATGTTGGATCCGCAATTTACTTTTGGAGTTACACTGTCCTGTTTCGAAAGCTACCTTAGTTTATTGTGACAATATTAGTGCAATTTATCTCTCTGGCAACCCAGTCCAACATCAGCGCACTAAGCACATTGAAATGGATATTCACTTTGTGCGCGAGAAAGTCGCTCGTGGTCAAGTCCGTGTTTTACACGTTCCTTCTCGTTATCAGATTGCTGACATCTTCACTAAAGGTCTTCCGTTGCAACTCTTTGAAGATTTTCGGGATAGTCTCAACGTTCTTCAACCTCCAGTTTCGACTACGGGGGTGTATTAGAACATGTAAATAGGTGATTTACTTTATTTTGAATTTATCTATAGACTAGCCGTTTTCTTAGTTAATATCCAATTACTGTATTAATCTAGTGGACAAAACAATTAGTTTCAATGTATTTAATTCAACAGAGAAATCAATGAACAAGCAAGGAATTCAAAACTCTTTCATATTATTCATATTTTAATTGTAAGCAGGAGACGAATTGCCACAGTATGCCTACTGTGGAATACAATATAATGATTACCACAAACATGTAGCAACAAGAAAACTAGGGTGACCAGAGTGAGATATCTGACTTGAAGGTTGTTCCAGCGATGCCTATGAACTGAAGGGTGGAAACATGTGTACGTTGGGAGGCCATTTGCTCAAACTTTACAGTTGACCAAGGACTTAGTAACATTAGAATGTCTTGATGGGAACTGTTGTAACATCATTTTGAGATTTTTGCTGTCAGTTCCCTTACTAGCTTAGCAGCAACCATTGCAGTCATTCCATCAACAGTGTCACGTTGTGGGTTGAACTCAACCACATCTGCTGCAACAACATCAGCTTGGAGGTTCTGAAGAATGTCAAGAACATTGCGGAAAGAAAGACCGCCTGGCTCAATATGTGATACACCAGGAGCGAAGGCAGGATCTAGGCAGTCCACATCTACCGAGATATAAACACCTTTTACACATTCCCCTAGTTTCTGTCCAAAAACAGGCCATAAATAAAAATGTGTTAAAATCCCTAAACCAACTTATACACATGTATGTTGTGTGCATGCGTGTGCCTGTGAGAAGAAGAGAGAGAGAGAGAGAGACCAGGTTTTCCAATAGCTGCCGATCCCTTGAGAAGGTTCGCATTTCATATTGTTCTACTCCAAAACGTTTGCCTTGCTCACGCCCTTCTTTTGTTATTGATCTGATACCCACCTAAAATTCAGCATTCAAGCTCATCAATATAACATTAAGAAATTACCAGCTATCTTCACACCTCAAAATCTTGGGTGCATACAATAGATGCAGTCATATACTTTGAAACAATGAGCTGAACAGCATATGGTTTCCCTCAACTTATGATAACTAGAAGAGTTTGTAATAGAATCACTAAAGGGGATATCACCAATCTACACCTTTTGGATAGGATTTTTATACTTATCATAGTCTGTTCTAACTATACATAAATTAAAAACATAAGTTAGATGACAAAGAAAGTTAATGTTATGGTTCAAAAGCAGAAATATATACTAGACTAACAACAAGAACATCAGAGATTAAGAAAAAGAATATTGAAAGATGAAAACATACTTGCAACAGCCGCCGAGCATAACCACCCTCCATAATTCGGGCAAAGGAAGATGCATGAGAATACTTATTTCCTTCAAAGCAATGATAGATGTCAGGATGGGCATCTAGATGAAGAATATCTACAGGACCCCCAAGCTTCTCAGAGACAGCTCTAACCACAGGAAAAGATATTGAGTGGTCACCACCTAAGACTAACGGACGCAATGGATCCTGTAAATAGCGGACGTTTTATTAGCCTCCAATATTTAAAGAACTTAAAACTCCTAACAAGAGAAAAATCATGCGGACTCTCTTTTCAGAATCGCTGATACTACTATTTAAGTCAAATTAAATGCAGGGGAAAAAAATCAGAACAACCGATGAACAAAAAAATTAGAAAGAAAAAAAAAACAGCAATCACCTCTTCCATCACGAGCTTGACTGATTCACTAATAACATTCATCAGTCTATCATCATCCACACCACAATCTCGAATTTCTTGAACCGGAACATCACCAACATCAGTTAGCACTCGTGGATCATTTAATTCTTTACCTGCAAGCAGCGAAGCGACATGCATGAGCATATGCAAGCACTAATTTACATCATCGTTGATCCAAACACCAAAGCATACGAAATGGGAGAAATCAAAAACTATAACTATCGGTAATTAGTTTGTTAAAATCCAATTAACAAACAAAAAACGGTCTAAACTAATATTAATAATAAAAAATATTATCGCGAGGCACTACCTTCTTCCGTGCTCGAATTCGTGCTGCCACACCAAATCGCTTCCCTAATACGCGGAGGAGCAAACGCCGGTCCTTGAAGAAACGATGAATTGTGTCCCAGAGGAACTCCAAGAAGCGTTGAGGATGCTTTAACACCTCCTAATGCTCGCAAAAGCTCTCCCTGCAAAAACAAATTAATAAAAAAATGCTACTTATGGTAATTTAAATGCGATTTAGACGAATATACCTTAAGCTTAGCACGCTCGCGAATAAGCGTGAGAGAAGCATCGATGACGCGATTTTGGCCTCTTTCAAGCAATTCGGGAGGGATGTTCGCAGTTTTTAGGTTTTGCAAGTAATGAATTCCTCTCTTCCCTATAACTGACATATCTGCAGCAAATAATGATGATCATAATTAGACTTTAAGGATTAACAAACAGGAAAGGAAGGAAAACTTCAAGGATTTTGGTTACCTTGTAGAGAGTGTGTGTGTGAGGGATCAGATGAGCAGCAGAGGCAGGAAGGGGACAGTTATTAGCGATTGAATGGGGAGAGGGAATTGGCGCTCGCACAAAGAGAAGTGGCCGTTTCAGAGGAAGGGAAGAACGCTACGCTGCATTTTTGGATTGCGATGTCTGGGAGTGATTAGCCCACTCGTCTTTTACAACTACGATGAAAATTTAAGAGAGTTTATTTATGACACGCCCGTTGCTTCGATGAAAAGACGCTCTTACCCATGAGCAAGTGCGTTGTTGCGTCCTAAAACACTAGACATGGAATAAATAAAATAAGAGATCCACGTAATTTGTGTTTGTTGATGATATATGAGATAAGATCGTATATTTGAATGCTGTTTGATTCATGATAAATAAGATTTGATGAGATATAATAATATATATTTATGATTATTAGGAATAATAAAGTTTTAAAATTATAATAATATAATTGTATGTGTTTTTACATGTCTTATTTAAGTAATTTTATAATTGAGAGTTTTTGATATTAATATTTTAGGAATAATAAATATCAAATATAATCTTTTAGGAAATGTACTTATATACTTTATGTTTTGAAATATAAAAATTCATTCCTAAAATATTTTTTTTCTCATTTTTGTTTTTGCTCGAATATCAATAAAACTCTACCTTCTAGAAGGATGCACCTTGGCCTTTTAATATGATTTCTGCCTTTTTGTTCTTTGTTCCACCTTCCAACAAGTGATGGCTATATTGTATAAAGTCATGATAAATATAAATTAATGTATATACTAAATGATACCCATCATCATAAAATACCAAGAATGCTTGGTCCTTTTTGCTTTGCTTTGCTTGAAATAAATCATTTTACTTGTCAATAATTTATGTAGGCATCACTAAGCGCAGGAAATTTATGTACAGTACTTCATTATTCTTTATATATATATACTTCATTATTCTTTATATATATATATATATATAAACAATGATATATCAATAACATATTTTAAATATATAATTTTACAATCTATACGTATATTACTTTAATATATTAGTATATATAATATTTTAATTTAGATAATATTAATTTGATATGTTGGATTATACATACATCAACAGAGGAAATGCTTTTCTGATATGAAGGGTAGATGCGTCTATTGAAGTGAAGAGGAGCGCTCCTATCAAAAGCAAGGTGGAGCAAAAACAATTTTCCCAGGGAGAGGATGAGGACGTCAGTCGTCCAAGATTGTGATTTTGCCGAGTCACGAGGCAAATCCTCGAAGCTCGAACGAACTAATAATCCCAAAGTGGAACATGGCGTCACCTTTTTTCGCAACTGGTAATTGCGCCGCTGAGCGCCTCACGCATCCCCGTGTTGCTAAATTGATTTACATTTTTCAAAAACTATTTTTTATTAAAATAATATTTAAAAAAAAACATTTTTTAATATTAAAATAATATAAAAATATTAAATAAATTAATATTTAAAAAAATATTTTCTTAAAAAAAAAATACTTTTGAGGTGATTTCGAACAAGCCATTGTTTTCTTGGTGTATGTTTTAGAGGGTGATTAATACTATTTTTTAAAATATTTTTCATTTATAAATATATTAAAATTATTTTTGATATTACTATATTAAAATAATTTAAAAATATTAAAATAATTTAAAAATATTAAAATATATATATTTTTAAAATACAATTTCAAACACAAACTTAATAAAAAAAAATAGAGCTAAAGCCTTCCTAATGATGGAGGCAGGTGGAAAGGGAGAAGCACTGATGAAATGATCGAAAACATAACGAGACACGTCGTCGTTACAAAATTCACAGAATTATTACTATACAAATAATTATTGTAAAAGAAGTATTAAATATCTAAAAGCTGTTTTTTCTTACGAGCATCTAATTTATTTAGAAATTGAAGATTAAGGTTTTAGTAAAAATAGATAGAAAACAATTTAATTATTAGTAATATCGGAAGGTATAGTAAGAAATTATTTTGAAATAAAAAATAATTATTCAAAAAACAAATTGCTTGAAGATAAAATCTAACCTTAAAAAACACCGATTAAAAAGATAATCATTACGCTAATAATAATTCATCTCCTCAGTAAAAATACCACACGTAACCTTAAAGTCTACTCTTGATAAATTCCACCTCCTTTGACCTCCAAAAAAATACGAGCTTAATAGAAAATAATTAAACACCGATTTATAATTATGGATGATTTTTTTCATGTTCAATTTAGCTTCTTCACTTTTCTAAAATCAAGATGTTTCAATATCATATAAATATGAAGAAATCTTCCTATTAATATCTATAAAATATCATTAATATGAATATATGTCTTTGAAAGAAAAGATTATTAACTATTATAAAAAACTAAATGATTTCAAGTGTTTTTATAGTAAACAATTTTTTTTTTGGATGCGATGAAACTCTACTTTTCGGAAAACATACTTTGTAGGTCTAGATAAACGAGTAAAACCTCTTAGATTCTTATAAAGAATATATATCTTGGCTCGAACTCAAGATTTACTCTACAGATCACATACCATGCTCATTGAGAATTTTTATAATACACAATATTTTATTCATTTATCTAACCATGACTCATAAGTGTCAATTATAGCAGTTCAGAAAAACCAACCAGCAATGATAGAAAAAACCAAATTGAGTGAGAAGAAAATAATTCATTTATATATTGTCTTTAGATTCTAGTGCCAGAGCTATACTCACTTGGAAGCATCAGGTATAGGACGGTGCTCCTTCTCTGCTGCTTCTGTGTTATCTGCTGTGTGTGGGGCATCTACTGATCAGTCTATGATCATCTCTGTTAAAATATATGGCAATTAATTTCCAGTTATGGAAACTGTGTAAAGTAGACAGATAAAATAAATTTTATTTATCTAATTTAATCTTGTAATTTATCTATAAATTTATTCTCAATTGTAGGAGGAAAATACACTGAATATAATAAAATTAATAGTGTTTCAAATTCTTACAATCTTATCAAGAATCACCTGCTAAATCATGCTCTTAAATATTCTTATCATCTCTGAAAGGAGTCTTTTTCTTTCTGCTCTTAAATATTCCTATCATCTCTGAAAGGGGTCTTTTTCTTTTTTTTTCTTTCTTAATGCTCTTCTCCATGCGTACTGTTGATATCTGCCCTCTGCACTTTCTTTTGTTGTTCAAACACATACGTGTTTAGCGGGCCAGGCTGGTTCGTGGATCAAAAAGGAATGGCTTAGACCAAGTCCAATGGCAAGAGCCATATTTAAAAGTCAAATCATAGAAATAACTTTTTGAATAGTGTATAAATAGTTTTTGAGTTAATGTGCTCTCCAATGGTAAAAACTATTTTGGGGAGCTATTTTTTATCTTATTTTAAATAAAATTCAATTGTTTTGTATATAGTTTAATTATACAATTAATAGGAATAAGTTATATAATTAAATAATTGCTTTTGAAAAACTCTCCAACAATAAAAGTATTATTATTTTAATTATATTTAAATTAAAAAATTGAATTTAAATATAATTAAAAAACCCACAATATTTGAAATTTAAGCTACTTATTGTATGTTTTTCAAGTAATTGTATTTTTTTATGGTTGTTATATTTGAAATTAATTAATATTATTTATTATCTTAAATTAATAGGATTTTTTTAAATTTTTTTTATGCTAACTATTTTTTTATGCTAATTAATAACAATAATAACAATAATAATAATAATAATAAAATAGGTTTCGAGGGGCGGTTATAATAATAATAATAATAATTGGGGGGTTTATGGTGGTGGTGGTGGTGGTGTAAGAGTCCCCACCATGGTAATCAAACTCGCGAGTCAACTCGCAAACTCGTACGAGTTTGCGAGTTGGCTCAGCAAACCTGGTTGGACCGGAAAGAAAAATCGAAATCGGTCAAACCCGGTCAAAATCGGGTTGACTCGTAAAATCGGACCGGACCGGTCCGAGTTTACGATTTTAAGGTGTTCGGATTTCGGGGCTTTCATTTTCGATTTTTCATTCTTTCACTTACAAATTACATTTGCAGCAGCTCAAATCAAAATATTCTCTTCTCTTCTCAGCAAAAAAACTCAAATCATCAACTCTCACCCCCAAAATCTTACCCAAAAATACACTTACCCACCACCTGCACACCTAGCCCTTGTTGTCCTCCGCATCACCTGGATGAGGAGACGAGGAGGAAGAGAGTAAAGGAGAAGAGGATGAGGAGGAAGACAAAAAAATGGAGAAGAGGATGAGGAGATGAGGGTGGGCGGCGGCGTAGAAGAAGAGAAATAGAGAATTAGGGATTTAGGGTTATGTCTAGGGGGCTTTTACAGTAGTTATAATAATAATAATAATAATAATAATAATAATAAAGTAGCCAAGTAGGTTTATACGGGGGAGGAGGGGTTATAATAATAATAATAATTAGCATAAAAAATAATTTTAAAAAAATCCTATTAATTTAAGATAATAAATAACATTAATTAATTTCAAATACAACAACCATAAAAAAAATATACAATTACTTGAAAAACATAAAATAAGTAGTTTAAATTTCAAATCTCAAATACTGTGGGTCTTTTAATTATATTTAAAATCATTTTTTTAAATTTAAATATAATTAAAAATAATAATTTTATTATTGGAGGGTTTTTCAAAAGCAATTATTTAACTATATAACTTACTCCTATTAATTATATAAATAATTGTATAATTAAACTATATATAAAATAATTGAACTTTATTTAAAATAAGATAAAAAAAATGGGCATAATTATGTTATATTATATTCGGAAATATTTTACTTATGATTTTATGATTTTTCTACCTACACGATTTTAGCTGTGATTTTATGATTTTTGTACGGAAAAATTTAGGTACGATCTTACGATTTTACGATCCGATTTTTCGAAGCCCCTTCCATTTCGTGTCAAAATCGCGATTTTGACAACCTTGGTCCCCACCCCCAGTAACTCTCTCCTTACGCCGCTACTCTCTTCCTCGTCATCCTCTTCTTCATTTCTTCTTCTTTGTTGCCTCCCTCCATCTCTCTATGTCGTGTCCTTTTTTCCCTCTTTCTCTACCACTATCACCACTACCACTACAAGCAGCCTCGACTCCATTCCCAAACACATCAATGGTGGCAAGAGAAGGAACGAGTGCAAATGTTGCTGTTTTTGGCTGTCGAGAGATTTTTGATTATTTATGTATTTTTGAACTGTGGTTTTGTTGATTGTGATTGTGATTATCTGTGTAGTTTTGAAGTGTGATTTTGTGATTTTCATTGTTGATTGTTGTTGCAATGCAACGGTATAATTTCTTGAATCCCAACGGCTCTTTTTCAATTTGGCTCTTCATCTTTCCATCTATGAGAATGCCATCCCGGTTGAATAAAAGACAAAATATCTACGGGATGCCTCTCCTAGTGGAGGCGTTAAATTGAACAACAAGAACTAAAATTTAAAAAAATTGTCTTTGCCTCTCGAGATGTCTCTCCCGTTGGACTTGCCCTTGCAACGGTTACCAATGCTGCTGTGGTGGTTGACTCGCGGCTTGGAGGAGCTAAATAGCTGGGGAAAACAATCTGCGTGCGGTCGGAGAAAAAAAATGAGAGGCTTGAAGTGTAAAGTCATTCGATTGAGAAAGGGAGTTCAATCAGGCTGGTTTTTATTAAAAATTTATTATGATTAAAAGCCTAAAAAAATACTAAGCTCTAAAGGCTTTTGAAAAACCAAAACGAGCTCGTTTTCAGTTTTTAATGCTAAAAACCAACCCTGACTAAACCAAATCGGTTCGGTTTAAATTAGTTTTTGGTTGAGTTCAGGTAAATTTCTCAAGGAAGACGCTGCTTCTTGTTGGAGTTAGATTTTTAGGCCCATACCCGATAAAATGGGACCCTTATCACCACTGTTATACCAATCAACATCACAGATGGCTGCTCTCCAAAATCCATGGAAGACCGACAGACTCTACTAGAAGAATTCAGAAAGCAGCATAAAGTAAAACCTCTTCTGTTCCATTAAAAATCCCAGAAACGACATCGAAAGTATAGCATGCCATCACTACACCTCCCTTCAAGGTTTTCTTCTCCATCGTTTCCTCTCATAAATCTCACCACCACGAAAAGACCAATCTCCACCACCGCAATCACCATGTCCCTCTCTTCTTCACCTTCACAATCAGTGTCAAACAACCCCAACGAACCCAAAGACACTGAAAACCTAATAGCCCAGGTCCTAAAATACCACAATCAAACCAAACACTTCTTCACTAACTATGCTAGAGGCCCTCGTGGTCTTGACTGGGCTAACCAACCTAACCCGTTTAGACGTTACATTTCTTCTCCGCTCCTCCCCCTCCTTCACTTCCCCGTTGAAAATAGTCAAGACTCGACTTCTGTTTCTGCTCCTCTGTATCATTCTCTTTTTAAGTCACTTCCATCTCCAAAACCCATTTCTAAATCCTCAGTTTCTCAGTTGTTTTATGATTCTTTAGCCTTATCTGCTTGGAAAACAACTGGCTTTTCTACTTGGTCTCTCAGGGCTAATCCCAGTAGTGGCAATTTGCATCCCACAGAGGCTTATATTATTAGCCCAGCGATTGATTCTGTTTGTGATTCTGCTTTTGTAGCACATTATGCACCAAAAGAGCATTCTTTAGAACTTAGAGCGAAAATCCCAGACACTTTTTTGCCTAGTTTTTTTCCAAGTAATGCTTTTTTGATAGGGGTTTCGTCCATTTTTTGGCGGGAGGCGTGGAAATATGGAGAGAGGGCGTTTAGGTATTGTAATCATGATGTGGGTCATGCTATTGCTGCTATTTCATTGGCTGCGGCTGAGCTTGGTTGGGATGTGAAGTTGCTTGATGGGTTAGGGTTTAAGGAGTTGGAGGGGCTAATGGGGCTTGGAATTTATCAGGGGTTTCGAATCCCGGATAAGCCAATTAAAGGTAAGTTTCCTGAGATTGAATTTGAGCATCCAGATTGTGTGCTTGTTGTTTTTCCTAATGGTGTCAATGATTTTAATGTGAATTATAAGGAATTGAGCTCGGCGATAATGGAATTTGGGAATTTAGAGTGGGTAGGGAATCCAAATTCGCTTAGCAAAGAGCATGCTTGTTGGGATGTAATTTATGTAACTGCAGAAGCTGTTAAAAAGCCCTTAAAGATAGATGATAAGTTTTTAGTTGATAAATTTCAGAACAGTGGGGTTTGTAGTGAAGGGTCTTATACGGGTCTTAGCGCTAGGGAAATTATTAGGAAGAGGAGGAGTGCGGCACATATGGATGGAGTTACTAAAATTGAGAGAGATACGTTTTATCAGATCATGTTGCATTGTCTTCCTTCTGGTTGTGGAAGTGGAGAGAAGCAGAAGAGGCAATTGGCATTGCCATTTCGGGCACTTTCATGGGATGCGGAGGTGCATGCAGTTTTGTTTGTGCATAGAGTGGTTGGATTGTCGAAAGGGTTGTATTTCTTGGTGAGGAATGAAGATCATTTGGATGAGCTTAAGAAAGTCACAAGGGCCGAGTTTAAGTGGGAGAAACCAGAGGGATGTCCTGCTGACTTGCCCTTGTATGAACTTGCTAGGGGTGATTGCCAGCAGATTGCTAAACAGCTCTCGTGCCATCAGGTGTGCCATTACTTAACTTTTTCTGTTGCAATTTCTTAGTATTACCAGTAGATTGCGAGGCAAGCATGTGATTATGAAACTGAAATTGGTGCTCAACAAATAATCCTAGTTTATGAACATGAATTTGGACAGGACAACAAATTTAAATGAGGCATCATCTTTTTGTGGATTTATAAAATCACCTCTTTGTGTTTCAATGGAAAAAAAGTCGATCACCTTGCATTAAGGAAGGAAAAGAGGTCTTTTTAACAAAATTTACTCGTCTTTGAATTCCATTCCAAGGGTTCCAAACAGCCTGTAAACAATTAAGAAATTATTGTTGCAAGTTTCAAGCATCAAAACTATTGTAAAAACCTTGAATTATCATCGATTCAAAGGACTTCATTAATTTGTCTATCATCGATTCAAAGGACTTCATTAATTTGTCTCCAGTATCACCAGCAAACAAATATGTATTTCAATAACCTGAGAACAATTTTGAGGTTTTAGTCACTTCTGTGTATTGATTTTCTCAATTTGAAACTGAAATACTAAACTATGATGTGGGTGGCCTGAAACAATCGAATTCCTGCTAAATTAGCACATTCCTTTCATGTAGGACATTGCTAGTGATGGCTGCTTCAGCCTTGGTATGGTGGCTCATTTTGAGCCTACTTTGCACAGCAAGGGTGCATGGATGTATCCTAGATTGTTTTGGGAGACTGGAGTTCTTGGCCAGGTTTTGTACCTTGAAGCACATGCAGTTGGCATTTCTGCTACTGGGATTGGTTGCTTCTTTGATGATCCTGGTATGTTTCTCTTTTTTACCTTCTTTTCGCCTTGGTCTCCAGCTCTCTGGCACCATATGTAATATCCTGGCGCTCAGTTGAAATGTTGTTAATTGTGAATGGTTTTCATATCAAGAATTTCTTCAAAAAGAAGCTCATCTGGATTGTACTCCATGACAGCATTCTTTAGTTAGTAGAGAAGATCATTGCAGAGCAGTCTGTACTCAAGTCTGCTAGTTAGGTTCGAGGAAGTACCGTGTTACTATCAGGATATTCTAGATCAAAGATTGTTAAACCATAAATAGTTCTCCTTTGTTAAGCTCATGAACCCCGTTGTAGAATTCTTGCATTTTATATCCTGAAATTGTAAGCTTGAAACTGTTGTTATTCTGGTGCAGTGCATGAAATTCTTGGATTAAGGGGATCAAACTTTCAAAGTCTTTATCACTTCACTGTTGGAGGCCCTGTCTTGGACAAGCGGATAATGAGTCTGCCAGCTTATCCTGGCCCGAGCACTGATGCATGATTGGAATATGTTTGCCTCAATACCTTCTGTCAGCTGCCTTTTGTCATCAAGAGAAGTACATACAGCTTGCATTTTATATCCTGAAATTGTAAGCTTGAAACTGTTGTTATTCTGGTGCAGTGCATGAAATTCTTGGATTAAGGGGATCAAACTTTCAAAGTCTTTATCACTTCACTGTGGAGGCCCTGTCTTGGACAAGCGGATAATGAGTCTGCCAGCTTATCCTGGCCCGAGCACTGATGCATGATTGCAATATGTTTGCCTCAATACCTTCTGTCAGCTGCCTTTTGTCATCAAGAGAAGTACATACAGAATAGCTATCGAAGAGCTACTACTTCATAGGAGAATATAATTAGTATTCTTAGGTTTATACAAAGTCCCCTGCGCGACGTTAACTTCATAATTTCTTCCACTGCCTTTTCTATTTTTTCAGGTTTAGCTGTCTGGGGTGGGAGAGGGGAGCGAGAGACAGGCTGAGAGTGTTCCGATTGTTCTTTCACTGGCTTGAACAAGGATAGTCTTACATGTTGTAAAGTGTAACTCAGACTAAAATAACGAGTTACATAATAGATATCTTTGATCGCTTCATAAACTGTATACAATGTGTAAATAGATAGAAGTGCTTGGATTGGAAGGGAAGCTGAATAGAATTGTTCTGGATTAGTATCACCACGGGATTTGTATTTCTTGGACAGAAGGTGAAATATAACGGAATACAGAACACGAATCAATGAAACACTTGGCAAGTCACAGCTCTGCCCATGTATTTCATGCATGATATACATGTTACTAAGAGACAAGGCATGGGCTCGAATCATTTTGCTTAAAAAATTCATCCAATGCAACATCTGAAGAGGCGGGCGATCCAGTGCCTGACGACTAGTAGCAATCTGGGCGTGCAGCGCCGATGTGCGAGTTTCCACCATTAAGTGCGTGACTGCTTGACCCAGTGTCCAATTCCATGGCTGAATGAGAGAACAATATGGCACAATGGGACTGCCACTTTTGCATCTAAAATATTCTCCTTAAGAGTTGATTCACCAAAGCATTTGAATAGTATCTGCGCTGATCAATTCCTATAAACTAAACTACAGTGAATCAGTGTGTTATCTCAAATGGAAAATTTTCATGTTATAGTCATCCTGGTGTGAAATAAGTACCCTTCCTCTCAGTTGCTTAGTCATAGGCATGAACAACTCTATTTAAAACCATAGCCCATTTCAAGTGGGGAAGCCTTGCTATCCAGAAATCCTGAAATGAAATCAGATCCAATGGTATCCTCCTTACATAAAGCAACTTCCACAGCAGAAAGAGAGAATAGTCTGATGCAATGCACTAAACGAATAAAAAATCTATATTTTGCAGCCATAATATAAATATATGTATCTACAGAAGCCATATGTTAATGGCGTACAACCAATCAAAACTATAAGAGGGTCTCATGGCTCAAAGTAAATTGCTAGACACCATCTTCAGTTAATAAACTCAACATGCTTACTATTGATGGAACTTTGAAGGCAACAAAGGGAAGGTATGCCTCAACCTAAGCGCTGTTGACCCTGCAGAGCTTTCAACCTGCGAAGCGCATGTGTGAAATCAAGTCCTGACTTGTATGTACAATCATCTCATAATGCTTAGGTGCAAACTATATTGGCCGATAGCATCTGGAATGGACAACTTTCACAAAATCAGAGAGACAATATCCATTTCAAGACTCAACAAGTTGCTGAAGCTCATAATCCTGTCAATTTCATATTTAAATGAATCCAAAAACAGACCAAGAGTAAGGCCAGCTTTCCAGTAATTAAACATGCTGATTATGCTCCTAATGCTTTTGACCAAGGAAAAAGAAGCCCTGTACATAAGGGCTCCAATCCCCTCCACAACCACCACCGCCAAGGCTGCAGATAAGATGTCCCAGTCACCTGTCTGACCAATAACCGTAGCAAAGGCAGTTGCACAATAAAATCCCACCAAGAAAAAAAGTAATTTCATGGGAAGATTTTTCCTTATCTCCCGGATTCTTGCACCCAGTCTGGTCCGGAAAGCTTGAATTGCCCTAACTAATCGTGTTCCACCACCACCACTACTTGAGGAAGTAGGATCCAATCCACTACTATCTACACTGCTCTTAATCTGCCAAACCCTCCTGCTTGACGATTCAAAGAGAAGCTCTTAATAACATCAATAGACAAATGTGAACAATATGACCCCGATAAATTTCACTACTGTAAACATATAACATCAAGAGACAAATGTGAACAATATCACCATGATATATTTCACTACCATAAACACAACTCATAACACCAAAACATAATGTGAACATTACTTCTTGTTGCAAAGAAACTACAGCAGCTTCGCTAAAAATTGTGTAAATTCACATGAAACTATTAGTTAGCAACGAATAATTTGTTAGAAATCGAGGATACTTTTCTGATTGCCCATACAAGTAAAATCTATCATGGGCGCCTCAATTACTCTAATGACCCTATCAATAAATACGCTGCTCGGAGAAATCTACCAAAACCTAGACTTGAACAGAGTGATCGTCTAGTCTAAATACGGTATTCAGCTCTCGATTCCACTTGAAGCACTATCTCTCTATAAACTCACTAAACCATAAATAAAAGACTCATTTTTTAAGCACCTTAGCTGAGCAGCACAAACAATATTAATAATTAACTTCAAAAACGATTGTGTTGGATGCTTACCGAAAATTCTTGGCCAAATAGGGTTCAGCCACATGCACAAAAGAACACCGAGAATATAATTTCCGGCCAGAAGCACAGGCAGTTCTATGAAATCCTGCTGTTTTCAAACACTTTGTAGTCGAAGTTTTAGATTTTATCGGATTATTAGGCAATGTCATAGTAGTTGCCATTACCGCAAAAAGTAAATGGTGGAACCCAACAATACAAACCTGCAAAAAAAATAAAAAATCATAGGATTGCTGAGTGAGTCTGGTTCAGTACAATTCGAGCGAGTCATTTACTAACCCTAAATTAACTCATTTGCAATACAGCAGTCATTAAATTACCTGAAATGCCTAATTAGATTGCTTAATTAAGCAAGCAATTAAGGAGACAGGCAAGAAATTGATTTAAATGCTAAAAGAAAGAAACATACCGTAGAGGAGAATTTGACAGTGGTGGAAGATTATGGTACGGTACCGTTCTTTCTCTCTCCTTTTTCTCCAGTTCAATTTAATGGTTTCCAAGAGTCAAGATAGAAAAAGAATTATATCCATTTTTCCTCTTGCTTTTTTGGTTTGGAAGGCACTCAAATTTGAGTTTTTTATGTAATAAAAACAACTATTTTTAAGAAGTAAAAATTATTTAATTACCGAGTAAAAACTAAATATTTATTTTATTTATGCATTTTTTTTAAATAACAATATAGTTATTTATGTTTTAATAAAAACTAAACTAAAATAAATTCAATATTTATAAAAATCTAAATAATTTTAATTTAAAAGAAAAAACATATATTTTTTTTAGCTGTGTCTTTCCTTTTGTTTTTTTATTACTTTTTTTCTACTTTAATAAAAAAACATTTTTTCTAAAATAAAAACTTGCAATGATTTGTAAGCAATTTTCATCTAAGAAATAAAAAAAATGATGTTTCTAATCCATTCATAGGATTTTGTGAGAGAATTAAAGAATAATTAATTCAGGAGAAAATATAAGGAACTGGAATTAAAAAAACAACAGATTTTCAATGCCTTTTCACCGAAAATCATCCAAAATACATATTTAGAACCTCAATAACCCCATTATCCAAATGCAAAATACCTTTAATTAGCTTTAAAATTAAAAAAAAAATGAGACTAAACCAAACAAAACGTTATTGATATATTTTTTCTAGAATTACTAGAAAATCACATCATCTTAATTGAACTCATTCTCATCAAAATAAATTATTAAAATCAAGATTTATAATTAAAACATGGTGACCGAGTGAGAGAGCTTTCTTTCTCCTTTCTTTTTCACTAACTTTCTCTTTTATCTCTTAACTATCAAGAGCTGAAATATACAAGAAATTAATGTTAAGATTTAAATGTAAATTATTAAAAATAAAATATTAAGGTGTAATAAACAGAAAAAAATAAAAATCAAAGCATAAAAAAATAAAAAATAAATCATCAATGGTGACATTAACATGAAAAATGTATCATTGTATCTATGTAAGCAGTAACAACACGATAGATTAGCCAACAGAAACCTAGTGATATCAATAAATACCTTTAACTTTTCCATTCTTTTTTATTTGAAAAATAAATAAATAATCCAAGCAAGGTGAGTGAGCTAAGAAAAAGAAAGCATGGGAGACAAGTGATTATGGTTAATTATGATGAAATAGCAAATCTATCAATTATTGATATTATGGGAATGGAAACACAGAGGAGTGTGTTTTGATGACTCATCATCATAGTTTACACGATCACTCCCTCCACTATTAAAAACCCAAAATAAAGACAACTATTTTATTTATTTATTTATTTATTTATTAAAAACCCACGGATAAAAAAAAAAACAGAAATAGAAAGACAGTGAAGCAACAAAGGGAGTTCCGGGGTGAGGTACATTTTTGTCGAAACCTTAACTTTACCAAACCCTCCTTTACATTCATCGATTCCTTGCCCCACAAATCTCCGGTCACTCCCCGGAAACGTCTCCGATCAGGTATTTCTCTTCATTCTCCCCCCGATTTAACCTCCTGTGCACTCAATTAAACTGAATGGGTACCGAATTTGGAGTTTTTTTTGTGCTATACTGCTAGGGTTAGGGTTTTGATAGAACTTTCAAGACTCGATGGCACTGAACTGGCTGTGTATTGTTTTTTTATTTTAGGTTGACGGGTATTATGTTTGCTGGGTACACTCTCAGGGTGCTTTCTGATCTTTATAGGTAAGCAAGCAGCTCAAAGTGCTTTCTGATCTTTCAAGACTCGATGAACCTTTTCTTTTTCTTTTTCTAAGTAAGCTATCAAGTGAGAAGGAATGTAATTCTACGGCACGAAAATTTGAACTTACATGAATGTTTTTGAAGAGTTTTAGTTTTGATTTTGTTTTGGCTACAGAAAGAGTGAAACCGCTAGATTTTGACCTTATCATACTAGTTATTTGTGTCCTTTTCGTTTTTGGCTTCTTCTAAATGTTCTCGAAGCTTGATCTTTTGATGATTTAACTGGTGTTCCATGCTGTGACTTGCCTTTCTCTGAATCAAGTTGATCACTATATCATATGCGCATGGTTGAAGTGCCGATAAGTGGTGTCACTGAGTGTAATCTGGGAGCACAATGTCATGTCATGACTGGAGCCCTAGACCTGTCTTTGCTGCAAGCACGTAATGTACATAAGAGTTTGAATTTGTCTTTTCTATGCAAGTTTCGACTGAGAATTCATATCAATTTATGTGAGTTACTACAAGCTCGCATATATGTTAAGTTCGAGTCTTCACTTCACACTTCAAGTTTCTACTGAGGATCGACTGTAGTCAAGGGTATCATTTCATTATCGGGTTTGATGATAAAAAGTGATCAAAATTTGGGATTTCAGAAAAACAAGTTTGAGATAATTATTTAAAATTGGTCTTTTTTCAAGTTGGACTCACTTTGAGATTTTTTCTTCAGATGCTATAATGTGGTAGCCAACAGCATATCTTTTATGATAAGGGACATTTTGGATTGATGCTTGGTGGTCTTTTCTTCTCATTCACTTCTACCTTTTTGCCAACTTACCTTCGCTCCCAAACACAAAGAGCTAATATTTGTTTTCTGCAAACTAGCCCTCAAAACTCTTATATTTTCAGTTGTCTGTGCCAAAAGAAGGTCCTGCAATCAGATTGTTTAAAAACTGAGCTGGTGTTAGATCTTTTATATATCATTAGGCCATTTTTGTGATCTAGGTCAATCCTTGACTTATATAGTTCTCTTTATTCTCTAACTATATTAAGGTTTTAGCTGGAGTATTGTGTCTGGGCTCCTGACGTTATAGGCTCACCTGTCAAGCATAGAAGGATTTCCCTCCAATCAATTTGGTGATTGAGAGGCCATTAGGTTCTTGTCCAAGCACTAAAGGGGATGATTTGTCTCCAATCAATATGAGCTTTGGTCAGAATGAGTTTTAGGCACAAATCTTCCAATGCAATTATTTTACTAAAAATAGAAGTGATTGATTTTAGGTATACTGGCATCGTGACTCTCTTGCCTTATTGGGATCATGTTGATAAATGCCTTATGACATCTTTGGTTTCTTCAGTCCTTGTTAATAGTGGCTTATATGAACCCCTAACAATGTATGGGGTATCACCTTGTAAGTGTGTTTTTAGTAAGCAACAAGAAGCAGGATCTTATATTTTCAAATCTGTTCGCAAGATCGCTCTTGCATTATGTGCAAACGCAGCATTCTTCATCGTGGTTGCTCAATGATTCATGAGCCATAATTGAGAGATCAGTTTAGAAATGCGACCAATATCTGAAAATTTTGCTTTTTAATGTGGACATAGTTTAGGCTTATTTTGGATTTTGCATGTGTGAAATATTACTGGCAAATGCTTGAGTTCTGGCTTCTTTCATTGCTGATAGTCTTGGATAGCATTAATACTTTTGTGGGATTTTGCAGGTTGTGCCACACCGTTGTATTTTCAAAAGGAATCCAACTAGACTGCCCATCCTTTGAAAGTAGATATGCTACCCACTGGGTTGAAAGATAATCAACCCCGCGAGAGCAACAGTCAAAAGGTCCACCCTCAACCCATGGAAGATTCTGCAAATCAAAATCCAGAAGCTTTGGAATCCTTGATATCCAAAATATTTACCAACATCTCCTCTCTGAAGTCAGCTTACATCCAGCTCCAATCTGCTCATACTCCCTATGATCCTGATAAGATACAGGCTGCTGACAAAGTTGTGATTTCCGAGCTGAAAAATCTATCCGAGCTCAAGCATTTCTACAGGGAAAACAACCCCAAGCCAATATGTGTTTCTCCTCAGGACTCTCGGTTAGCTGCAGAGATCCAAGAACAGCAGAGCCTGCTCAAAACATATGAGGTTATGGTGAAGAAATTCCAATCTGAAATTCAGAATAAAGATTCTGAGATTCTTCAGTTGCAGCAGATGATTGAGGAGGCAAACCAGAAACGAGCAAAACTGGAAAAGAATCTAAAACTCAGGGGCTTGTCAACCAAAGAATCAGAGGGTTCTGGAGATGAAAGTGGTTTTTATTCTGTGGATCTAACCCCGGAGCTCTTCATATCTGCTGTAGAAACTGCTTTCAAAGCCATTCATGATTTTTCTAAACCATTGATCAACATGATGAAAGCAGCTGGGTGGGATCTTGATGCTGCAGCTAACTCCATTGAACCCAACGTTGTTTATGCAAAGAGAGCCCACAAAAAGTATGCATTTGAGTCTCATATATGTCAAAGAATGTTCAGTGGGTTTCAGCACGAGAACTTCTCAGTTAAAGTAGACAGTGGGGAAGTTTCAAAGGAGACTTTCTTCCACCAATTTCTTTCTATGAGGGAAATGGATCCTTTGGACATGCTAGGTCAGAACCCAGATTCTGCTTTTGGGAAATTTTGCACGAGCAAGTACCTGGTGGTGGTTCACCCAAAGATGGAGGCTTCATTCTTTGGAAATTTAGATCAGCGAAGTTATATAAATGGGGGAGGGCATCCAAGAACACCCTTCTACCAGGTGTTCTTGAAACTGGCCAAGTCGATCTGGCTTTTGCACAGGCTGGCTTATTCCTTTGATCCAAATGTTAAGGTCTTCCAAGTTAAGAGAGGAAATGAGTTCTCAGAGGTTTACATGGAAAGTGTTGTAAAAAACCTGATATTAGATGAAAATGACCCAAAACCTAGGGTTGGTCTAATGGTTATGCCTGGTTTCTGGATAGGAGGCAGTGTGATTCAGAGCCGTGTTTATCTCTCAGGTGTGAAGGTTGCCGAATGATCACCAAACCTGAACAAATATTTGCTGTGTTGTTTATGTGGTGTGTTTGAATTCAGTTTGTGTTTCCTTTGTTATGCTGTAATTTATGTAATTGTCTTCCTCGTTGAATGAGATGAGCTTCATATCCACTCTGCCCCTCTCTGTCTCTGCCTCAGCCTCATGATCTTGATTGGGTTTGTACGTTCCATAGAGTAAATCGGTAAATTGTTATGAGAAATCAGTGCCATTCATTTCTGTGAAGGTGCATCTCGCTTGGAATTGTGGTATAATCTCTGGGAGGATATATAGATGTCTGGATTGAAGAATATGTAAGTCGAACAACACAAATATGCTCAAATCGAAGAACCTGAAATGTTGACCAACAAAATGCACGTGCTCTTTCCCGAGAAACCCTGCCAGTGTTTCATGGAAGAGTTGAAGTTTCTGATAACTATCATCTTCGTGACAGGGTTTGTTTTTCATCACTGCAGATCCGAGATACTCTCGATAATGCAGGCTGCCTGTGACAGCCTCTTTATATACACCGCCTCACCCCACCCCTTTGCTCTCAGCCAAGTTCATTTCTGCGTTTGACACGTTTCCTCACCTTCAATTTCACCAGCTTCGACAAGAATGAATCGCCCCAGCCTTTCCATACTGCTTCTGCTACCATCCATATTTTGCATTTCAGGTAGAGTGGAGCCAGCAAGGCTAGCCAGACACTCCCGGGCCCAGGCCTGCATCGAGAGCTCGTGCACGAAGACCCTTTATCCATCCCTGTGCATCCAATACCTATCAGTCTTTGCAAACTCAACAATAGAAACCCCGCAACAACTAGCCCAGGCTGCCCTATCCGTGAGCCTGTACAAGGCCCTCCAAACAAGAACATTCGTGTTGAAAGTGGCAAAGGAGCTCAAGGCAATGAAATCTAAGGATTACCAGGCTGTGAAAGACTGCTTGGATCAAATTGGTGATAGCGTGGATCGACTTAGCCAATCAGTTAGAGAGCTCTATCGCTTGGAACATCCAGATGCTGCGGGCGGGGACGGCGTCTTTTGGCTCATAAGCAATGTCGAGACTTGGGTAAGCTCCGCCATGACTGATGCCCGTACTTGCGTGGATGAGTTGCCGGGGAAGAAAGTGAACAAGTTGAAGGCAGTAATTATGGCCAAGGTTTTGAATGTGGCACAGACTGCTAGCAATGCGTTAGCTTTGTTTCACCGGTACGCTGCGAAGTACAAGCCATGAGGCTACATGTAAACCTTGATTGTGTCTCTGAATCAAACTTCGTACGTCAAAATCTCTTTTGTGTAGTTTTTAAGGTTCTGTTAACAAAACACCTTGAAGAATCAATAATAACTGGACAGTGATCCCATCCTTCTGCGTAAGATGTTGAGATTATCATTTTTTTTTGTCTGTTTCTTGTAAAAAAGATTTTGCCTGCACCCTGCACCCTGCACGGTTTATGAATTTTAAAATAGCAAGTCTCCCGTGAATCTACTTTTCTTACCTTCTTTCTTTCTCCAATGACATTATTGGTGAGAGAGTGGGTTATCTAAGCCTTCAACCTCACCACCCCCTTCATTATGAGTCCACTGATCCCTCCAAATCATGTGTCTAACCTACACTTATTATTATTATTATTATTATTATTATTATTATTATTAGCTAGCTTGACACTTTTAATGTCTTAAAATGATAGTTTTTAAGGCTCATTTTTAGTTAAAAGCAAGCTAATTGAGGCATTGAGTAGCGTCTTATAAGTAGGTGGAGCCGGAAAAAACACCTCAAATATTAACATTTTTGGCCAATATTAGATTGATACGGAGATTAAATGTTTTTTAACTAAAAAAATGATTATACTTTGAAAGAAGTAAGAGGGATTTGTTAATCAAACTAATTTCTTTATTATTTCAATAAAAAATAAGGCAACTACAATAAGAAATGAATGAAAAAAAATATTGTTTTAGACGAAGCTAGGTTAACACATGATATCTTTGACATGAATATAAGATTTGTCCATATTACATGTTTATCATGTGTCCTAGATCATAAGATCAGGTTAACTCATTAGAAAAAAATTAATGATAAATAAAAATGAAACTGAAAAAAATACAGAGAGTCAATTATATATATCAAGATATTTACAAGGGCGACACAAGTTATTTACCAGGTTGTTTTTAATGAGTTTATTTATTGAGATTAATTTGAAATGGAAATCAACAAACACATATATTTTTTTTAATAAAATAAAAACAAATCTATGTAACGTGCCACACATTAAGAATATCATAAAAAAATATTTCTAATTCTTAACATAAATTTAATCTATATGAAATATACAAAAAATTATAGACAAATCATATTAACCTAATAAAATATTAGAGATATAATTAAAAGAACAATTACTATTTAAAAGGGGATAAATAATCTAAAAAATGACACACAAGGGATATTAGTTAAAAATGAAACAATATTTAAAAAAAACCTAAAAAAGTAATAATTGGAAAAAAAAAGTATCAAGGAAAAACCTAGTTGCGTGGGGCTTGAAGTCCAATATCTCACACCTAGGCCAATTATTATTTTTACTTATTTTATGCATGTCCTATAAATAGATGACGTGTTATTTGTTGTGATATATAACGTGTTGTATGCCATCTCAGATCGTAGTCACTTGGTCGTTTACAATCACACGGTGGATGCAAAACTCATACAAGCGCCGAGTGCATACGACGATGGAGCACGGCTCAAAAGGGAGATTTCTCCTAAAACACTTCTTACTTACAAGAATAGAAACTCGTCAAATCTCTCCTTGACGACATCGTTTCTAATCAACAAGTCTCCGGATAAGTATGAGTAGCAGGGTGAGCTATGGGAGCCGTACCCGTTTCTTCGTTAATGCAAATTATTCGTTTTAGAAGGATCGAATGAGGTTTTGAATCGGATGAAATTCTGGAAATAAGCAAGCCAATTTGTATTGTTATTTATTAAGTTTTTTCTGCATCGAGTTTCGGATTTAGAGCTTGCAGTTTCTCTGTTCGAGAAATGCCATGACATTTTTTGAGGCAGGAAAGTAAGGAGAGATGGAGGCAAACAAAACAAAAATGTAATTTATTTCATAGGGCACTTTTGATGCTAATGGATAGAAAACTGATTAGAGACTCTACTTATAGGACACACCTGTCTGAGAAATCCATGACTTCCCTTTTATGAGCTGATTCACAGTGAAACGACTGGCCTCCTTCAAACTCTTAAGCACATGAAAGCCAGGCCATTCTACCCTGTGCTCTGTAGATGCACCGCGACCGGTGTTGTTATACTCTGCAAAAAACAACGTGTTAAGGTAAACACCGCCGTCCCACGGCAACCACCCTGCCGGATCAATAAAACCATCGATGTCCGTCTCAAAAATTACTATCCTGGCGTACTTTTTCCATGGCCTGCCGAAGAAAGTAGGGATGTTTTTGGCGCCATCAAAACCAGGGGCCGGCCTAATACGCGATCCTTGAATAGAAACTCCTGTATTTTCATCAGGGTTTTGTCTTCCTTGCGAAACTATCACGTTCTTTTGGTTGTCGTTTGGTTTTCTCACAAAGATGTCACAGTTTTGAAAAACCACCGCAGAGTTGCCAAATATGAAATCCACCGTGCCATAGATATGGCAGTCGCGATAAAATTGCCTTTTGGCTTGTACATAGAGTGTGTTTTGGTAACCTTTGACGCCACAACGATAAACAACCGACTTCTCCGACCTCATCATTAGTGCCACTGCTTGGAGTCCGTCGGGGCCAGCCGTGTTTTCAAATGTCATGTCTCTAGCCCAGAACCCATCCGCATATACACCTGCACGAAATAGAAGATCAATCTGTAGTTCAAACAGGGCTCGATCTTTGAAAAGATAAAAAATACCATCGGATTGTACAATCTGAAATACGCTCCACTTTCAATGATCTTACAGAATGTAGCTGTCTCGTGCGTGATATATCCATCGCGTTTAAAATTTCTGTCGCCTGTGACGATGGTTCTATCCATGCCATCGCCCACAAACATCAATTTTTCCATGTTCTTTTTAATTACCACTCTCTCATTGTACTCCCCTGCTTTAACGTAGACTATCACTCTTCGGTTTCTCCGGTCACCACCAGTTCTGTCAAGTGCATCAAGGGCTGCATTAATTGTCTTGTGTGTACCGGAGCCATCCTGCGCCACCACGTAGTCCGCCTTCGAATATGCTGGATTCCATGATGTCAAAAGTTTCCCGTTAGGTTTTCCTGAAATGCAGAATCAGAAAAGAAATTTAATCCCCAGCAAAATTTTTGGAATGCATGGCAGCTGCAGAACGAGCATATATGATTGGGATTTGGAGAATTTTGGCGTCTTTTGAAATTGCTTTTGGCATAGAGTATAATAATAATAATAAAAAAGAGGTATTTGCTGATTTAAAACCTTAATTATCATTAAGAAAGAAAGAAAAAGTTTTGTGAACGGGGCCGTATACAAGTGAAATAGCCATATTAAGATGTTCTTTTCAGCCCTTTACCGGACTTCACATTCAATGCCAGAGCTTCAGTAGCTTGATCAGTTTGGGCTCGGAAGTTTTCTGAGGTCTCCAATTCTTGGTGGCTAAAGGTGGTGGTGGCAGCTACGGCCAGGAGGAGGAAAATGGTGGCGGTGCTAGTAAATGACATTTTTGTTTAATTTGAAGATCGAGCTATATACGTGACAAACATAGGCTTTGAGGTATTGAAAATATGAATCTAGCTAGATCCATATATAAACATCTAGGGGAAGAAGCAAACATTTTGTTTTTATCGTAACATCTTAATATTAATTATAATATTCATTTAGCGTAATTACAAATAATAAAAGCAGAAGAGAGGTTCCTAAAGTTTTGCTAAACTAAATGAAGTAATTAAGATCTTAAACAAACGGAAGAGCTAAATTAAACGATACAAACATCCACTTGTTAACAAGCGATGAATTTCCTGATAAATCTTGAAGTTATTCGTCTCTCTCTCTCTCTCTCTCTCTCTCTCTCTCTCTCTCTTTGAGTAGGTATGAATCGTGGTTTTTCTGAAGTTATTCGTGCCCATCACTTATAATGCTCCATGAATTATGTTTTTTAGTGTAAAAAATCAAGCAATTCTTCACAGTTGTTTTTAGAAAGTCTAACTCATTATAATGAGTTCTCAAGGAATCAACCCGGTGGGTTTTTATTTTTTATTTTGGCAGAAACATTAAAGCATGAAGAAGGCAAAATTAACAACAGAAATTAGGAAAAGTAGAGATCTATCCCCTGCCAAAGCCTTCCACAGGCACGCAACCAAAGATGATCTCCTTCATCCATAGACTTTATATCCCTCTGAAACTCATTGCAATCAAGAATCTTGTCCCCATTTAACAGAGTCCCGAGGCATGAAAACCTCCATGAAGATTTGTCCATCAATTCGGAAGACAAAAGCAAATCCAGGACACAATGATGAGGGTCAGGAAAGAGAGCTTTTAATATCCACACATGGAGTCTGGTTAAGATAAGAAGAAATAAAGAACCAAAACCTAGCTATTTTAGATTAAAAAACAATATACTCTGGGAAAGCCATAACATAATAACACGAACCATCCCTTCTTTTGAAACTTCCCTTCAACGAGGACTTCCCATTGTTGTACGGAGTCAAATAAGCTATTTGGACAACAGTAGGATGAACCCCACCTCCATGCAATGAATTTAGCCCAAATTTTCCAGTGACGATGACAATTTACTAGGAGATGTTCCACCGACTCCTCTGACAGAAGACAAGCTGCATCCACGACACCAATAATGCCCCTTTAAACTAAAACCATTTCGGTGTTGATTCCGTGGAGAATTGCCAACCAGAAAAAGAACCCACTTTAGTAAATACTTAACCATTCCAAAGGCCATTAATGAAAGAACAAATGCCACCAGATTGTCGATTAGGTGATAAAAGGCTACAGATGAGTCCTTGTCTTCAGAGTTCAGACTGCTTACATAATCTATGAAACTGTACTGCTGATTTAGAATTACCCAGTCAAAGGTCAATGCTGTTAACTACACGGCAACTATTGCAATATGCCAAGCAAAACTGGAATTGATATTGATAATTATTGAATAGAAATGTTGGCTATTAAATAGCCTTACAAAGATAACAGAAAGACCACAAATTCAGCCCACTATCCATGCTATAGCTGTTAATTCCATTTCGTTCCGGCCGGAACGTTCCGTTCCATTCAAAAAACCAAGACAAAACGGCGTTGTTTTCGTCTCGGTTTTAATTCCGGTCCGTTCTGGAAATTCCGGCCAGAACGCCTTGGTTCCGTTCCGGGTTCAAAATCTATTTTTTTTTTTTAAATATTTTTGACATCTATACATCAAAATAATTTAAAAACACCAAAATATTTTAAATAAAAAAGAATTCAAATTTTAATTATGCTTGTTAAATTAATATTTTATTTTTTTCATATATATATATATATATATATATATATATATAATTAATTAATTATATATGAACAGTACGACACCGAAATGGCATGCCGGAATGCTCCGAAACCGGAACGTTCCATTCCAATCGAAAAACCGTAATGGCGACCGGAACGGTATTGACAACTATGAATTGCTAACAGAAGTGGTAACGTGTACAATGGAAATAAGAAAAAGTCTTCCTAATTAATAGGAACTTTATTTCCAGAACAAAGAATAATTCTTATCAAATGCAAAAACTAGTGTCATAAAACACACTTCATGTTTTGTGGCACAAACGTTAACAATTCTATACCAGGGACTGCCTCTAGTCTTAACCTTATCCATGGGTAGATTAAAAGCCAATTTCAATTTATGAATAGTAAAGACCTCATCTTTCCATAATCCCATATCTCCAAAGCCACTTAAGCTAGCCACCAAGCTTTAATTTTATCCCAAAACCACCCTGACATTTTGAAATACCACTGATCAAGCCCACTTGACATTACACATTTCTCTACCTCCTCCTTTGTAGACCACAAAAAGAAACGAATGTCTTTCCATTTTAGATAAGATCTTCGAAGGAACAGGGAATAAAGACAGATAATATATGAACATGTTTAAAACGTATTTAACGAGACAAACCCTCCCACCATTCCATAAGTGTCTTCCTTTTCAAGCATCAAGCCGTGAGCTAATTCTACTGATTATAGGTTTCTGCATAGACAGCGACGAGAGGGTGCCCCCGACAGGCAGATTCATGCATTTCAGTACGTAGTGAATAGTAGCTTGAAGGGTTTAGGACCCCAGTTTGTACTATCATCCATTATAATTACACATTCAAAAGTTATAATGAGAACAGACACCTTCGATATGCAGAACTTTCCCATTCAAACCAGCACAGGACAAGTTGACACGAATGCATGATTCCTTACGCAAAGAATTCCAGCAAAGGAACAGCGTACCAAGAGCTACATTCTCATCTCCCAAACATCACTAACAATATATAATTTAGTCCCCTAAACACAAATAAAGTAATTATTACTCTTTCTGATTAAGTTTCTCAAAACGCATACATTCCAAGCTAGTATACTACTACCCATGAGAAAGAGAATAAAAACATCCATTCTTACAACATGTTTTTTTTTTTAGTTTTTTTTTTTGTATTTTTAGATATTTTAGTGTAATGAAATCAAAAATATTTTTTTTAAATCAATTTTTTTTTAAATTCCTCTCCCATTGCACCATTGAATTTCATTTAAAAAGATCTTGCATTCAATTATTGGAAGTAGATAGAATTATCCTCGTAAATTGTGTGTTCATGTTGGTCCAAATTAAGTTATGTGGATCTCATCGCAGAAAACAGAATCTCTAATAAAACCAAGTCTAATTATAGTCTAATAACTTGTTTAGACGCATCAAAATATTTGACTTCTCTTGTCACATTTTGAAGGGTCTCCATATTAATAAATTATACTTTTTTAATAAATCCTAAATAGAATCTCCTCTCAAACGAATTTTTTTATTCCAGTCTTTGGTTCATGGTATGATGATAGAGATCTTGTTATCTATATAACAGGTCTCGAGTTCGAATCAGAACATATATTTCTTATAAGAACCTGAGATGATTGGGGTTTTACTTGGTAATCTGAGCCCACAAATTTGTAGTAGAATAAATGATTAAAAATCAATATAAAAGCATACAAGGATAAGGATGGATTGCCAGCCTGTAGATGAAAAAAATTAAAACAACTTTAATATTCGGAAAATTTTAAACAAATTTATTAGGTGCAACTGTTTTTATTTTAAAAAAATTGCATAACACCTATCGGGCTGGTGCAATTTTGTGGCAATACGACTTGCGCGACCGTGTTATAGTTTTATTTTTATTCTGCCGGCAATGGAAGTGATGCAATCTTTCAAAACGAAATGCTATATTCTCAAAGGGGTCCCAGTAATTAAAAAAAGAAAACAAAAACCTGGATTGGCTGTCAGCCTGCAGATAAATATTGCGTGTAAATCATTTGTTTATTGCTAAGGAGGCTTGAAAATTTCTTTTCCTTCCAGGGCCGGGCCACCTATCTCCGGTCTCCGCCACTGCATGATACATAATAAATCATGACATGCAATTATAAGAATCGATTGTCAACCTAAATATAAAAAAGTTTTTTTCTTTAAATTATGTTTTTTATAGGCTGCAAAAGCTGTTAATATCAACCAGTACTGCAATTTCCTTGCTAATATTCTTTTTAATACCATCATTCAGGGTGGCTCGACCTTTCAAAATATGCTCTTTGCCCTTATTATTATACTATATCTCCGAATAAGCTTGTAAAATTGTGCTATTTTCTTTTTAAGATAGAAACAAATGGCGTGCGTTTCATGAGAATTTGATTTTTTTATTTTTTATTTGGATTATTATAATGTGTTGATACTAAAATAATTTTTAAAAAATAATAAAAAAATATTTTAATGTATTTGTTTTAAAAAAAATAAAAAATAATATCACAAACACCTCTTGAGAGAAGTGAGGGAGCTGCGATTGAGTTGTGGCCTTTTATCATCTCCTAGTTCATGTAATTCTTTTATTGGTGTATGGAAATGATTGGTTCCTCCAAAGCCTGGGATTTCTTTTATAGGTAAAATCAACACTAGAGAATCTTGGTTGGGTGGGGTATTTTTAAAGCTAGGGATGTATGTTGTCCATTATGTTTAGTGTAAGAGGAATTAGTGAATTACTTAATTATTCATTACCATAATAAGTGGAGCTTCTACTATAAATTTGTAGATTCATGAGGTTTATCTTGGTACTCCCTAATGAATATGTTAAATTTATTTCATCAAATAAGAATTTTTTATCTAAAAAAAATATGAATAAATGGGTTTATGGCGTCTTATAACCCAAACACCAACTTTATATCTAATGTTGATGGTCGAGATCTTAACCAGTTGATCAAACATCTTTGGTTATAGTTAACGATCCATTGCCTAATAAAAAAAATTAAATTAAAAGGAAAGAATTCTGTCGTTTTGTTTTGTTTTGGGCTAGGGGCATGAGTCCAACCTTCTAGCTAGGGCAACATGCCTGACCTCTTTTTATGGAGTTTTTTATTTTGTTAATTTAAAACTAAATTTAATTATGGATAAAATTATATTTTAATATTATTTCATTAAATACCATTGGTTTTTCCTTAATTTTCAAAATGCATCGTAACATTTTTTTTAAGAAAAAAACATTGGCCATAATTTCTTTAACTATTAAATATGAATCTAAAATGCATTTGTCTTTAATTTTTTCATCATGAATAATCATTAAAAATAAAATTTATGACCATAATAAAATTTATTTACTTTATCATAAATTCTTGACAAGAGTTTCATGGGTTAATTATTCCTTTTCTCACTCAAATGCATATAAACTATCATGGGTTAATTATTCCTTTTTTTTTAATTCATGTTTCTGTAGTAGATGTCTAGATGATGAGTTGCCAAAATTCCTTTTTTTTTTTTTTTACCATTAAAGAGGTGGTCGAAAAACTAGACTAGAACTTTTTAAATCAAATTATATAGTTTCAAGAAATCAATTTTCTCAGCTCAAAACACACCTAAACATTTTAAAAAATATTTTAGATACGGTAATTTAATTTATTAATTACCTGCTAATCACACCCTATGACAATGCCAAATAATGGTGCATTTTCCATAAGTAGGGTTATTAACCAAAAACAATTATACATGTTGCAATCACCATAGTTTTATCAGCCATTTATCTGTAACAATCACACATTAACATCAATTTCACATATTATTAATAAATAAATAAATAATCACTTAACAAACATAAAAAAACATTATTATAAATACTTAATGTTTTATTATTAGCACCTTGACATCTTAGAGAATAGAAAAACATGAATTTATTATCAATACTTAATGTATCGTAGACTTGCTTTATTATTACATGAATTTAAAACCTTTATATTCACAGTTTGGACTTTCAAGAAACATAAAAAAATCCTTCAATTTTTATTGTTACATAATAATTAAAATAATTAAATGCTGATAGTACTGTTACACGGTGCAACTTGCAGCATCGGCCCTTTTACCCATCGTTTAAAGCAGCAGCTGGCAATGTTATTCTAACAAGCCACCGTTTTGATTTGTTTACTCCGAAGACTCAAATAAATGCAAATGCATATAGTTAATTAATCTAAAAACGGATGAGCATAATCGTTGACTAGTAATCGAGAATGTTAGTCTTATCAATAATGGCAAGTTGTTGTGTTTTAAAATTGTAATTTTATCTTATTTTTAATCAGTTTTTTTAAATTCATGGATAGATATAAAAAAATAATTCTGAAACTATTTTTTGTAATATATTTTTAAAAAATAATTATTGTAAGCTACGGATTTCCTTATCTCCATCCGCGGTGGAGAACACCGAATCATATATGAGCTACTGTTCTTTTCTTTTTTATTCTCTCTCTCTCTCTATACATATACTGATATACATATACATATACATATACGTATACATACGATGATCACTTGTCACAAGAACACGACGAAAACAACTAGTTCTGTCTCTCATTCGAAGAGGATGAGAAATTATCAACCAAGACCAGCCAAGTTCATTTTCTTTCTTGACTGAGCCATCGTTGTGCATGGATATATTTTTCTTTATTCTTCAATAATATCATTACCAATCAGCAGCGGAAAATCTTCACTGGTTTACACTTTACTTCGTTTGAATAATGACTGCATGCAAGTGAACTTTCAATAACGCGTTTGTTGTCTCTAACTCTCTCGTTTCGATCAGGTCAAACACAAGCTAAGAACTGATAGGATCAGGGGCCAGGAAACCAATCCTCATTAATTATCATTTCATTTTATTCTTCGGGAATTATTTTATGTTAATTGTCTGTTGCTCCCATCATCCTTAATTTTTCCTCGTCCAAATTGTTTGAGTTCACAGATACGTAAATTAAGAAGCTGTCAGGAAAGAAGGTTGTGCAAGTTTGTACCCATTGGTTAATTATTGCGCGACCAAACCACCACTCAGCTTCTATAAAAGGCAATTCATTTAGAACACGAACCCACACAAACTCGTAAGCCCTAAACCTTCATTCAAAACCCATTTCAAACTTGCCACCCATCAACTTCAACAAGCCATTTCTATGGCTGTTCGAATCGTGCTAGCATTTTTATTTGTGCCTTTTCTACTCTCCACAACCGTTCTGGGGTATAATTCCGATGAGGTAATATCTTGGTGTAGCAAAACACCTAATCCACAACCATGTGAGTATTTTTTAAGCCATGACCAAGAAAATACCCCCATTAAATATGCGTCCGACTTCCTCAAAATCGCCACGCGTCTAGCCTTAGCCCGTGCCATGAATGGTAAATTCACCACTTATTCCCTGGGCTCGAAATGTAGAAACAGGCTTGAAAAGGCTGCATGGGAAGATTGCCTCGAGCTCTATGAAGACATCATTCTTTCGCTCAACCAAACCACTACCGGCAAGTGCACAAACTATGATGCACAAACATGGCTCAGCACGGCTCTAACCAACCTAGAAACGTGCCGAACCGGGTTCGCTGAATTCGAGATGACTGACTTTATCTTGCCTTTGATGAGTAATAATGTGTCCAAGCTAATTAGCAACACTCTGGCTATTAACAAGGTACCCTATAGTGAGCCTAGTTACAAAGATGGGTTTCCTTCCTGGGTCAGCCCTGGTGACCGGAAACTCTTGCAATCATCTTCACCAGCTTCTCAGGCGAACATTGTGGTGGCAAGAGATGGGTCAGGGAACGTCAAGACCATCAAGGAGGCCGTAGATGCGGCATCGAAAAGGTCAGGGACAGGGAGGTATGTGATATATGTGAAAGCAGGGACATACAATGAAAACGTTGAGGTGGGAAAAAAGGTGAAGAATGTTATGTTTGTTGGTGATGGTATGGGGAAGACAATTGTCACCGGCAGCAAAAGCGTTGGAGGAGGTACTACAACTTTCAAGTCAGCTACTTTTGGTGAGTATCCCTATTCGATCAGCCTGCTTAATAAATAAATTAATTAAGATTTTCAACCTTCTTGAAAAAGAAGAAAACCTAAATTGAGGATATATTAAGGTTGCTTGTGTGTTTAAAACTATATTTGAGCTTGTTATTTTTTTTTAATAAATAAATAAATAAATAAATAAAAAGATATTTATAAAAACACTGCTTACCATACCAAACACAAGAAGTAACCTTCTCTTACTAGTGAATACACATGAAACGTATTCAAATGTCATAAATTTGACTAATGAAACATATTTAATATTGCGCATGTCATATTGAAAGTGACAATCGATAACTTCAAGTTTGAATCTTTGGGAACCTGTCTATCATCAGGGACCTTACAGTATCTACTGGCTACACAGGCTTGGCCGGTCCATGACTCTAATAGGCACGTAGCCAATAGGTTTTTAATTGCGTGAGAGGAAGAAACAACAATATATTTTAAGCAATGTCAAATCCTAAAAGTCTAAGCTAGGGGGTCCCCCCGCTTACAAAGTCTTAAGCTTTTGATATGTGCTAGCCTAATTAATTGTTTTGGGGCCAACAGAGATTGCTCAGACAGCAAACATTATCTCCTGACTTCAATCATTATATTTTAAGATTGTTTATTGATCTCCAATATAGCGCTAAAGTTGGCGTCATCAGACGGATACTCAAACTTCAATGCTAGCTATTCATTTTCCTTAATATTATGGAAACTTTCTTTGAAAATGGCAGGTAGAAATTGTCCAGAAAATTTGGTTCATGGTATATTATAATCGTAAGGATTCAACTCCACTAACGAGTCAGTCAAAACTTTCTTATACGTTAAGACTTTGTACAAGTTGCATGTACGTTTACGTACCATCATAATACTGATAAGAAAGCAGTAAGGATTTTACTGTATTTACAATCTTGCAACCGTTTTGTTCTTTAATATTGATGAAAATAATTTGTGAAACATTCTAAGTATCATTTTGAATGTTTTCAGCGGTGGTCGGAGATAATTTTATTGCTCGGGACATGACATTTAGAAACACAGCTGGTGCCAGTAATCACCAGGCAGTTGCCTTACGTTCGGGCTCAGATTTTTCAGTGTTCTACAAGTGCAGCTTCGAAGGTTACCAGGACACTCTCTATGTCCATTCTCAGAGACAATTCTACAGAGAATGTGACATCTATGGTACCGTTGACTTCATATTCGGAAATGCTGCAGTTGTTTTCCAAAATTGTAACATCTATGCACGAAACCCTCCGAACAAGACCAATACAATTACTGCTCAAGGTAGAACTGATCCCAACCAGAACACCGGAATTTCGATTCACAATTGTAGGGTTACTGCTGCTTCCGATCTGAAGCCGGTCCAAAGCTCCGTCAAGACATACCTCGGGAGGCCGTGGAAAGAGTACTCGAGGACTGTTTTCATGAAAACCTTCCTCGATAGCTTGATCAACCCAGCTGGTTGGATGCCATGGAGTGGTAATTTTGCTCTCAATACTTTGTATTATGGAGAATACATGAATACTGGCTCTGGATCATCCACTGCCAACAGAGTTAACTGGAAAGGCTACCGCGTCATCACTAGCTCATCCGAAGCATCGAAATTCACCGTGGGAAGCTTCATTTCCGGGAGTAACTGGTTGCCGGCCACCAACGTACCATTCACCGCCGGCCTTTAATTATATATCTATCTATATGGATTGCCTAAGGGATTGTTATTTAGATAATTTGTTTCCGGAGTATACTGATATGAGTTTCTTCTGGCACAAAACAAAATAAATTGCCAATCAATAATCTAGAAACTTGTAATTAATAATCTGTAAATTCTTCTGGCACAAATTTATGATCTTTCATTCGTGTAATAATTGTAAATTTGCAATGCAGAGCTTTTGGATTTTATCTCGTTGTCTTCCTCCCCCCCTTGTTTTCCTGATATTTTTCTAATCAAAGCGGCTTGCACGGACAACGCTCAAACACCAAGCTTCGGGTGTTCATATTGGTGAATAATCTGACCAGAGTATTTCGTTGCTTAAAATGCCACCCACCATCATCGACCGTTTAAATAAGGCAGGTGGTCAATGATCTTCCATCAATAACTTGGTCAATCGATGACACGTCATCCTTGGACCAGATCATTTCAAAGTTTCAAACTACCCTTTGCCATAATTGAGAGATCATAATTAATTAGGTGTGGTCATAATTGATCAGAACCACCCTTTTCTAGCTACAACTTCATGCTTAAGAATGTGAACAGGTTGATTCGAGTTTATGCCCTTTGTCTCTGTCTTCTCCATTTTCTTATCTTACTGGTAAGAGAACTGAGAAATCTAATCCCCTAATCTCAACCGCATATGAGTTCTTCGAGTTGATTATTCTGGTCCTAACCTAACATGCATGCAGAGGATAGATGCCAAGGAGAAGTTTTTCATTTCTCTTTGAGCTCACCAAGGCCGCAACACTCCATAATCTAATAATAACTAATCATATACGTATAGGGAAATATTTTAACAGCAGAACATGTATTTTATACTTGAAGCCTGGCCCATACTTCCCATACGGTTGAGACTCGGGGCTTTCCTTACCTGCAAGCCCAACTTAAATTATGAAAAGAGGGCCGTCAGAGTGACCCAAATACGGACTTGACTCTGAAGAGAAGGGAAACAGCAGCTCTCTTGAAGTTGATAGAGATGAATGGTGTTACTTCATACCAGGAGATAACACCTGCTTATTTTGTGTAAGAACAACAAAATTATAATTATAATTATAATTAAAAAAACAATCTAGCTGGTTTAAATAAATCGCTTCAGTTTTTTATGTAAAAAAAAATAATAATAATAATTCATTGTTTTTTTTTATATTTTTTATTTTATTTTAACTAAGTCTTTCCCTACTTTCATTTTATCAAAATAAAAAACAGAACAAAAAATTCCAACCAAACTGGAAAAATAAAAGGGTTTTTTTATAGTATATATTTTTTTAATTTGAACCGGTTCAATTTAGATTCAGTTTATCAGTTTTAGTAACAGAACCGGACCAGAAGTTTTTAAAAATATTTTAATCAGTTTAATCGGGATTTTTTAATGGTTCAATTTTTCTCAATTATCTTTTTATTTTCTCAATTTAATCGATTTTATAGTTCTTTTGCTCACCCTTCCCCTTGTGTTTCTTTATACTACTTATTTTGCGTAAAAAATCAGTTTATTATTTAAAATAGACAAAAGCAGAGAACCAATCTCTCTCACAAATATATTAAAACAAACAATAAGGAATTAGCCACCACATGATTACCTTCAACAATGATTGTAAGATACCATCCGTTGTGTTCTTCTTCTTAATCTGCATTAAAGATTCAATAACCAACATCATTTATAATTAAAATGAAAGTAAAAATAACAAAAATTTGGAAAACAGAAATTACCCATTACTCTTCTACAAAATGAGAGGAGAACGATTACGATGGCTAGACCTGCTATTATGCCAACAACAATGGCTACTGTTTTGCCCACGTCATCCTCGTTGGAGGAATCTATACGAAACCAAAGGCGATAGAATAATAAGTCCCATGCAAACAGCTTGACAAGAGACTTGATAAAGCTGCCACTACCTCGTATCATTGTTCCTTTTAAAGATGGCGCAGAGACACGTTTCCAAACAAACTATTATATTCGCAGCGTCAGAATATTTTTAAAAAAAATTAATAAAATATTAAAAAGATAAAGATTTTTTTAGCTATATTTAAATTCAATTAAGTGGTTTAGTTTTGAAAATGGGTAATATGAATCAATGTCTAGCTTGAGTTTTAAATTAAATAATGTGAGAATCAATCTAAAATAAATTAATCAATTTAATGTGTCCCAATAAAACTTGAATATCATTTTTAAACATCAGAAGTAGGCTTAAATAAGTAACATTACTTTTTCTCTTTTTTTTTTTAAAAAAAAAACATATCATATTTGATGAGTAAACCCATCAAAGTTATGAATCAAGTAATTTAGATCAAATATTCAAACCTATAAACTAGATAATAGACTCCAGTGGGATTAATAATTATTTTTTTCTAAATTATTGTTTATTTAATTATATAATAACAAAAATAGATTATCAACTATTAAAAAAATCTATATAAAAAGCAAATCAAAAACATTTAAATGCGGACTGGAGAATAAATTTTTGCAGTTTATTTTTCAACCAATATAAAAGACATATTAAAATAAATTGTCAATTCTAAATATTGAGAAACACGTAATAAAAGGATCAGATAAAAAAAAAATAAAGAAAGAAAAATAAGGGGGGTCAAAATGAAAAAATAAAGATTATTATTGTAACCCATGATGCTAATGAGTGCTGAGAAATAATGTTTCTCCCTTATCTTTAACTTTAAATATTAAATGTAATTTCCAAATAATTTTTAAGGAATTGTTTATGCTACCCGAGTTCTCACTTTAATCCTCTGTATTTTATTTTAACCCTCCTTTTAAAAAAAAACATGAAATTGTGTGCTTAAAAAAACTTGATGTGCAAAGAAAAAATCTGAGGACTAAAATAAAAATTTATCAAAAAAATACCATTATAATCCACAATTATTTGTAAGAGGGTGAGAAATAGAAGGATTTATAGTAAAAGAGCCACATTGTTTATACTATAGGCAAGTTGTTACATTTTCTTTATCTCTTTTTATAACGATAATAAAAAAGACAAACACATTCCATTGACTAAATAAAATAAAAATAAAATAAAAATATGATGGATGGCTACACATATTAGAAATATTATGTAAAAATAATTATTTTATTTTAAAAAATATGTTATATCTACACAAAGCATTAAAAAAGATTACAGATGAATGGAAGTTTTTTTTTAACAAAAAAATAGATGTATAACAAAACAAAACCACCATCATTCAAAAAAGGCTTTATGAATAAAATAAAAGAGAGAAAGGGTATTAATCTAAATATGACTGTTTTATATATAGAAAATTATATAAAAAAACATTAATTGAAAAAAAAAAAAAAAAGATTAAGCACTACTAGGTATGACCCATTTAGATTGAGCTCATGAGTGGGCTTGCCAGGCAGTCCCTTATGACTAGGTTTTATTAATGCACTGGGCTGACAACTTGCTGTCATCCTTGTTTCTTTTGAAAAATAATAATTAGGCGACGCATCTCCTGATCTTGCCCAAATTTTGGTCACCTTAATGGCCAGAAAATCATAGCTTAAGAGTTTTTTTACCTATACTTATTTCAACCGAAGATATCCATTAAAACAATTTATGAACCATGATAAATCTAAAAATAACATCAAATAATACTCCAAAATTTCATTTATATTTAGTGACCTAAATCAACACCAATGATATGTTTCTTTCTCTGCCACCGGAATCTTGTAACCTCTCTCTAAACTAAGGGTAAAAAATAACAAAAAATAGATATTTTAATTATTTCATTGTGTTTTATTTTATTTTATACTCGGTCAAATATTAAATTTTCTTCGATTGATAATAACAAAAAAAAAAACCATTGTAAAAAATGCAAAAATATATATTAGATGTTTTTGTTCTAATGATATTTTAGTAATTTTTAGTGCATTTAAAATGGAAAAAAAATTATTTCAAATTAATTTAATAATAATTAACGGAGCTTGTGGAAAGATCAAAATACCTTCGACAATGAGTGTTAGATGTGGAATCACGTCACTCACAGGTTATAGTGAAAATCACTCTCCAATTACTTCTTGTTAATGAATAAGAAAGCAAGCATGAATCGAACCTGAAGAGAGATCATAGTAACCAGATTCCCAGTAGCGAGCATAACACTGACCCAGGTACACTGCTGCCGCCGCCGCCGATCCACACAGATCCTTAAACCGCCCGACAGCATCCGCGAGACACGAAGAGCAATCACCAGAGCTCAAATCGCCAAAACACTGTGCATAACCTTCTACTGAGCCTGAACTGCTAACTTTAAACCCCATGGCCGTTGACAAGTCAGCAAGAACATCATCTCTTCGCTTAAAGAACTCGACGTCGTTGTTTACACTTTCACTGCACTTTATGTATTTCAGTTTCTTATCGAGCCTTCCCAGGAAATCAATATTCTCATATTTTACATAGCAAGATTCAAGTTGCAAAGCAGCTCCGTAAGAGTATGGACAAGCCAAACTTATCTGGGTAACAGCGCTTTCAATGCATCTTGAACAATCGGTGATCCTTAAATCACCCCTGCACTGATACAGGCCATAGCAGATTCCTTCGGTGGGTGCTGAGCTTCCATTTCCAAAGGCAAAGCTGTTGTAATAAGCTTGAGAAGATGAGCTGACAATGGAAGCTAGAAGGGGATTGTGGTTTTCTTCGAATGGAGAGTTGGGCGCGTACGTTTCTTGAGAGCAGTCTGCATAGATGAAGATACGAGCTTTGACAAAGCTGTCATGGTTACTGAGTGAAAGGAAGAGAAAGAAGAGTAAAGTGAGTCTCGGAGCTGGGATTGTTTTGTGAGTGGAGTACGAGTGAAGCCTTCTCAGCATTTCTTTTATCTTGTTTTTTTTCTGTGCTGGCCTTCCTTTCTTTTGTTTTATTTTCTGTTTTGTGCTTTGCTCTGATGGCGAGGGAGTGAAAATTGTGGTTGCCTTTCGGATTTCCCTGAATTCTTATTTAGAGATTTTTTTTCCCCACCAAGAAAAGGAGCCATTTGTTCTTCGTGATTTACTTTTCTAAGTTCTGACATCTTCAACTTTTTCTTCATCCTCATTAAAGATCAGCATATACCATTGCTTTTAATTCTTGCCAAGACCTAGAAAAGCAGTTTCTAAACAGCATTATTCTAATCTGATAGTGGGAAAGTTGTTGCTGCAGCCAGTCAGATTGAAATGATGCCTTCTTACAAATGATGCCTTCTTACAGACTTGTGAAGCACTCTGCTTAGCTGCATAAGCTAAGAACTAACGGGACAGCACATTAGCAGAGAGCTGAACAACGGAAACTACAGCAAGTTTTTTTATCAGAAATGTGCTACACCTTTACCTCAACAGATGATCAGTTCCATATGAACATATTAGGGGAATCGATGCGGGAAGAACAATTTTTATCTCGAAAAGAAAGTGACATCTATGCGGGAAGAACATTCATTTTTATCGCGACCTGTGCGTTGTTCATCAGAATACATTTATGCTGGAACAATTTATATTGATTTTTTTATTAAAAAAAATGCAGTCGTATTTCAAAACTTAGTGTTACTCATTCTACTTCAACATTACCACTCTTATTGCATGAATAATGACTAACACATAGCGGATTCTATTCGCTGCTCTTGTTTGTAGGGAAGGAGATTGCGGTGGGAATAAGCAAGAGATGAACTTCGATCCGTACTGTTTACAAATTTACTACAGCAAACAGGAATCTTGTTTGTGCTTTGTGGCTTAAGCACATTGAGTCTCAACCAAGAATATGATTCATTGTGAGAAGCAAGTGGAAACATTGCACGCCAAGTTGCTGGCCAGTTCCTTATAAAACAATCTTGATATATAGTTTCAGAATCATATATTTGCCATTACTGACAGCAAACTGGTCAACAGTTTTGCAGTCAGTGAAAAAAATGTAAGATCAACGTAAGAGTATTTCTTCACCTCATCTGCAACAATGAACAAGCAACCTAAGAACACCAACAAAGACAATTCAATTGCCGGCACATCAGAAAAGTTGTCAAAATTGGTGAAAAGATCACTGCCCTTTCCAAGTAAGTTCCTGGGGGAAAGGAAATCATAATTAAGCACATATGGAACTTATTGGGAGATCTGTACTGAGGATTTTTCATGGGCCTGCTCACTTACACTTGAGGGCCTCACAAATTGATGAGAGCACAATCTTTAATCCAAAAGCTTAAACGATGACAGTCTCAAACCTCTTATACCTAACCTCCCGCCGTGATTGGTTCACTCACATATGCATTTCAATTTTCTACAAAACCTAATCTTCATGTATCAGGCAATTATTAAATCTGACATCGAGACGCTTTGCCAGTTTCTTTTCCTTGAAGTAGAAGGACATGATTTACGAAGTAAACAAAGCATACTCAAAACTTTGCGCACAAACTGATCTTTTGTCAAGCACGAAACAAGTATCGACGGAAACACCCGAATTGTTTGTACCCTTCTTTCGCATAAAAATGGAATTTCCATACCTCATTTCATTTAAAAGCGAGAGAGGGAAGTAAGACTCCGAATGTATTGCACGATTCGTTTGTTTTGGGCCGATACTGATAACAATGGAAAGTCAAATCTCCAGCTCTCTACCTAATCATCCAGCTGTATTATAATCGTTGTTGATTTCCTCATTCTCTGCTTATGACCGTTGCTGATTTATTTAGCTCAGTATCAAATCCCTACAGTTTAGGGAATATTGTTGTATATATACCACACGAAATCATCACAGTGGGTATCTTCTTGTAAACACAATCCAATACAATATTATTCCTTCATGGTATCAGAGCCTCACGTCTAACGACAACATACATATTTCTTCTTCTTTCTTCTTTTCCTGCTATTCCTCTTCTTCTTCTCCATGGAAGACTTCTCCAACTCTTTCAATCAAGGGATCTAAATACTATGTTTTATTTGTGGATGATATTTCACGCTACTCATGGATTTTTCCAATGCAATATAAGCATGAAGTATTTGATATCTTTATCAAATTTAAACTACATGTTCAAAATATGTTTTCATCCAAAATAAAAATGTTTCAATCTGATGGTGGGAGTGAATATACACAAAGAAAATTTCAAAACTATTTGACTCAAAATGGTATTGGATTTCGCTCCTCTTGTCCAAGTCATCCCGAACAAAATGGGATTGCCGAACAAAAACATCGTCACATTGTTGACACTAGACTCACACTTCTTGCTCATGCTCATAAGAGTTCCAATTATTGGGTTGATGCATTTCAAATTGCCTTATACTTAATCAATTGTCTGCCAACTCGTGTTTTACAGTATCTTAGTCCATATGAAAAATTATTTCATAAATCTCCCTCATATGATAATCTTCGTGTTTTCGGTTGTGCATGTTTCCCTTATTTACGACCTTACAGTACAAATAAATTATAATTTCGTTCCAAACAATGTGTGTTTTTAGGATACTCTCTAAATCACCAAGGATATCGTTGTCGTGATCAAAATACAGGTCGTATTTATTTGTCCTGTCATGTCATTTTTGATGAGTCCTCCTTTTCATTTCAAGAGACCACTAACACTCTTCCTGCAGCGACGACTTCACTAGTTCCTCATCCAACACTAGAAATAGTTACTGAACCATTGCCCCATATCCAGTCCACTCATCCAAACACTCAAACTACCATGATTCCTCCTCCAATTATTACAGAACCACTCCACCCAAACACTACTACAATCCCTAACCCGATCAGTACTACCACTTCTACCCACAACACTAATCCCCACCCGATGGTTACTAGAAGTCAAGCTGGAGTCTCTAAGCCAAATCCAAAATATGCATTGACTGTCACTTATGATCCTACTCTTCTAGAACCCACAAGTTACACTCAAGCTGCAAAATATGAGGAATGGCATAAAGCAATGGGTGTTGAGTTTAATGCTTTGCAACAAAGCGGCACTTGGTCACTAGTAGCCCCTATTGAGAATATGAACATTCTACCTAACAAATGGGTGTTCAAAATCAAAAGGTGTTCCGATTAGGGGCATGCAAAAAAATCGACTAACCGATTAAACCGAGAAAACCGGAAAAAAAATAACCGAAAAAACCGAACCGAAAAAAAAAACCGAATAAACCGATTATAAAATTTTGAAAAAAATCTGGTTTGGTTCGGTACCGGTTTTGTATGGCAAAAACTGAAAAAACCAAAATTAACCGAACCGACTGGTTAAAAAGGTTAGTATAAAAGCACACTTTCCCTTCTCTCATCTCTTTTCAACCCTAACCCTACAACTACAAGCAGCCGCCCCCCTCCCTCTCCCTCTCCCGACAATCTTCCCCTCTCACTCCCTTTATAATTGTATCTGAACCAATTGATTCTCTCCTCTGCAGCCATCCCTTCTCAACCCCGGTAAGTTTACTCCTCTGTTGTTCAAATTTCTCCATCCATTATTGTATACAGGTTATAGAGACGAATTGATATTTGTTTTCTTCTTCTTAGTTAGTGGATTATCTGCTTCTCTTTAACTTCTACTGTTATTACCATGCCCCCTATAATGTTGAATCCTGGTGAACTTTGAAGGATGGGTGGCTTTGTTGTGAATTTTATCTTGCCTTGAAGATCTCAAAACCGGGTGTATTTCTTGAAGTTTTTTATGTTAATGTTGCTATTTGTTTATTAGCCCTTTGAAGGCATTTCTTGTAATTTAGATTTAAATTTGTTTATTTGTGTAGTTTTAATTATTTTGCCTCATGCTCAGGCCACTCGATAGGGGAAGAAGAAGGTCGAGACTGTGATGCTGACTGATCTTCATACTGGCTTGATGCTGGAGTGGCCATGACCATATCTTTAGTCTTGGGCTACATAGTGTTCGGGTCTCCTCAGAAATTAACTCTGAAAGAGTTGCTTCAAGATTTTGGTACCCTGTAGACCATGTGTTCCGCTTAGGGGAAGATGAGTTGACTCCACAAAGAAGAAAATTCTTGCCCCTCCCACTGTTACTTTTACTGGTTAAAACCCATAGGCAATTGGTATAGGATCTAATTACTTCGGCTACTAGCTTCACAGAAAGGAAAGATGCTTCAGAGCTTAAGCGAAGCGATCTGTCTTTTCGCGATTAAAAAACTTCTCTTTTTCCCTTTGACTTTTTTGTTAACTCCCTGGGGAAAAAAAAACTTAATAAACACTATATTAACAATTTAATACACTAATATTTGGATTAATTGCAAAAAAATTTAAAAAAACTTTTTGTTCTTTTAAGAAAATCAGATTTTCTGCAAGCCCATCAGATAATTTATTAGAAAGCCCATCAAAAAGCCCATAAGATGGCCCAAAAATCAATTTCGGTTTTTTCAATTTTTACTCAAAAAAAACCGAGCCAAACCGAACCGAAAGTGGTCGGTTTTTAATGGGTCCGGTTCGGTTTCGGTTTTTTTCTTTAAAAAAAATTTCGATTTGGTTACTTTTTTTGATGAAAACCGAACAGAACCGAAAATGCTCACCCCTAGTTCCGATGGTACTATTGAACGATACAAGGCCCGTCTTATGGCTAATGGATTTCACCAACAAGAGAGAATTGACTATACAGAAACTTTTAGTCCAGTTGTGAAGCATTCCACCATTCGTATTATACTCGCTTTGGCAGTACATCACAAATGGCTGATTAGACAATTAAATGTTCAGAATGCATTTCTACATGGTCTCTTATTGGAGGAGTTTTATATGCGACAACCTTCAGGTTTCATTGATCCAAACTATCCTAATCATGTTTGTAGGCTTCACAAGTCACTATATGGTTTAAAACAAGCACCTCGTCAATGGTTTACGAGATTTCCTGATTACTTAGAGGAACTATGCTTCTGTGAATCCAAAGCCGATTATTCTCTATTTACTTTTCATAAGGGTGAAGTATTTATTATTCTACTTATATATGTTGATGACATATTAATTACTGGCACTAGCTCCTCTCACATTTTCAGTCTTATTCAGAATCTAGGCAGATTGTTTTCAATGAAAGACTTGGGACCACTACACTATTTCCTTGGTCTAGAGGCGGTTTACAGCTCAACTGGCCTACATCTCATGCAGACCAAATACACCATGGATTTACTGTTTCGTACAAAATTTCTTGATGCTAAGCCACTCTCCTCTCCTGCTATTGTTGGTAAGAAACTTAGTCTTTATGATGGAGACCCTCTTTCAGATCCCACAGAATTTTGAAGTGTTGTTGATGCTCTACAATACTTGACCCTCACGCGTCCAGATATATGCTTTGTTGTTAATCAAGTATGCCAATTTCTACATCAACCAACTACACATCATTGGACTGCTGTGAAACGTATACTGCGTTATTTGAAAGCTACTCCTACTCATGGCCTTTTTTATCAACCTGACTCTTTAAGGTTAGAAGCTTATTCTGATGTCGACCATGCAGGCTGCTCGGATGATCGTCACTCTACAGGTGGCTATTGTATTTATCTTGGTCGTAATCCTATCTCTTGGAGTGCCAAGAAACAACGTATTGTATCACGATCAAGCACTGAGGCTGAATATCGACAACTTGCTTACATTGCAGCTAAAATATCATGGGTCTGATCCCTATTTCAAGACTTGTGAGTCTCTCTCTCCACTCCTTGCATCTGGTGTGACAATATCAGCTTCATATCCATGGCTTCCAATCCGGTCTTTCATGCTCGCACCAAACACTTGGAAGTTGACTATAATTATGTTCGTGACAAAGTGGTACGTAAGGAACTTGAAGTTTGCTATATCTCCACAGTAGACCAAGTTACTGATATCTTCACTAAAGGTCTTTCAAAGTCTCGGTTCCTTTTCTTAACAACCAAGCTTATGGTTCGCTCACGACCCATTAGCTTGCGGGGGTGTGATAACAATGGAAAGTCAAATCTCCAGCTCTCTACCTAATCATCCAGCTGTATTAAAATCGTTGTTGATTTCCTCATTCTCTGCTTATGACCGTTGCTGATTTATTTAGCTCAATATCAAATCCCTACAGTTTAGGGAATATTGTTGTATATATACCACACGAAATCATCACAGTGGGTATCTTCTTGTAAACACAATCCAATACAATATTATTCTTTCAGATAAAAACAGCTTCAAAATGCTGAGGAATGCAATTTTCATGAACTAAAGCTATACTGAAAGGGACTGCAGTAAACACCGCATAAATTTTCTGCAAGCAAAATTGAATTTCAAAAGGCCAGGCACGCTTTGCATAGAGATTGAAACCATGAAAAAAAATTCTGATAAACATGCAATAAATTACCCGTAATGCATATGTACTCGCCGGATAGTGCCAAAACTTTCCGTGCTTCCTCTGGTGTTCCTAAAAAAAAATGTGTATATACTATATAGAACTATTCCTGGAAACGTGATACAGTACCTTGCTAATTGATAAATTTTACCGGAAGGGTCAATCACATCCATTGGCAAGCTTCAATATACAGCAAATACTCCATGTGGTCCATTTTAACCTGTACGTATGTGGCATATATAGACCTAGACACAATCAGAGGACTTTTATTTTCCGATCGAGTTGTGGTGGGTGATGCGTAGTACTCGAGTTGAGTTCGATCACAAGATTCTCCACTACACATCAATGGCAATTAATGAAGGGACGGCAGGTTATTTATTGCTGCTATTCTTACCTTTTAATCAAAACCAAATCTTTAGGTGTGAATTGGAAAAACAGATTTGGTCGGATCTTTTGTCCAGTCATGTAGCACTCAGGTATTCATTCTTACCTAAACTCTACCTGAAAACGAACCTTTGAAAACTCTGCATAACAGAATAATTCCTTGCATTCTTTAGCCTCTGATCATACTTTATATTTCTGTTTTAGATCCCAGCAACATTTTCATGGCTGCAAAATTTTCCTGACATCAGCTAAATTCAATGTAACGATCGAAGGACAAACTCTCTATCAATATACACCTATAAATCCATTACAATAAGTACAGGTAAGAAAGAAAAAAAAGAGGGAGAGAGAGTGACAAAACAATAGTGAAAAATGAAAAAGAGAAAAAAAAGAAGAGCAATGCCTAAATAAAAACTCCAACATAATCACCATCTAAACAACACTATCGTCATCATCATCATTAAAGAAAAAAACCCACTTCCTCAACGGTGTTTACGTTTCCACGCCAGCTTCCTTCGACATGACCCAGCTTTAATCCGGGTCTGGACCCTCTCAAACTCCGAAAAATGGCAAGGAATGGTAATCCCACCTTGCTGATTAAAACCATATTCCTCTTCTGCTTCTCTTAACAATTCACCAAACAAAGGGTGATTAAAATAAATCAAAGGCACCAAAACTCTATGAAATTCACCATCTTTTTGACCCACATAAACAGCCAAATGCCCCTTTGGCACTGAAACCGGCTTATCGCAATCCGATCCATGACCCACGGGTATATAACCCGACCCGGGCTTCGCTCGTCTAAGTGATTTAGCTCCCTTTTTTAAACGACGGCCCCAATTGATGATTTTCGATAAGGGCTTTGACCTCGACCTGCATGCTGTTTCTGATTGGCCTAAAACGATGCCACCAGGTGGGTGGATCCCCGTCCGACTGGAGATCCAAGTTGAGATCCGGACAAACCGTTTTCCAACCCTGAAACCTCTCATCTTTCTCATCATTTGATATATTAAGTGTGCAAGAAAAAAAAAGGTGTTTTGGGGGGTACAAGTGTGCGTTTTATGACTTCTTACGAGGATGTAAACCGGGCGCTATGTGAGAGTGTGATGGGGTTTGAAAAGGGCCATGGATCTGCTGTAGACATGGTTGAGCGGAAGAGGGCAAGGCATACTTCAGAAAGAGAAGTTGGTATGCTGGACATCTCAATTTAAGCTACAAAACTGAGACTTTCATTCCAAGGAATCGTAACATTTGTCTGTCTGAACCGTTTCCTCTACCCTTCAAGTATAAGGTCTTGTGGTGGCGATCGTGGTGGTGGAAGGCGGTGGTGCTGGTTATTCGTGTGTGGAGGTTGAGGTGATCAGGGATAGATCTTTGGGAACTATAGAGAGGTTGTATTGTATATATAGGGATGCAAATGAAGAATCAACCCCTGGAAAAGACATGCACATGGGTGAAAAAGTAAAAGATCTGTGAATTCTATATTTGAGTAAATTACAAAGCAGCCTTCTCCCTTTATATAAATAAAGAAAGGGAGCTTACGTTTCAATCCTGCCCCCAAGCTTACAATCTTTTATTGTTTTTCCCTAGCCCAACTTTTGATTCAACAAGGCCATCCTCTCCCTGTTTGTTTCTATTTGAAAGTTCCTATATATGTTTATAGCTTAATTAAAAATAAATGTTTTTCTCTCTCAAAAAACCCTAGTGCAAATTATAAATGTAGGTGATTGCTGTTTATAAAAGGAGAAAATTATCCTTGAACTAAACTAAAAATATAATTTATTTAATATTTCTAGCCGGAGCACCAAAGTATAGAAAAACAAAGTAAGAGAAAAAAAATAAAATATTGAGGACTTATTTATTTGTTAACAAGTATACCGTACCTTATAAGGACGGACATGGAGTAATCTTCTTTCCAGTCTTTCTTTTATCCGCCGTATTAAAGTCAAACATGGGAGTTTAAAATCCTAACAAGTCAAAAGTGGAGGAACGAAGAAAGAGACGGGGAGTTTTAATACGGTCAGCCACGCGATTCTGAATTCCTGGAAGAAATTCATTAAAACCAAAAAACAAAAACATATATCTGTGCGCGTGTGTTGAAATTTAAAGACAGAGAAGGCATGGGTCAGACAACCGTACGGTCAGATGAGATGGCTTCGGAGAGATGTACACGAAAAGTCGTTGGAAACTTAAAGAAACTAGTAATGGTGATGTGGATCGTTGATTTGTACTTGTCCAGGCATTTTAAGACGTTTGATGACTGATCTAGCGTCCCAGATTTTTTGACCAGGGCTCCTTCCGAGAAGTTGCTGCATTCAGCGACGTACATTGTTGGGAATATGAGAAAAATAACCTTCTCGAAAAGAAAAAAACCCATTGTTTAATGTGGTGAATTTTTTTTTTTTTCCCAGCTAACTACGACTAATTAATCCATGAAATAATTAGTTTATAAAAAAAATGACTGCAATCGTCACCCGGTCCTGGACGCGTAAAAAAGCTCGTTCTCCCTTTTACTTGTTCTGGGGTAATGTCATCTAGCAAGTCGACGAAGAACAAATAATATTAATCGAATTAATTAATTTCTTTTTTCTCTTCTAACGTTGATTAAGTTACAATCCACTCTACTTTTCGTATAAGAAAATTCTGTCCAGACCAAAAAGTAAACGAAGAAGATGGAAATTGAGAGGCCAAGAGTAACATCATTATGGGACCATCATCTAAGAACATCACGTAGTTGGTGGGGAAATAAATATATAAAAAAGAAATGGTTAGGAGGTTGAAAAATGGAGATGATGGTAGCATTAGAGAATATTTATTTCCAAGCCACAATAGAGGATATCATATGTCAATGAATTATCTCATCTAAAAGTTTAAACTCTCAGGTAAAATTTTAGAATATGATTTATATTATTCTTCAACACACACTCTCATGTGAAAATTCTTTAAATTAAAACTTGTATAGATTCACATATCTTGTATTTAATTTTTATCAAATAGAATAAAATTAGTGAAATTTGAACTCGTGACCAATTGATTAATAAAATTTTAATACAATATTAAAAAACTATTTCATTTAAAAACTTAAACTCTTAAATAAAATTCTAAAATATAATTTATATTATTTTTTAAATACTGGATACCTCTCCCCTATCCATGAGAGGGAAAATTCATCAAGTCCTACGTACCTGAGCTCATAACTCAAAGATTTAACCCGCGATATAAAATGGTGATATAGTGGCTCGAGTCTCCTCAATAAATTTACATGTATTAAAACTACCCGTTTGAGAAGAATCCACACAGTGCTTGTAGGGTATTGCAGCAGGCATTCCAAAACTCCGTATACCGTACACTGTATATCCTTTCCCTCGGACCGCAACAAAAGCTGATGTGACATCGGGCAATAGCCACGTAAGCTAAGATTATTTGTTTTTGGACTCTAGCATTGTAAGGAAAACAAATTGATAAAATAATGTAAAATAACACGGTGAAGGAAACTTCATTCAATAAAAACAAGTCACTGTTCAAAATATAAAAACATGAAGAAATATGGCAGTGTCTTCCACGATGGTCCCATTGTCCTCATCAGCATGCTTTGAAAAGTTATCTTCAAACTTCCACGCCCGTTGCGGACATTGAAAGCCAATGTCTCACCGGCCGGTTCTGTGGGGTTATTCTAGTAATTTTGTTGACCATAACAGCCATATTATATAATAACTGCAACCCTCCAAACCTTTTCAGCTTGCATGGTTTGATTTTTATATGTACGGTCACACGTACCGTACCTGCCTCTAATAAGTCGTGTTGGGCTTTCTAACCAGAATATATTTGCTTAATTAAATGCATAGTTTGGCGCTGGTTAATTGTTTCTTGTATCATCGGCCGCTGTCTGCATATTTTATAAGGCTTCTAGTAGCCGAGGTGTATATGGTCTTTGCTCTTCACAGTAATAAAAGTTGTTTTTCAAGTATTTTTTATTGTTTAAATTTGTTTTTAACATCAATAATAAAAAAAACATAAAAAAATTATTTTAAACCCCTCAAATATGCTATATTCCAGTCGCACCACAACTTTTAAATTTATTTTTTAGTTGTTTTATGTAATTTTTTTTCAGGCTATAATGCATTTACGTACCAACCAAAAAAAAATACAATTTGTAAGTTCTCGTTCATAAATCAGAGAAGCCAGGTGGAGCTTGGAGCGATCAACAATATTTCGGTGGCTTAGCTTTCTCAAAGTTGGTCCAGTGAATCAAAGGCCATTATTTATCGGCCCAATTAAAGTCTCATGACTGTAGTAGGGATTTTAAAAGCCCAGGGAATCTAAGCCCACCTATAAATTTTAGCATTTGAGGCCCAGACAGAAAGAAAGGGAGTGTCCCCCTTCGTCATCTCACTCTTCTTTCTTTCGCTGCGATTCGAGTGGGATGAAGCATCCAGTACAAGTTAGAGACATAAATAATAAATCCGTGAGGATAATAAACGGTGATACCGTTATATCGCGAAATAAGGCAATAGCTGTAGTGGGATCCTTATTGTAATTCGTGAGGATCGGATCCAAAATGAGTGATCCAAATCTAGAGTTACAAGAATCCGGTTGGGAAGAACTTAGAAGAGAAGCAAGAAAGATCGAAGGAGATCTCGATGTCAAACTCTCTTCATATGCTAAACTTGGCGCTCGATTCACTACTCAAGGAGGAGGTGAATTTTGTTTTAGTTTTGATTAATTGTTTAAGTGGAAACTATTTTAAGTAATGTGAGGTGATGAGTGTCAATCAGGTTACGTGGAAAGTGGTTCGCCAACAGTTGGATCCAGTAGGTCAGGGAAATCAATGGAAATGGAAATTGAATCCTTACTTGAGAACTTACTTGATATAAATGATGCTATGAGTAGATGTGCTGCTGCGTCCGCTGCTACTTCAGTTACTCAAAAGCTAGCAAGGCATAGAGATATACTTCATGAGTTTACGCAGGTTTGGTACTTGTTTTTATTAATTTGGTTCTATCTACTATCTTTTTTCTGTTTTGTAACGTAATGTTAGGAAATTTCTTTGTTGTGCTGTATGTGGGTGATGCGTGTATGGCAGCAATGAGGATAGGAAATTTGATATTAATTTTTTCTTAGATTAATGTGTCTTAATTCCGATCAGAAAGGGAAAAAAAGACAGAAAGAAATGTGGCTTGTTTTAAAATAGGACAAGTATAGAATGAAGAAGAAATACAATTTACAAACTAGTGTAAGAACCTTAATTGGGAAATGTTGGGGTGGATGTTTTCGATATTTTGTTGTGAGAAGATAGTTGATGTGTTTGTTACTGTCTTTGTGCTTAATTTCCATCAGTCTGTCATGATTGAAGGCAAAATCCGTTTCAGTTTTTTTACTTCTCTTGCTTTTTTTCATTGGAAGACTGTATGGATCATGCTCTGTTTGCCGGACTTAATTGCTATTCCTGCACCTTAAACTGCTATTCCCGCACCTTAAACAGTGAGAAAGAATGGATAGTTACAGTTTAGCTATTTGTGCTTACCTGAATAAAATATCAAAGGGTAATTTTAATTTAGAGGTATGCATCTGATCTTGTAGAAACTTTTTATCAAAATGCATCTTTTACTCCTGTTGACGCCTTAAGTTCAACTTAAGATCTTATTCAAAATTTCTCCTTCTATTTGGCAGTTGCCGGTTTAATTTTGCAGCTGTGATTTTATGATTGAATAGCAAAGCCCAAGATAGCACTTCAAAGATTAGTGGCAGGGGATAACAAGAAAGAAAACTTGCTATGCAGAATTGCTCGAAAATTGATTTTGTTCACCTCTTTGCTCATGTTCCATTTAACTAGTTAGTGGATTATTTAGATGCTCAAACACAATCATATTAGGAATTTTTCATGCCGCTTCTATTTGGACATTTTTTCCCTTCATGAATGCTTCATACTTCATCACATACCTAATCTTTTTTATTTCTTTGTGGACACAACCTTTATATTCTTGTGCTAAGAATTGCTGTGTAAGTGGCTTCTGTCTTATTGAGCAAATAGAATTTGTTACTTTAGGAGTTTAGACGAATCAAGGGAAACATAAACTCAATGAGGGAACATGCTGAGCTTCTGAGTTCTGTCAGAGACGATATTAATGAGTACAAGGTGAGCGTCATTTGAAATCTTAAACCTGTTCTATGATCTCATGTTTTTGTTTCTCAAAATTGATGTTTGTTTACCTGTGTACGTACAGGCATCTGGTAGCATGTCTCCGAGAGTGCAGTTACTACGAGAAAGATCTGCGATCCACGGAAGCATTGCTCATGTAAGACTTTCCCAGTTTCTTTTTTCCATAAATACATCAGATTCATTAGATGAAAATTTTGCCTTACATTTCTTGCAATTTTAGTTGATGGAAAAAGAAATACGGAGGTTGGAACAAACAACTGGCTATAATGAACAGGATAGAGTTAAATAATAGGTTCTCTTATCTAGGATGTAGAGACAGGATGAACTGAAGTCACTGACTAATTCAGGGTGCTACAAGAAGAGGAAGCTGGAAAAGGCAATAAAAGATTTGTGAGTGCAATAAGAAATTTCAATAGCCTGAGAGCTGGCATATCTGGCATAGATAGGTGAAAATGGCAGGAAATGCGTTGACTATCGATAGTGGAAGTTGATTTTTTTCCCCTCTCCTTTGATGTTCACCAGTTTTACTTATTTGTTACCGGAACTGTAAATCTAATCACCACCAACTCCTTTAATTGGGTATGAACCCTGAGCCTCTACAGCATTGCACTTAGCAAAGTCTCAGCTAATATGAACAGTCTGAGCTTACTGTATTTCTAGTTTACTAGCAGTGTGCTGCAGGGCTGGGAAAGTGAGATAAATTTGCTGTATAGCCGCACTATCTTTTTGCCATATATACGTCAGATTCTCACCAATGAAAATAGGTGGAAGAAAAATATGTTGAGGAACTTGGTTTCCCACCTATGTATCTCCTGCAGAAACAAGGAAATGAGTAGAATGAAAGAAATATCCTTTCCATGGCCACCGTATCCAATTTTATCTATTTAGAAAGAGACTTCAAATTATATGTACTTGCACTTTTCCATATTAATCCTTCATTTCTAGTGTTTCGCTTATCCCTCCACAAAATCAACTTCTAATTCACACAAGCTGCTTGTCCATTCTCTTAATTTTATGTGACTAGCAAATCATACTAACTTTCCCATATGACAAAGTATTTGGTTTATCTGTTAGAAAATCATATGTACTAATAAATAAGACAAAAATGGAAATTCAACTTCTTTTCCATGATAATTGTAACGTTGCCATTCATAATTTTCATTCCCCATCCTGTTTATGCTTTCAAACAGAACAAAAACTTCCATTTTCATTCCTGTTATTTTCCACGCCCCCCAAATACATGGGCAGAATGTTATCTTCCCTTGTAATCTCACTCCTCTCATAATCCCGTCTCTTTCTTCACTACTTTCTAGTCCCAAACATAGCATCAGTTACTCTTGCTCATTAAATAGCAGTCATTAAAATTCTGTTCATGGTATTTTGTTTTCTATTTTCTGATGTCTGCTTCTTAAACAAATGGTTTGATGCCACAAAACAATTTACCAGAAATGATCTAACATGATTTCTGATGGAATCCTAAAATTGATTTGAGATAAACTTCACCTTGCAAAATATAAGTTGTGCTTGTATATAGAATCAGGTGTTTCTGAACTTTTTAGGTTTCCAAGTAAAAGTAGTTTCATGATGCTAAAGTCATAAATCATATGTTGTGATTTGGATTGGAAGAGAGGAACAATACTGCACTTTAATAGAGGAAGAGAGTTGAAGAACAACAAGCACAAGACACTATTTGTTGAGAAAGAAGTAGTGTATTAGAATTCTTTGTCCATTTATAATGAAATAAATATGGATTGAAATTTTTACCGATTGATGATATATATTCTGATTATGATTCCAATGTTAATTATAGAAGCAAAAGTGACAGTAATGATACATATGATGTCTGCACTGAAAGGTCTAAAGTTGAGCTAGAAAATAATATCATAGTAGCAATTCTACAAAAGGAATACATTGGTCTGTGATATGTTGATCCCTTCGACTACTTGATAGAACCTCAAAACATAAGCATTTACAAATGTTATATGTTGGTTGCGGATGTTGATAAAAAATGGTTGTGCTGCCTAAGAAAACAATGGAAGAGGAATAAATTTCAAGGTCCAATTTGGTGTGCTAGTGTTAGCATGCATTAAAGGAAACAACTATTCAGTTTTGGATATGTACTTGAAACGCCAAAGAAAAAGAAAGCATGGCAACTCTTGATTGGACATCCATGATATTGAGGCTAGAATGGTTTCAACTCGAGAATGTGTTTCTTCAAACTTGGGGAGAATGACTTGGGAGCTTTGTTTAAAATTCATTTTATTATATTTCTGATATCAAAGTTAATTTATTTAAAATATTTCTCTTATAGGTAAAGTAGTTTTACTTGGAGACTCACACTAGGAATCATTTTCCCACAAGGACATGGGGCTTGAACTATTATAATAGACTGTTAGGCTATTCTAAAATGTAGCTTCTGTTAATTTATCAATCTATTCAGATTCTTGAGGGTTCCTATGAACCCTAAATTCAATTATCATGTTCCAACTTCATTTTATCCTAGTTTTAACCATTATTCTGCTGCATTTTTTGTTTTCAACTGCTTCCCTCTTCCCACACTACTTTGAAAAGCTAATTCTACCACAGTATCAAACACGCACTCAAGTCAATTAACAATGTTGGTCCACATCTGTGCAGATAGATGATGTTATTAATCAGGCTCAAACGACCAGGGCTGTTTTGGGTTCTCAAAGGACTATTTTTGGAGATGTTCAGGGGAAAGTGAAGCTTCTAAGTGACAAATTTCCAATTATCCGTGGCCTTCTTGGTACTTTACAAAAGCCATCTATCTGTATTATAAACGTTTATTTACTTATATTCTGCAGTTTTCATTAGTTGTATAAAAATTCTTAGTCTTCTTCTTCTTCTGTTTTCCAAGGTTCTATCAGGAGGCGGAGATCCAGAGACACCCTCATTCTGTCGGCTGTTATTGCTGCTTGCACATTGTTTCTTATTATCTATTGGCTTTCAAAATAAAAGGTGGTATTTTATCGCTACAAAATTAACAAAACGATAATGCTCTTCGAAATCAAATTTACTTCTGTAATTTGCATCCCCATGTAAGTACATCATTCTGCTTCGCACGGGATTTACTTGCTCCTAACACATGGCTAGATGTATATTACTGCTCACATGAACAGCCACACAAGGATGTAGATGTCAACAAGAGGAAGGAAAACAAAAAAGAAAGTTTCAACATATCGCTTTGCTGCATGATGGTTCCTTGTCATGCCTTGAAACATCAATTTCTCCTGTGGCGCAGCTTTCGCACTTGTTTGGATTACATTAAAACATTTTCTTCATGGATCGAGTGTTTGTTTGTGCAATAACTCTGATTTTCCAGCTCATCAACCTCACTTTGAATGCACATAATTTTTGCCGGAAGGGGGCACGTGAGTGCCGGACATGTCTCTTGTTGTATTCATTTCTTGATATGGAATTCTCCATCACGTCCTTATTTGCTCCTGTTCTACTGCGGGGAGCCATTCCTACCGAGGCTACCCTCAATTAAACTTTCTGGAGCTGCTCCTGTCGGGTAGCAGCTTTTTATTTCCCGTTTATAACATGTAGCTGCATAAAATTTTCAAGGTGAAATCCTAGTTGCTTACAAGATGCTTTCAATAGTCAGAATTTACCCTTGCCTGAGCAGCACTTTCGGCTTATATTAGCAAGCAATGTCATATTGGTCTTTTCATCTTTCTTTGTGTGTGTGTGTATACACACATTATCTGTCGTGGCTCGAATCATATTTTTTTTTCAATATAAAAAAATATTAATAATATGATATTTTTTTATACTATAAATTTGAGTAAATTAATAAATTGTGTAGAATTCTTGTGGAGCGCGTGTTTTTAAGGAAATACATGAATTTTAAATTGATATAAATTTATTTGTTTAACAAGTTTTAATTGCACAATCACGTTTGAAAAAAAAATTACTTGATTTTTAAAAAAATTAATTATTTTAGAAATTTTAGATTATTTATATGCTAATGTAAAAAATAATTTTTAAAATAAAATAAAAAATATAATTTTAATATAATTCTTAATTAAAAAAAAACAAATTTAACTACACGCCATTACATTTCAATCGTACGCACAAGCCATCAATAACAATGGTCCATCTATTAACCGAAAGGTGGTCTGGCAGTTATAGTAATGGGTCATTTACGGCACCATTGGGAATATAAATGATTTAAATAAAAACAACAGGTAATGCCAGTTTGAAAATAGGGTAACGATTGTTTTTTTTTTTTGTATAGTATTTTTTATTTAGAAATAAATTACAATGATGTTTTATTAATTTTTAAAAATTATATTTGATATCATTACACAAAAAATGATGTAAAAATATTAATTTTTTTAATTTAAAATGAAAAAATCAATTTTTTTTAAAAAACAGTGTCAATCAGTGTCGTGATAAGTGAAAAAAATCCAAGTTTATATATTGGATAATCATGAATTCATTCTAGAAATATGATGTAATTTTCTTATCCAAGGTATTTTAATTCGATACCCAATCCCTAATACACCAAAGTACCTGATAATCGGTACTTATAATTAAAAGTTTGTAAATTTTAAGGACTATATACACACTAAAACCAAAACTGTTGAAAATGAAAAAAATTATTAACTCATATATAATTAAACTTAATAAATAGCTAAGCCTAAGGATATTAAGTTTAATGGCTCACCAAATTCATATATTGCGATCATATCTATATATATTTGGACTCAACTTGTAATATTAACAGCTTATCAAAGCCATATATATTTAGATTGATTAGTTCTTCACACTGGTTTGGGTATTTTCAAAACATGAATTTTAGATAATAAATAAAATATATAAAAACACGCTAACTTGGGATACGTTATAATGACATGAAACTTCAATTAACAGAAGTTCACCAATGGCTTCCAGCACATCTAATTTGCTAAAGCCGAAGACACTCCAAGTGAGATGGCCCCCCCCCATGCCTTCATTGGACATACGTACTTCATTAATTAAGCTCACAGGACAGCTTCTAAGTGATGTTTCTTCAGACACAGAGTAGAGTCAGCTTTTGTGAATCCATTGCATGTAAATTAAGTTCATCATTTTCGACAGGAATTCTAATTAAATTCATTCCCGCACCCAACCAAGAAGGAAAAAACAAAAAGTAAGAAAGAAAGATAGATTTTAGAAATGGGCTTCAAACATACATTTTAGTTGACAGCTTAGTGCAACAATCTACGCATGCACTCACTGCAAGAGAAAGAAGTCGAGGTATGAAAAACAGTGGTATGTGATGGATCTTAAGAAACGCAGCATCTTATTCATCGAGAAAAAAGGGGCAAGTTAATACAGGACAAGAGGGCCGGGGGACAGGTTTTGAAACCTAACAGGCTTCTTTCTTCTAGCTAGATTGTACTTTGGCAGAAACCGAACACCATAAACAGTTTTATTTAATTTATACCATTTATGGTGAGTCAGTGAGCGTGTCAGTTCTGTACAAAAACAAACAAGAAATGGATCTCATTTTTCATGTCTTTTGCGACAATCCTCGAGGCCTACAGCTTGGGATGGCTCTGTGTAACAGGGGCTCGGCTACCTCCCTAACTCATCAGCCATGCTGATGTAGTAGTGGTAGCAGCACTACTGCTGCTGCGACTACATCTGTTGCGATGACAGTAAATTTGCACACTACCACATTCACACACCACCCTATTTCTCAGAGCTTGAGATGCCAAAAGAAACTGCTGCACAGCCCTAAAACCATCTTTCTTGGATTTCTACCCTACTCGTATTCTCTCAGGCTTTTTACACAGAAGGCTTTTGCCTTTTATCTTCTGTGGATGTGCCTTTTTTTATAATGGAAGATGAGGTCTGTTTTTGTTGTTTATTATGTGTGTGTGGTTGTCTTATTGTCATGTAAAGTGTACGTGATGTGAAGGATGTTACCGATTTGATGTTTTCCGAGAAAGAAACATATTCGCAGCACTTCAAATCCGATATTCCATTTTCATTTGGAGATCTCAAATTTAAATCCTGAATGCTGTATGATGATGAACTGGGAAGGGAAGAGGACTGCAACAAAGATTACTACTGTTTTTTCTGTTCTCTCTTTAATTTGGTGCGACTTTCAATTCATTCGATAAAGGAATGGAGAAAACAGGTGGTGCCAAGGAAATAGCTGGTGGTTGCTTGACAACATGTAGTGTGAAAAATCTAAACTTGGATCTAGTAATAAAAAACTACTACTCTATTTTTGCTTTTTTTATTATAATCTAATCTTCAACCTATGCTCTTTAATATGGAATATTAATATGCCTGACCAGTTTGTGTTTGGATCTGGATTTGTTGTAAAATAATTGTTTGGGTCACCAGATATTATTATCTTTGCCAACCTATTATAATTTTTGGCTTGATTTCCTAAAAGGTTTTAAATTTATATGTTGTTGTTATCTATTTTTTAAATTATATTATTAAATTAACCGAGGCTATTTAATGTCATAAAGTTAATAACCTAACTATCATCTAATTGCTCGTTTGAGAATGTGATTGAAAGTGTTTTTTTTATTAAAATATGCATCAAATGATATATTTTATGTTAAAAAAAAATATTTCTGATATCATCATATTAAATGATCTAAAAACACACAAAAAAATTAATTTAATATAAAAAATAAAAAAAATAATTTTTTTCAAAAATATTTTTAAAAGACAAATAATAAACGGGGCATGAGCATTTTTTTCTGACATCGAAAAGAAATTGATTTGGCTCACCCCGCTACGCGGGCTATCAATCTAGTTATGCTTTACATGTTTTTTTTCTTAGTTAAAAAAGAATAAAACTATTTTGAGTTCCGTTTTCATGCATTGTTATTGATTTTCTAACAATGAAGTTTTAAATACACCATCTAAATCCAGACTAATGTAACAAAAATCATTTGCTGCAGTCTTGTTTATGAATATCTTATTGCACTATTCGGATGATGGAGGTTCCAGCTACATACATACATAGAGGTAGTTAGCAGGAAATTAAGATGTAAAACAAATGATGGGGTTCCATCAACGACAGTAATTTGACCGAAGAAAAAGAATGTACATGTTTGGAATTATTGGAGCTGTGTTAATTGAATATGCCATGGAAGGCCTCCTCAGCAATCAATTGATTCTATAATATACTTGTAATATGCCCCACGATGAACAGAGGCCGTTGTTTGTCGAGACCTACCTATCATACGTACACCTTCATGATTGTCGTCTTTTTTCTGTCTACTCGAACTATTAGGCCTTGTTCTGAACACTGTGACAAGGAAATTGGCAACGATCCAAGTTCATATGCACCTCTGAATCAAGGTCCCGTCTTCCATATAGTGTTTTTATCTTGTATACTGCATTACACTCTTAGATTTGCACATAACCTTGAGCATGTAAATATAAAAGGATGGTTGCTACAATAGTTAGTGCCTCATATTTTTCACACAAGTTATCTCTTTTAATTTAGCATCAGAGCTTTAAAGATCAAATAATCACGAGTTTGAAATTTTATTAAGTACAGAATAATATTATGGAGACATCACGATATCGTCATTTTGTCACAGTTTTTGGAATGCATTGTGAATCTTGGGGTTAGATGAAGAAGCAAGGGCTTTTTCAAATGTTTGTCATATGTTGCATGATAAATGATTATCAATAAGGTAAAAATTTAATAGAGAGTGGTGACAAAAGTAATAAATAAGGTGTGTCAATATATGCATGCTTCTACGGATGTTCATTGAGCTGTTATAGAATGTATTTTGTGTGTCTGAAGGGCATGGTTTTGTATGCTTTACACATCACTTGATGTTCATCCTTCTCCTTCATGAAATCAATTGGGATGACAATGTTGATGATCCTAAGTCTACTTGTGAATTGTTGCTTTGTTCTCTACTGAACTAGATAAAAGGTTTTAGCTTATGGTATTGCTAAGATTTTATGGACTTGTTCTTTATCGTGAAAACTTTAGCTTATCTTTGTTTTTATTACTACATTATAGTGTGGTAATTTAGATTCCACCTATTTGTTTATATATATGATTTTTCATGTTCATACTAAACATATTGAGGTTCACTATTATTTTGTTAGTGATAGAGTTGCTATGAAAGAGATTTAAGTTTGATTCATCTCTATTAAAGATCAACTAGCCGATGTTCTCACTAAACTATTTTCTCATGTTTTCTTTGCTCATTTTTTGTTCAAGATTCATATGAAGTCCCCACCTTCAACTTGAAAGGGCATATAATAGGAAGTAATTACTCTATAAAAAAAAAAACTATTGTGTATGTATTTTCCTTGTATAGTGTTATCATCTTGTGTGATGCCTTACACTCTTAGTATTGTATACAACTCTAAGCATGTAAATACAAAGGATAGTTGCTACAATGATTTATGCCTCTTATTTTTTTTATACAAACCTATCTTTCTTAATTCTTCTAACTCTAGTGGGTTTAAATCATTCATTTCTTATGAATATTTATTTTAGTTGCCTAAGTTTTTATTTGAAAAAAACTTGCTAATAAAAAACCATGTTTTTTTTTTGTTAAATAAAAGAGATGTATAAATAAGAAAAGGAAATCTTGACTAGAAAATTTAAATTATTAGATTTTTTTAACATTTATTTTAATTATCATAAAATTAGATAAAAATAGATTTCAAATACATTCACACAATATCATGCGGGTTGTTAGTTTAAGAGCAATGATTGCTTCCAAAATAACACATTTAAAGTTACTTAGCTAATTATTTTTTGATACAATTTTAAAATGCATTAAAATGATATATTTTTTATTTTTAAAAAAAATATTTTTGACATCAACACATCAAAATGATCCAAGAACATCAAAAAAATAATTTAAAACAAAAATAATCTTTTTTTTTCAAAAGCTAATTTTTTTTTTTTTTGGTTTCCCAAACACCTTCCAAATCGATGAAAGGCATTGTCCCTGAAGTGAAACAAATTTAATTAGTTTACCTAATCGTGGTGAAACTTCCAATGAACCTTGAATTTGAAGTTTCCAGCTCTTTTTGCTCATAATTTTATTTTATTTTGCTGTAATGTCTCTGTGTTTCTGCTTCATCACATGTTTGATTTGGTGGGCTATTATTGGCATGAGATGATCAGCAAACAAAACCATTTTTTATTGTATCAAATCGCCACTGCTGAAAACAAATCATAAATAGACCGATCTTCGAATCCCCATAAAAAACAAAAACTACACGTGCCATTCTCTATTGAACGAGGAACCAAACAAAATCCTCAAGCCCAATGAGAGCAGCCCTGCATGCTGTCTAATTGACGACGCTGTACTTTGTTAAGAATGGCATTTCAGGACTCACTGCCATTTCTAACCGCGTGACGGCAACTTTTCCACCGATCAAGCAATTTCCGGGAAGAGAGAGGGACCCTTTTGCTCAGATGAGGAAGGATGGTGATGGTTTGAAAAATAATCAGAGGGAAAACGACAGCCATCTTTCTCAGCAAGCGCAGGGGGCGTTAGCATGTTGCAGAAGAGAAAGTAAAACCTCTCTGTGTGTAGGTGATACAGTGTAGGCCTCAGTGGGCTAACTACATGAGCTGAAACTAGTCCTAAACAATAATAATATAGAGAGAAAACACTATCCACGGGAGAAGAAACTTACATTCAAATAATAAAGCATCCCTGACTTTCTGGTGTTCCTGACAACTATGTATCTCTGTTCATGGGTGTGGGTGTGGGTGTGGGTGTGGGAAGGGATACCTGAGTAGTCAAATCGGTAGACATATAAAAGTTTTATTCATTTTTCCTTCATCTCCGGTAATATTATATTATAGCTACCGAATATATTGCTTCGGACGGATTAATTATTGTGGATGTACACTCTTTACACGCACGTATGTACGTTAGGGTATAATATAATTATATTCTAGAACCTCATCTATCAGCTTAAGTTTTTAGGTAAGATAGTTCTTTAATATGGTATCAGAAACTTGTTGACCCAGCGGTCACGAGTTCGAATCTCACCACCCACATTCTATTTGATAAAAAAATCAAACACAAGGTAATGTAGGTCTGTGCAAGTTTCAAGCCCAAAGAGCTTTAACTTGAGTCATATTCTGGAGCCTCACCTATCAGCTTAAGATTTTAGGTAAGATGATTCCCTTAACACTGTAGACTTACTTTTCTTTTTTTAATAATTTATTTTTGCCCTTATGTTTCTATTTTATGCAATTTGATCCTAGTTGAAAATCAATTGCTTTTCGTTTTTTTAATAAAAGGTGAAATTGAAAGAATAAAGAGTTAAATGGAAAAGGAGTCAAACATAGATGGTGTGTCAGAGATTGCATGACAAATACACTTAGATTCTCGACCCTTCAAAATAATGCAATTTATACAATTTAGAAAACGTCATTGATCACTCTATTTTCTCCCATTAAAATGGGTATTCTTGTTGTCTGCCTTGACGAGTCACATGTCAATTGTATGCAATTTCGTCAATGGCTCAATAGTTATAGTGGTGTTTCTAGTAATTATTTCTCGACTCTCTTGAATGTATTAATGGACTTAATCTATCAATGAAATCATCAGTAATAATTAGTAGATATTTTAAAAAAAAAACATATGTTGAGTAGAAGAGGAAAATAATTCAAAATACACTAAATTAATATAAGATCAAACATTTATTACATAATTAAACATTTATAAGTTAAAATACAATTAATCTATAATAGAGGCGCTGATGAAGAAGGAGAAAGCAGGACTTTGTCAGGAACATGGAGCCAATAAGGATAACTACATGTACCACTCATTTGTAATTTCATCTCAAAACTGAGTCATGCATAATGAGTAGGACGATGGGTCATCCGAGTTTGTATTTGTCGGTCTAAAATTGCATTGAATTCTAGAGATTGAGTACTACGAACTAATCACTGAGTAAATCAAGTTTATCAAACAGCAAGAATGTTTTTTTTTTTTGGAAGTATTGTTTATTTTGATTTTTTAAGCTGTAATATTTTGTTTTGTTTGGAAGGAAAAGTAAGGTGAAAGAATTTCTATATCAAGTGGTAATTTTTTTCATGAGCCATTCATTCACATGCTTAATTTTTAAAGTGAACCGAAATTAGGAAAGATAAAAATAAATAAATCAAATTTAGGTTGTCAAAGCATTTAGAAGAGTTAGGAATAAATATTGTGGTAAAGGGCATGAATAAATTTAGCATTTTTCTATATAATTGGTAAGTGTCCAGTTTCTTGTCATCATTTGAGTTTTTAATCTACTTTTTTCGGATAAAATCATCTGAATGAATCGCATAATGTTTATAACATGACTAATGCTGTATTAAAAAACCTTAATTTTAATCGATTCTTTTTCCTTCACATAAAAATTTATTTGTTTAAACAGTTAATAAACAAATCGACACTACTGTTAGTGTTGATATGCTTCTAAAACGCACCTGAATGTGTAAACTGGTCATGACAATGATAGAGCTGTAAAATAAGTGAGGAAGAGTCTTGGAGCTACAGGGAACAGGATTGTCGTGGAGAAGAAGATAGCTGGGTCATCCCCGGCCGGTTGCTTTCAAATCCCACGTGCCACAGCCCTTCAACTTGGCTGATCACTTCAAGAAGCTGTCGTGAGGGACTCTTAAAGGTAGAAGACCAATCAGAGATCAAAACAAAGCTTCAATACGTACCCCAATTCTACTATTTCTGAATCTTCCGTAAACCAGAGAAGAGTTGTTCTTCGTAGTACCCTTTTGACAGGAGTGCCGTATCTCTAGCCTTGGTTATAGTTTAGGTTTGAATTCGGAACATAGATGTTAATTACTCATTTCGGAACAGCAAATGTAATGCAGCGTTTTATTTTCAATGAAGAGAATAGTGAGAAATTTTTAATCCTTTCCTTCATGCGAGGGTCTGTGTATTTGGATGTTTGATTCGGATTTTTATTTTGTTTCGGTTCAAAAGCAGAATGCTTTGAAAATCGACTGGGGGTGAACAATTGGGAGACAGGAAGGAGTCTTAGGGTTTGAATGTAAATGGAGTCGAATTGGTCATTGTTCACTGGTCACTAATAATCTTCATGATTCTGAAGACTACAAAAGTCTATGAATTAATGTTGTTTTATTCTCAATCAACAAATTTGAAATACCAAAAGACATGAATAAAATACAGAGAGAGAGAGAGACTCTTTTCCTATATTTTGTTATTTATTTTATTATTCACTCATAATAATATATTTTGTTATTTATTTTAATAGTGTGAGAATTTGATAATTCCAGATATACCATAAATTTATTTGAAATAATAAATTTATTTGAAATAATAAATTTATTTTCCTCTCTCATTTACTTACTTCTCATCTTACAATAACTTTTAACATCATTCAATAATTTTTAACATCATTTAATTCCTCAAGGTCAACATCAACAAAAATATTCTCGATGAAGTGAAAATTCAAATTTTCTTCTAAGTCATTAAACGGAGCACTTGATATGGATAATTTAAGTTATCGAGTTGAAAGACATCATCTTCCACAATTAATTCGTCATTATCATCCTGAACAATTTAGACACAACCTCTAGGTTTGGTTTTAACTGTGGATAACCAATCAACTCTTGAACGATCATTTCTAAAAAAAAAGTGTATGTGTAGTAAATCTGTTGGCATTGCTTGACAAAAATAAAGACATCGTTGATGTTATGGAGTCTAGCTTTTGTATTGATTTTGACCAAGTCATGATGGGGTGTATTATGATTCCTCTTTCAATGGTATCATACCATAACATTTGATAAACCTCTCAATTGATAAACCTAGTAAGTGAATTATAACCATTAATAATTAATTTTCTTTTCAATATGCATAACATCAAGGTTACGGTGGAGGATTTTGGTATTCCAATAAAAAAACTCTCAAAAAATACTTTGTTTTATCTAATTATAGATCAAACTAAAATCAAGACACCTCTATATTATAGGACTGAAAACCAAATGCAATGTCATTTTATTATAACACCATGTCATATAATTTTTCACTTGATGAGAGCGGTGGTGCGACATCCCTTTTAATCCAACAATATAAAAGTTTTTTCTATTTTTTTTTGTATTTGCGATCCAATGGCAATAATCATTGGTGATAATAAAAATAATAATAATTTACCACTATATGTTAACATAAAAGCCTTGATATTCTCTATATAATTTGCTCATGCTAGCTAGTTTCCATGCGTGATTTAACCGGAAACCATTCTATGTGTAAGAAATGAACATATAATCCATACCAAAGTTATCTTCATCTAAAAAAAAAAAATGTTTTTGAAAGGCCCGAGAGTGTTTAATTAGTTGGTGAGTGTTTGTAGCTGTGGTAACTTCTGTTTTTTATACATTTTAAAAGTGAGATTTATTTAATAAATAAATAACATCAAATAAATTTTTTTTATGATTTTGATGTAAAAATTAAAAAAAAATCAAGTAAAAAGTATTTTCATATATATTATGCATCTATTTACCAAACACACACTTAATCTCATACAATATGAAACTGGAAGCTTAAAAACATTTACGCAACAAGTCTTTTTCCGTTGCTATTCTTGGAATCACCACATTATTATGTATCATAAAACTTTATGATCCTTGTGGGATATGTTGAGTTTGAGGGGTGTGGATCCCCATCAGACAACTCTATGCCCTCACCCACCATTTGTCTTTACTCTCCCATCTTTCTTTTTCTTTTCTTTCTTTCTTTTAGGAGGGGGTACGTGGTGTGTGGAGTTTTGATGGGTGTGCTGATCAACAACAAATTCTAAGACCCGAAGAATCCTGTTGGTATATGCAATGTATCTTCAAAAAGTCACGCCAATCCATATTAAACAGCAAAAAAAATTGTTTTTTCAGTTCAATTTCTACCATTAATTGAATTGCTCATTAATTCTTATTTGTTGGTCCCGAAGCTTGGAGATAGTTTAAAAAAACAAATCCTTATTGATCGAAGAGCTTCTCAACACAACAACTACTAAATTGTTAAGGACTGGTAATTGTTTTGATAGGGTAATTCATATCTCAACAGAAGCACTTAATTCCAAACTAATTAGAGTCTGCTGCGTGGGTTTGTGTGCCTTTCAACTAGATCATTAACCAAAACCTTTCTGGTTAAGATCAAGATAGTTAATTTAGATCTTCAATACCTCTTTTCATTCTCCCTCTCGATCTCCACCATCAACCTATCTCATTTCCAACTTCTAACTGTCTGTATTGAGCATGACCAAACTATTGTAGTCCTGTAAATTATCTCGTTTTATCTATACTATATATGAGCGTCTGCCTCTGATTGTCCAGTGTTTTGAGGGTGAAATCTAAATTAGGCAAACCCTGGGGATGGACTGGCTCGGAAGCTAACCAAACGACTAAGAAAACCCAGCGTACCTAGTTTAAAACAGTACTGCTGGACTAGTTGTGGTGTCCTCAACAGTACACATTCATGCACCCCGCTACTAGGAAATAAATAAAGAAAAAAAATGTGTATATATATATATATATATATATATATATATATATATGAACACATAATCGACATTCGAGAATGAAGGGAAACCGAAGAAGAGTGCACCTGCCTGACGTAAAAGAATTGATGGCTGACAAACGATGTGATCTCTAATTAATGAGTTTAAAAAGCGGCACGGAAAATATGAAATATCATCATAGATCAATCAGACTGGTGGTAAATTATCACTGGAAAATCTAGCGTAGATGCAGCAGGCAGGACTCAAATTGTAACAAACACCTTCAGGTGATTCGGAAGAAAAGGGTGAGCAAGGGTTGGAGAAGAGCTTATGGAACCAAATTAAACAGAATGAAATCATGACAAACTGGGATTGAGTGATGAAGGCTAGCTTATTATTGATTATTATTATTAGATGTTAAATAATTAACAACGAAAGCGCAGAGAAGGCAGGTGCCCGAGTTTAGGGCTTTGATTTTATTCATCATCAAGTCAAAGCGAGTGTGAAGAGCATCAGAGATAGGGCGTGTTTTTTCTGCGAGCTAGGGTACCATGGAGTTGTAGGGCACAAAGAAAATTAGGAGTGGGTTTTTCCTTCTCGCCATCTTAACTATGAAAACAACATGTGAATGAGCCAAAGCCCATGCAAACGTCCTTTTCTCACTCCCCACCTCTGCTCTCTCTCATCCTTTCAAGCAGACACACATCCATTGCCCATTGGGAATGCCAACCATTCATTTGCTCTCTCTCTCTCTCTCTCTCTCCCCTACTGTCTGTTTATGATACATTGAGAACTTGTACAAGAAAAGGTGTAAAAAAGTAATTAATAGCAGTGATAATAAAATTCTAGTATTAGGAAGCGGAGAGAGAAGATGAGCACTTTCTGGTTCTTCTCTATCTTCTAGTATATTAGGAGTGGCATCTTCCTCATTTTTATCTTTTTCATATCTCTCTCTTCTCTCTTTCGCTGTAGTAACAACTCAACAATCAAGAAGATCAGATCCAAGGAAGACGTCGACTTTTATCTGTTCCCTCAAAATATCAGCTGATCAGACAATCCATCAATCAAATCAACAAAATCTCAGAAAGAAAGAAAAGTATCATAAAAAAGATGTCCTCGTCTTCAGCTGCCTTTGGTCCCGACCACCTCAATTCCTTCGAGCAGCTATGTTATGTCCATTGCAACTTCTGTGACACTGTCCTCGCGGTATCATTTTCTTTTCCACTTTTTGCCCCCTATCTTATCCCTAATTTTCTGTTATATTATTGCTCTTCTTCTCCTTATGAAGGTTTGAACCTGAATTTGAGCCATTTGACGAAACCACAAATGGCTTCTTCTTTTTCTTATTCTTTGATGGGTTTCTTACGGATTCAATTGTATTTTTTTTGGTTTTTTTTATAGGTTAGTGTACCTTGCACTAGCTTGTTCAAGACTGTTGCGGTTCGATGCGGTCACTGCACCAACCTTTTGTCAGTGAGCATGCATGGCCTACTTCCTGCAGCTAATCAATTTTATGTTGGCCATGGCTTCTTCAATCCCCAGAATATCCTGGTATAATGTTTTAGAATTAATTTCAAACATCTCTTTTTTTTAATCAACTTTTTTAGGTAATAATACCACATAGAACATTAGGTTCGAGTATATTTTATACTCGAACAATAAAAAAAACTAGTTGTTTCCTTTGATTTCTCTTACACGAGTCCTTATGATTGTGTGTGTGTGTAAACTTGGATTTCAATTCTAACAAGTGTTTTTATGGTTACCGGGGTAATGTTTGTCTATATTCTAGGAGGAGATCAGGAATGGAGCACCGCCGAATCTGCTAATCAGTCAGCCAAATCCAAATGAAGCGATTACTCCAATTCGAGGCGTTGACGAGATCCCTAATCCACCTATGGTTAACAGACGTGAGATTCATTAGATTTATCTCGTCTCTTTGACATATCATTGTCTTTTTTCACTTGTCTATGAGAAGCCGCAGTACTCTAAGAAAATGAGTCATTATTTGATCGAATGGACTCAGCCGGTGCTCTTCAACTTTCTTCATTTCAATTGCACTTTAATTTTGCATCTCTTACACGCAGTAGCTATAGTCTCTTGACTAATGAAGAAAAAACAGCAGTGCCCTAGTACAAAATAAATGTTGGATAGCATAAAGCATCTTTCGGACACTAATATCATATCTGGCCTTCTTCATGCTATTCAAAATTTATTTTGTGATCCCAAAAAGGCTACTGTGGACTTGCAGCTAATAGGTCAATTGCATTACTATGAGACTTCCATAGCTTACCTATCTGCTCAAGTGCTACTTCTTGTCATTTTTCTTGAACTGATCTTAACTATCATGTCCTGAAATTTTACTGTATCTTTACTCAAATGGGTCATTGAATCCATTGCATGTAGTATTTCATTAATAACCCTAAAATATGAAATGTGACTCACCTTTGTCTACTTCTACGCATGTGATAGGGTTTCCAGTTTTCTCCCCCGAAAATATCGACATAGAATCCATGGATAGTTAGATTGGACAGGCCCTTTAGAGATGATGATGAAGTAATGATTATGAGAGAGAGAGAGAGAGAGATTATAAAAGCAGATATCCCACACAGAGGCAGCGAAGTTATTTTAAAGATCTGTTGTCTGTTTATTTGTCGTTGATATGTGTCTGTTTTCCATGTTCAGCTCCAGAAAAGAGACATAGAGTCCCATCTGCCTACAACCGCTTTATCAAGTAAGTTATTATAATCTTATTAACTAACTTTATATGATCATAATTATGCACATACAACTGTGATTAACGTTAGGATTTTTTTGTTGAACTTTATATGATCATCAGTGTTAGTCTTTTGAAATTCTCTATATTAATTTATTTGTTACACATATCGATACAGGCGGAAATAGCTAATTAAGCTACTGATCTCTTATTGAACTCTCCATATTTATTGGCAATGGACAGGAATTTGTGTTTTTCTATGAAGCATATAGTGCATGACCTTGACATTACTATGTACCGATTTGCAGGGACGAGATCCAGCGTATTAAAGCTGGAAACCCTGATATAAGTCACAGAGAAGCATTTAGTGCAGCTGCAAAGAATGTGAGATCCAAGAAAACTCGAAACCTTATTCCTATTCAGTTCGGGTTTCATAATCTGCAGCATTAGCTACGATTAGTAATTGATTAGATAACTAATAACCGTGTAGATATATATATAATTTTCTTCATTTGTCTGTTTCTTTCAGTGGGCCCACTTCCCACATATCCATTTCGGACTCATGCCTGATCATCCACCTGTGAAGAAAGCTGACATGCGTCAGCAGGTACTTCTGATTGAAACCCTAACAATTCAAAACCCTTTTTTTTCCGACAATTAAATATTTTCTCACCCGAGTAGAGAATTGGAGAAATAGCCTCCTTTCAAGGCATTTTAGTTTTAAATTTGTGTTCTGCATTTTGTAGGAAGGAGAGGATGGGCTCATGAAAGATGAGTTTTTTGCTCCTGCAAATGTGGGGGTCACTCCCTACTAAGAAGTGGAGCTCTTAGGGTTTTCTTTGTTACTTCCCTCTTTGAATTTTCTTGTAACTGTTTTTAAGGTACTTGTTTTAAGCTTTTATTTTCAGAAGACCCCTAAGAATGGGGTTGCTGTGGGCTTATGTTGGTATTGGGTCGGGAGAGGTTTTTGAAGTCTCAAATGTATGTGAAGCCTAGCTGCTAAGCTGCCCCGAACCATCCAATCTTTGATGTTGATATTTGGTAGGTCTCAAAACGTTAAGTGATGATGATGAGTCCTGCTACCATATCCAACTCTTTCATCAAATGTTTATTACCTATCACTTCTCTTCAATAGTTCTATATGACTATATATATATATATATATATATATATAGGAGTGCTGGATTCAGTACCTAGTTTTTCAATTCCAACTACACAGGCAGCATGCACTAACCCATCGATTTTCTAAAAGTTCGAAACTGGGGGGGGGGGGGGGGGGGGGGGGGGGGGGGGGGGGGGGGGGATAGAGAGAGAGAGAGAGTTGCAGCTAACTCTTGATTTCAAAGACAATTCCTCGAGGCTTGGTTTTTAACTATATCGTTGAAAGTTTGTATTTCTTGGGCGAAAAGATTTTGCATTGCCTAAGAGTATTGAGTCACCAAATCCCATGCATGAATTATTTTTAACTTCGAAAATTATTAAAAACAATATTGTATTTTTTAAGAAACTTCCCTGACAGTCTTTTGATCCGTTGTATTTGGTAAATATCGCTAGGCCAATTATTAATTTAAAAGGGAATAAAGCAAAGAAAGAGTTGTTTTTTAAATTAATTTTGTCAAGGGATTATTAAATATACATACAAAATATACTGCCAGAGTTTGTTCCAAATTAAGCAATTCAAAGACTATGGGGCCGGGTGTACCTATGTTTGTATCACCTACCTTGAAATAAATTTCTCGAGCATATTGTGGGAGTAATTAATTTAATTATCAAAGAATAAATTTCAAGATCGATATATTTTATTTCGTTCCTAAACATTTTCTTACAAAATACTTAAAGCAGCACATATGTGCTTCACAAAGTGCAAGACAGTGGTGGCTGATCATCTGTCACTGTTCAGGATCAATGTCATTGAATTATAATGAGAGGGATTGCTCGGACCACATATTAATATGTCCCAGCTGGTTGTTTACAGAGACTCGGTCCCGGATGCCATTAATTTGATTATTTGACATTAGTTTCTGGTAAAGTTTGTGACAATAAGAACAACTATAGTTTGGTACGAGTGACAGTCTTGTTACATTGTTGTCACGTGCTTATGGAACAATCATTCAAGAAACTTGAATTTGATGGTGATTTTCCGAGGGATAGGTTTGCGAAGGTGTCTGGGAATAGACATAAACGCACATCAAAGAAAGCAAATAATAATAATAATATTAAATAATAAAAATAATAATAATAATCTATTCAAAGAAGCAAATTTTCTACTAATTTATCAAAAACATTCACCTGAAACTTACGGTTTGATCAATTATTCAGGTTGTGATAGGGTATTGTTCTTAGATCAAGGACTTGTTTGTAGGAAAATAAAATAAAGGGGCGGAAATAGGCTTCTTAATGAATTCGAGAGACAAAAATGTGTGTTGGCAAAATAGTATGCATTATGAGCAGCTAACAGGTATCCTTAAATTAGTGATGATAAGGGACAAAAGTGTCTAATAAAAAACAATCATATATAACATTAGGAATAATATAAATATAACAAATGGTATAATTAAGATCCTTTGATCACAGCATTAACTCAGCACTACTGCTGACAAAAAGACATCCTGAAAAAGCATGGATCTCTGCTCTTCTTCGATGCCAATCAACGATTCCCTTCATACTTCAAGTTTACTCCACTATTTTTGCCCCGGAATGGTAATTTCTCAACAAATGTTGAGATCCAGGTCAGATATACATCTTCTAGAGATATTACCTAACAACTAAAACATGTAGGGTTTTTCCTGTTTAAAACACTGTTTATTGTCTCTAAATTCACTGTGGATTGCGGCGATGTGCGACCGTTTTTAGCCTTTGCATTCTCGGCTCTTTGTGCGGGTGGCATGGGGGCATTTTTGTTTTTTTGTGTTATTGTCCTTTTTTTTAATCGGTCATGAACAGTGTATTAACGGTTTTGACCCTAAAACCAGACAAAATAAGGTTATACGCTCAGGGTTAAGGATGTAATTGCACGCGTACGGAGCGGTCCGATTCGGCCGGTCCGCCGCACCTCTTTTTTTTAAATGGATAAATACGGATATAGCCCCCAATAAGACAAAATCACTGACTTAGACACAAGGGTGGAACGGTAATTGACTTATTTTTTTAATTATTTTTCTCGAAATACTATCGGCGCGTGTGGTCCACGCGACCGACAGTATTGCGCCTCACGCCCTATTAAAGTAGCGCGTGTTGGCTGATAGCATCATCGGAAATGGGCTACTGGCGTCTCAGTCGATGCGCCTCCGCGTGATCTTCCTCCCGGTGCGGTGCGTTGCGTCATCCGATGTGCGTGTACATGTCGGTAGCCGGTATAAACCGTTTGTTCCGTTTCTCTCTCTCCTGCATACAAATGTACAGTCGAGGCCCCCAGGTTTGTTAACTTCTCACTTCGGTCCCTGAACTTTTAATTTTATGTTTGGTACAGAAGAGGCCCCCAGTTTGGACTTTCACTTCGGTCCCTACATTTTTAATTGAGTCATTCGATTGAAATTAATTAAATGTTAATGTTTCACTTCGGTCCTCTTTCTTTTAATTTCCGGATTGAGTTAAAAAACCTTAATATATTCGGTACGGAAGTTGTGATTTTTTCAATTTTGTCCTTTGATTAAAATTGATAATATATTTGATTTTCATTTTGGCCCTTATACTTTTAATTTTAGATTTTAATCCCTATATTTTATTTTTTTTATTTGATCTTTTGTTAAAGTTTTTTAAATCTTTCATGTTTTTTCTTTCATTATTAGGACAAATATAATAATAATAACAATAATGATAATAATAATAATAATAATAATAATAATATTGTTTTTCTTGCTTACTCTTTTGTTAATGTTTTTTGGGTTTTTTTCCTCTGGATAATTTGATAATTTTTATTGTTTTGACAGTAATAACAATGATAATTTAAATTTTTATTTGTCTTTTTTTTATGATCTTCTATTAAAGTTTTTCGGGTTTTTGTAGTCCTTCATTTATTTATTTGTTCTTAAATAATAATAATAATTTAATTGTTTTTATTGCTTACAATTTTGTTGATGTTTTTGTTTCTCGGAATAATTTTATAATTTGTATTGTTTTGGTAGTAATAACAATGATAATTTTAAATGTTATGACTTCAATGTTGCTATTGTTATAATAGGGTGTATTCTATTTCATTATATTAAAGTTTGCATATATAAATATTATATTTTAATTTCGATCCAGCAAATCTGATAAAAAATTGTTTGCTCAGCCCGCAAAGTAGAGCGGACAATTTTTTTGTTTTTCAAGTTAAATTATAATAATGAGCTAATAATTTTTCTTTTTTTCATCTATTCTATTTTTTTATTTTCTCTTTTATTAAATTTTTTATGCTTTTTAAGTCTTTGATTAAATTTTTCCTTTTTTCATTATTAGCGCAACAATAATATTATTAATAATAATATTTTTAATTTTTATTCTTATTTTCTTTTCTGTTAAATTTTTTTATATTTTTTCCTCGAAGTAATTTATTAATTTAATTTTTTTCGTGGTTATAGTGATGATAATTTTAGATGATAAGACTTCGATGTTTTTTTTCTAATTACTATTATTTTTATTTTCTCTTTATATTAAATTATTTTCATGAATTTACTATCTGCACAATAATGACGATGATTTTAGTGATTAATTCTTTAGTTTTTTCCTTATAAATTTTTTTTGCTTTTTTTTAAATGATCGTTTAGGTTAATTGAATTATTTTGATTGTTTTGACAATAATATTGATAATAATTTTAATTGCTATAACAATGATAACGACAATAACGTGAGAATGGAATTTCAATTTATGTTTTCATGTTTTTTATCGGTAGAAAATTAACTATTTATATTTTTTATTTGATTTTTGCAAATTTCGATTTGGTATTAATTCATTTAGTTTTTTTTTTAATAATTCTTGGATTATGTTCATTCTTTATTCGTCTATATGCATCTATGGTTTTAGTTTTTATTTTTTTGTTGGAGTTTTATTTTTAATCGATTCAAGCCTGAAATTTTTATTTATGTTGGTAATTATTTTAAAATTAATATTACTCCCTGCTTCCCTTTATTCATTTTTTTATGTTTTCTCCTATTTTTATTTGTTATTTCAATTATATGATTCTTTTTGTTTCACTATTTGCACAATGATAATGAAAATTTTAATGATTTTCTTTATTGTTTTTTTATAAAAATCTTTTGTTTATTTTTTAATGTTTTTCCAAGGAATTTATTTATTTTAATTGTTTTTGTAATAATATTGATAATAATTTTAATTGTAATAGCAATGATAATGAAAATAACGTTGGCATGAATTTCCAATTTATATTTCTCACTTTTTATAAGTAGAAAATTAACTATTTATTATTGTTATTTGATTATTACACGTATTTTCTCTATTTATATTTTTTTTGTTTAAATTAAATTATAAAATAAACTAATCTTTATGCAGTAAATTTAATAATTCAAATATCCTAATCTTCTTGCTTTTTTGATGATGATAATAAATCAATGCGGTTATTTTGTTAAAAATTGTTAAACAGATAAATTTATAGTGATTTTAAATTCATATATTTTATGGGAAACTTGCACTTCACTGGATTTCTGCACAAATTTTTATTTTGGCTAAATTTACAGTTCGCACCGTAAATCATCCGCACCAATCTCTTTTTAGATATTTGCTGCATTTTCAAATGTTTCACATCAATTTAATGTTCATTTCATTTAGTTGCTTATAATAATTTTTTGAATTGGAGAATTAGTAGGGATATTAGATGTCTCATTTTGAAGAAAAGTTTTGACTTCGTTCTTCTGTCAACAAGCCTCTTTTTTGCAATGATCCACAAGTTATATAGTTCACGCACTTTTGTAATCTTTTATGACACAGTACCTACATTCTAAAAGATATAATCTATGTTTGCGTAACAAACTGTACTTAAAAATTTATACATTTTATCTTCTAATCTATAACTTTTATTTAATTATATCATATAAATTAATCATTGTAGATTTAGTTATGTTAAATTATACACAAAAATGCCCACGGCAACGCGCGGGTAATATAGTTAGTTTATTTATAGGTAGAGTATGATAAGAAATTATGTAGTGCTTGTGGCTAGAAAATAATTATTTTTTATTTTTTATAGTTCAAAAAAAAAAAAACAAGAGAAAAAAAGTAGAAGAGAAAAATATCATTTATGATGAGTCTTATGTGTATTTTTTAAATAATAAATTTAAAAAGTAATTAATAAAATATTATTTTATTATCAATTTGACACACCGCTTTACCTCTATTGGCCCAGGGTTTTGCTTGGAGATCTGAGCCTGACATGGTTGGGCCGACGGTGAACGCGCACAACGTTCTGTCTCGTTTAGCGTGTGATCCAGCACAGTCAAGAAATGCAAGTCCAGATAAGGATTTATTCGTTGATTATTCTCTGTTATTAATGAAAAAAAATCCTCCAAAACAACTTCAGAAACTGCAAGTAGGATCACAGACGCTCAACTCCCTCTCTAACTGTGAAAAAGGCCAAGTCTAATTGCTCATGAGAGCCATGCATTCGCTTTTTCAGAATTTTCACAATTCATGTTACTCTAGTTTATCCTTATCGTCTTGTTGATTGATGAACATGACCCATTAATCCTCGGTCAACCTGTGATCAGTCAGTGTTAGCCTACTTTTAATCAGAATTTAATTTATTTCTTCAACATTGTTTTTTTTTTCTAGTATTCTAGAATTGCTTTGACATGCTGAAATCAAAAACTAAAGCAAAAGCATTATTTTAATACATTTCCAAACAAAAATACGCTTCCAAAAACACAATCCTATCCTTGTCATTCTTTCAAAACACTTGCATAATCATTTCAATGACCTAATTGGAAGCCCGAGCTCCATTGTTCATTCCATGAGAAAAAAAAGACAGCATGATAAGTACGTAATCATGACATTCCATCAGTGAGGAGCCCGTCACAAAATACCACCTCTGCAGAGATCAGCAAAACAGAATATAGACAAACAGCAATGGCTCCCACATTCCAGAAATTATCAGTGATGAAATAATTCATTGAACAAAGCAGTTGCCTATACTGTGATACACCGTAATCATTCAAAGACCATTGGTCCAAATAAAGGGACCTTAACACAGTATTTTCAGCAGAGAAGAACTCACAATTACACCCATCACCCCATGGGATCCAACATAAAACCCCAGTAGAAGTAAAATATTAACGAGCTCCTGAAAGAACAGCTAAAACAGTGCTTAAATAGACTCTTATCTACAGCAATTTTATTATTATTATTATTATTATTATTATTGGACATACAACATGGAGTAAAAAGAAAGCAAAATCTTTAGGCTGCAGGCACGTCAAACTAAGCATAGAATCGAATGACCAGAATATTAGCAAAAACTAAAATTCAATTGGTCGAGTCAGAAGTTGCGTTATGGATGATGGCTGGATTCTCAAGCTAATTGCTTCATATAATATATAACACAAAGATTCTAAACAGCCAACGGGACAAAATGGATGAACATTATCCATTCAAAACCAGAAGAATTTCACTGTTCTTGGATAAAAAGGAAATGAAATATTACCCGTGCCATTGGTTTAACGTCTAAGAAGTCTGCTCTCAAGCACTTAACAACATATCTTCAACACGCAGCTTATGACAAACAGAACCATGTTACAACTCTACATTCCGTTCCAAGTAAATTGTTTTGTTACAAATGAAGCTAAGGTCAGATACACAATTTCGTTATGTATTCTGTGTCAGAAGAGAGCTTCCAATCAATACAAAGTAAAAAAACAAACATTTACAGCTATTTTTACACAGGAATCAGCACAATGAAAGAAAGATAAAAGGGGGTGTGTAAATTCACAACCTAACTGTAAGTATACCACTATAACTGCACATCAACAGAAAGACAAGATCTCATACCATTGATGCTCTTAATGCCTGGTGCAACAGCACAACAAAAAGCTGGATTGTCTCATCATATATATTTCCAACTCCTCCTTGAGCATAGTTATCTGGTGTATGCAATAAAACCCTGACCTGAATCCTTTGGATTCTAGTGTCACTGTAGTTTGGCCACAATCCAAACCCTCAGTGTTCGAACTTAGCACAGGGAAACCAACCAAAACATATTACTTTGCTTAGGCAGCAAACGTAAGAGATTACTCATTACATGTCAAGCACATAAATAAACCTGAGATTGGATTACTGTTCTTCCGATTTTAAAACCTGGAACCACTGTGAACCCCACCTTTAGCCTGGTTTTATTAGGCACGGTGCATCTCCTCGTGACATCTTCCATGTACACCATTGAAAAATCAACCCCTCTTTCCACTTGAAAAATATCAACCACGGGATCAAAAGAAAATGCCAGCTTGTGAAGTGTCCATACAGAACTGGCCATGTTTACAAATGACTCGTAGAACTTACCAAGTGACCTCCACGAATTCAACACAACTTCGTTTTGATCCAAATTGCTGAAAATTGACGACTCCATAGCCGGGTGCATAAGCTCTTGATACTTTTTCTCGCAAAATCTCGAAAATTCACAAGTAGGATTCGTACTTAACAGCTCCATAGGATTGCTAGATACATGCTCAAGCAATTGCTTCAATGCACTGTTACTCTTGACTGAATCCAAGCCAAACCTGTTACATGAAACTTCACCCTCACTCTCCAAACCAAACCCTTCTAAATTAAAACCTTTAAACATCACCAAACATACATAGGATAAAAATGCATAACGATTATGCCCTCCTTTCACATAATCAACATCAGAATGAACAGAATTCGCTGCCAAATCCAAATCCCACCCAGCTTTTCTCATCAAATCAACCAAAATCTTAGTAAACTTATGCATTGTTCTACAAGCATCATTTAACACAGAATCAAAGACCTTAACAGTCAACAAAACCTCAGAATTCAAATTCAAACTACTGCACAACCTCTTAGACGATAAGGAATTAAACTTTTGTACCTCGCTCAATTTCTTCTTCAAAACCGGAACTTCACTATCTTTCTGATCAATCTCTGCTTGCAAACTATTAGAAACAGTCCCCAAAATTCTCAGCTTGCTTTGATTCTCTTCTACTTGAGCTTCCAAACAAGACCCAATTGGCAAATCATCACCAAAATCAGGATTCTTACACAAATCCCTATAAACGTGCTTCAAATCAGACAATTTCTGAAGAGCCGAAACCAAAGCCTTGTCAGCTACTTTAATACTCTCTTCATTAAAAGGCACATGGGCAGTTTGTAACTGCAAATAAGAAGCTTCAAAAGAAGAAGCTGTAGCAAAAACTGAAGAAATCAAAGTATTGGCTAACTGGATATTTAAAGGCTTGATCTGGGTCTCACTATTTTTCACTGTCAACTCTTTCTGGGGCAAAAAGTCTTGATTATGACTCAAGGGTTGGTCAGGCTTCAAGATTATGACTTTCTGATCAGTGATAAAATCCTCAGCGGAATCAAGGAGAGAGAAGCCGTCGGCTATTTCATCGGCGGCGGCGGTTTCATCGGCGAAGAATTCGAAAGTTTTGGTCTTGAAAGCAAGAGCAAATTTTGAAAACATTTCAGAGATTTGGGGTTGTTTTGGAGTTGTTGAGGTTGCAGTTTCCATTGTTTCTGTCATGAAAAATTGGGAAATTATAGACAAAAGAATCAAGATTTCCGCTCTCTTGCCTTTGTGGTCTGTTAAGGATGGAATGGAATTGAATTCCCTTCTTCTAACTTTCTCTACTTTCTCAAGGAAAGAAGAATCGAGAGAAAGTGAGAGAGGTAGAGACAGAAAATTTTGAGGCTGTGCTGATGGCAGTGCAGCAGCTAATTTAGTGGGTTTTTTTTTCTGGGGTTCGTGGATTGTTCTTTGGATGTCTTTGAAGGAAGGTATTGTGCGGGTGATGGGCAAGGTTAGGTTTGGTTTGCTGCGCTTTTCCTGTGTTTTCACTTGATTATTTATATATATATATATATATATATATATATATATATATATATATATACACTCCTCTTTTTTTAGAATAAATAATTTTTGCTTGCTTGACTTTTTGGACTTCGATATTTAACGGTAACAAGGAAGAGATATAACAATAGTTACTATAAAAACAATTAAAAACTAGAAACATGAACCATGGAAAAAATCAAGATGAGATAACAGAAACGAAATGATAATATATAGTCCAAGAAAAAAATATAATCTGTCTTTGAATTATGTCATCACAGCGTAGAAGTTAGAACCATCACGGCTATAAATTTGACAACCAATCAATCAGTGAGTTAATGTTGTAGGGTAATATGTAGTTCTCAAGGATTGATCTGAAGAACATGACTCTTCACTTGTGCCATTTGTCTATACTCACCGATAGATATAAACCCTAAAGGAAAGGAAAGAATATTACTATATAAAACCCTAAATGGTGTACTCTATAAATAAATTTTGGCCGATTAGAGTAGAATGATTTTTTTTTCATAGAGACATGGTGGTCAGTTGCCAGATTCTATTGGATTAGATGAATCCTTTTATATTAGATTTGGAAGAGAGAAATAAAACAGCGTGGAGGTGCTTTGTATATATTTTATGCATGGTAAAACTACATAAATATCCTTAAATCAAAAGAAAAAAAATAGAAATATTTTTTATATATATTTTCTGCACTTTTTTTAATCATGTTTCACTCTATAAAATATTAAAACAGGAGAAAAACACTCGGTGTGTGTATATCACAACGAGCTCTCTTTCTTTCTTTTTCTTTTGAAGTGTGAAGGTGTCCTCTTATTTATTTCTAATATCCAGTTTGATTTGGCATTATTTTGATTCCTGTTTATTCTATATTTTTTTATTTATTTTTCTATTCAATTTTCTCCCTTATTATTTTATTTGATTTAATTTTAATATCAAAATTAATCTTTATTATTTTGATTTAAAAAAAAACAAATCTTACCCTTTGACATTTAGTTTTAAATTATTTTTATGTTGAATTTGGTCATCATTTTTTTATTGCTCTTTTTATTATCTTTTTTATTGCATTTTTTATAATTTCATCTCTTAATAATTTTTTATTTAGATCTTTGTTTTTTTGTTTGCGCCTTCTAATGAGGCTTGTCATGACCTCATCAGATTTTAAAAATTAATACAATTTGATTTTTATAAAAAAATATATTTTTTTTTATGAAATTAATTTATTTTCAATTTTATTTTTTAATATTTAGTAACAGCTGTGTCATATTTTTTCCTATCTTAGCCCACCTTAAAATATTTATTAGAAACCTACTAGAGTACAGCAATAATAGCATCGGAATAAACGAGAAGCAAGGTACCACTTCTTTCTGCTTATTCGGGAACCAACCAGGCTTCACAAGTTAACTCTTCCGCCTAATTTCATATTTTTAGAAAGAAAGAAAAACCCTAACTATTGACCTTCCATTCAAAAAAACATAAAAAAATAAATAAAAAGGAAGGAATAGATCATGACTTTATCGTCTTCTGTGATATTAATTTATCATACGGCTCCCCCCTGCAGGGATTAGGTCAAGGCAACTTTAAAAATTCGTCGTAGTTAGTAGAGCTCGTGCTGCGCTTAAAAAATAAAACCAATCTAGCTAGCTAGCCAGCCAACAAATTTTAGTTCTCTCTTTTATTTTTATTTTATCTTAATATATTCAAAGAATTACATGTCTCTTCTGCTGGCATTTTGGAATCTTTATTTTCGCCCTTTTTCATAATATATAAACACATCTCGATCACGTCTAGGACCCGGAAGGAGCTCACATCCGGTCACGGTGACCGGCAGGTCAATGTCTTTTATGTGTGGGGACAACCATTGTATATCGATCAGCTGCAGTGATAAATATGTGCTTCAAAGTAGCTTTACAACATGCCCTCCAAACTTTCCTACCTCCTCCTCCAATAAATTGCTATAATACAATCCCCTGTATATCACGCCAGCTTTATGAACCTTGAAATATAGTCTGCGATGCTTTTAGCCGACACATTTTAGTGGCAAGCCTTCACAAGCCGAGATCCTGTGCGTCCGTTGTCTTTCCGACACCAGAAACACTCCATAATGGCATCTGTAAGAAGATAAAACGGCGGAGGAATTATTATTATTTTCTGGGCTCTTTAAGAAAAAGGGCGATTTAGATACGCACAGTGAATGTGGTGGATGCAATATCTAGACGAGAAAATCGCGATGATAACTGCTGGGAGGTGGTTGACTCTAATTGCTAGTACCAACCAAAGAAACACTCTTTATAGGAGTAGGTTAGGGTTCCGAGAAGTGTTAAGCTGAATCTGGACGGCTTCGCCGAGACATTATATGCAAGTAGTTGGCAAGAACTGGGGCCGTCATCAATTGGAATAGTTTTATGGGGGTCAAAACAAAACCCAAAAGTATTGGGAAAAATCAAAATATGATGTGATCTTGTCACACATAAAAAGCTAAATGAATTATATGATTTGTTCTGTAAGAATCAGTCTTTCCAAAGTTGTGAGGTGCATCTTTTCGAGGGAGTCGAAGCACCCGTTTGGCAATGTGGTGCGTTCCATGTTTGCCGTTTGGGATACCATTTTGGTGTTTGGTAAGAATCAAACACCGTTTTGTTTTAATGGGTCTCACCCTATTTATACATCAGAACAGCGTTTCAAAAAAAGCATTTTGGAGGTGCTTTTGAAACGCCGTTCCAAACAGCAACCTAGTCCCCGTTCGGGGTCAAAAAATTCACCCAATAATCCGTTCTCTGCACTCCTCTCATCTTCTCCCTTTCCCTTCATCTCTGCACTCCTCTCCTCTCGGCCCTTCATCTCTGCACATTCACCGTCCAAACACTCCTTCTCCCTTTCTCTTCTTTGCACCCATCTTCTCCCTTTCTCTTCTCTGCACTCTTCTCCTCCTCATCTTCTCCCTTTCTCCTCATCTTCTCACTTCTGCACATCCCTCTCTCAAAAAACCCTCACAGCTCACGGGTTCTGCCATTCACCATGGAATCTCTGCCAAAAGCCAACTGATTCAGGGGCATCTTCTCTGCCATTCACCCTCAGAAATTGTTATTTATTTTTAAATTTATTTGTAGAAGTTATATATATATGGATGGATGGATGGATGGATGGATGTATAAATGTGTGTGTGTATTTCCATGCCCTTTTAAGTAATTTTACAAGTTAAAAGCAGTTTGTAAAGTTTGGAAACCAAACACCCAAAACTGTTTTTTTTTCAACCTCCAACTCAACCACAGTTTTAAACAAACACTTAATTGATTATTTTGAACCACAGTAAAAAGCGCTTTTTTTTAAACTGTTTTTTTTTCAACCACAATCGCAGCCGCAATACCAAACAGGCCCAAGGAGGACCCCATTGATGATTAAGAGCTCAATCATCTAATAATTTTTACTCTTAATCACTCAACTCGTATGTATTAGCAGGTAGTGTAGTGTCTTGCCATCAATTTGATTAAAACATGTGGGTTATACGTCATTGCCACCTTGTCTGAATGCAAATCTCTAGTTCACTGACAATAAGGATAGAATCTCAACCAGTTCAGTAGTTTAATAAGAATAAGACCAGGTGTTCGTTTGAAAATTACTAATTTAGTTGTGGATGAGATTTTTGAAAGAAAAGGTATAGATTATAGTTTCTGAAAGCTAAATATTTAAAAGCCAGCTGTATCTGTGGGTTTTAAAGTATTAAAAAGCACTTAAAAGTCACTTGCACTACTAAAAACGATAGCTTTTCGGAACGGATTCTTAACGAATTTCCCATCTGGAGAGGTATGGGCTGACCAAATGAAGCCCATGGTCATTCAGGCCCAGGACGCAAAGCAATTAGTATCAAAGTAGGATCAGGACTGGACCGTTTTTATCTGGACTGGCGGCCTCATCGGGTTCAATTCCAGATTTAAAGTTTAGAATAGTTGTGGCCCAATTTTCAGTGCTTGAAGTCAATTACGAGTGTTTGTTTTGATAGAAATGTCATCTAGATTGATTCGGGCGACCTAGCTCTCTGTAAGAAAAATAAAATAAAATAATCTCATTTTGGATTAATTTTTTTATATTGCAAAGTAATTAAGATTTTGAGATGTTGTCGGAGATATTTCAAAAACCTCCATTAGAGAATAAATAAGTTTATAAACAAATAGATGAGGTCGAGTTACAAAATGAAATAAAATATACAAGTTTTCTCAAACAAAGTGCAAAGGCAACGATAATTTCCGGTGAGAGGGTTACACGTGTAAACGCTCAACTCCCTGGCTGAATTCTTTTATCCAAACCGAAGCCAGTACTCACTCCGAGAAACAGCACGGTGCTCGCAATTCACATGGCGACAATGCTGGTCTTGCGAGAAGACCGAGAAACCAGGATCAAATCATCAAAACGGTCCGTGGGTTCTAATTCCAATATCTGTCTGTGCACAAACCAGCCTATGAGAAGGCAACCTTCCTGTAAGAGACCAGAAAGAATCAGTGGAGATTTCATACGTGAATAAATGCTAAAGTCAAAACCAGCAGCAACCTTCCTCTCCGATGGTTTTCCTGTCACCGGTTAATTTTTTGTTATTTCATCAGTAGTTTATGGTGGAGAGAGAGGGGCAATGACATTTTTGCTTATTTTGAGCGGCTAAGATCAAATGGAGAGAGATTTGCCGATGGAATGGATCTTGGTCGGCAATTTCACCAGCATATTAAAAGTTAAAACATCCAGTATCAATAAGAATTTAATTCAATGTGCTATTTTGATGCCAACTTCTAAACTTATTGTAATTTTCTAATGTAAGTATTCATCCATCGTTAATTTTATCGGCATTTCACTAATTTTTTGTTAGTTAGTTATAGTGCTTGTTTGGGAGTATAGTTGCGGTTGTTTTTGAAAGTGTTTTTCGTTCAAAAATACATTAAAATTATATTTTTATTTATTTTTTAAAAAAAAATTTTGACATCAGTACATCAAAATGATCTAAAAACATCAAATTTTATTAATTTAAACTTCAAAATAAAAATAAAAATAAAAATAATTTTTTTTCAAAATATTTTTGAAAAGACCTCCCAAACACCCCCATAATCTTCTAGCCATTCTAAATACACATTAACATCTAGCATTTTGAAGCCAACAAATGACAATATTAAACCCCCAACCACAACAACAAAAAAATATATAATAAATTATCAAGTTTCAACTTTCAACAAATATGTTACACAGTGTTAATTTTACTATACAGTGATTATTTCTAATCTCAATAAATTAATATAAATCATAAATAGGTTTAGAAAGTATACGAATTTTCTTACTTTTGAGGGTGTTTACACTGTATTATTAAAATATTTTTTAAAATATATATATTTTATTATTTTTACTTCTTATTTTAAATTATTTTAATATATTAATATAAAAAATAATTTTTAAATAATGTCAACAACAATTTTAAATACACGTGGATAAAAACTTCAAAAACAAATTCAATGGATGCTGGCACTATTTATAGATGTGGATTGATGTCACCAAGTTAGGGTGACCAAATTTTCGACAAGACTGATGGGTTGGTGGTATTTTCAAGAAGAAGAAGAAGAAAGTGTCAGTTATAATTTATTTAAATTTATTGATGTAATTATTTCATCTTGCCATAAATAATAACTTGTCAATTTTTTTTTGGAATTGACAATGACTGTTTTATTAATTTTTTATTTTTCACCCTAGTGTGTCGGTAATTCCAAAAAAATCAGCAATGAAATATTACCAATCCATGTTTCTCTTTTTAATTTTTATTTTTTTTATTTTTTTTAGTATATGATTGCGGTAATCGGTACAAGAGAAAAAGATGTGCTAGGCAGAAAAACCCTGCGGACAAAAATGTAAAATTACCTGCTAACACGTGTCTCTAATCAGGAATGCGATGGCTACAAGCAAGGTAGTCAAAATCGCGAGTCAACTCGCAAAATCGTACGATTTTGCGAGTTGGCTCCGAAAACCTGGTTGGACCGGAAAGAAAAATCGAAACCGGTCAAACTCGGTCAAACTCGTAGAAAAATCGTTCAAAATCGTAGAAAAATCGTAGAATAATAATAATAAAAAAAAATAATAATATTTAATTATATTTAAATTTATTTTTTAAATTTAAATATAATTAAAAATAATAATTTTTGTACGGACATTTTACGATCTTTCTACGATTTTACGATCCGATCTTACGATTCGATTTTTCGGAGCCCTTGCCAATCCGTGCCAAAATCTCGATTTTGACTGCCTTGGCTACAAGAGTCTAAGGGTGTGTTTGGCATTGCTTTTGCTTTTGCGATTGAGGTTGAAAAAAAGCAGTTTCAAAACAAGTGTTTTTACTATGGTTCAAAATAAGCAGTGAAGTGTTTAGTTAAAACTGTAGTTGAGTTGGAGGTTGAAAAAAAAGCAGTTTTTGGTGTTTGGTTACCAAGATTTTCATATTGCTTTTAACTTATGAAATTACTTTAAAGGGTATATATATATATATATATATATATATATATATATATATATATATATATATATATATATATATATATATTGTAAAATTAATAAAAAAAATTCATCAGAAAAATTCTTTTTTTATTTTTAAAATATATATATTTTTAAATTCGGACTGGGCCGCACCCAGCTAAATGGGGCGGCCCAGTTTAGCTGGACTTGGGCTGGGCCGAGAGCAGCCCAGCACACGCAGAAAGTTGAAACGGTGCGCTGCACTGTTCACGTCTTCTTCACGTGAACAGTGCAGTGCTACTGCTCACCGACCACGACGAAAGCTTCAACGGCCGATGCCGATGGGTAGAGGAGGACGCAGTGGTTCTTCCTGTGGTGGTGGCGTTGGAGATGGTGGCCTGTGGTGGCCGTGAGGAGCATCGGAAGCTTCCTCTGTGGAGAGAGAGAGAGAGAGAGAGAGTTGCCGCCGTGGAGAGAGAGTTGTGTCGTCGTCGTCTCGTGTTTGTCGTCGTGGAGGGGAGAGAGAGTTGCCGTTGTGGCTGTTGTGGTCGTCATCGTCTTCTCCAGCAACAGGAGCTTCTGCGACAAGAGCTTCATGCAGAGAGCTGCATGCAATTCCAACAACACGTGAGCGCAGAGGAGAGGAAGGGATGAGACGCGGACGAGAGGGGTAGGGTTTATTTTTCAACGGTAATATTTTCTACAATCATCGTTGCACAAAATACGAATCACAGATAAAAAAGCACCTCATTGATGCTTTTTTTGGAACGGTGTTTTAGCTAAAAAATGGTGTGGGTCCCAGTAGTATAACCTGCGTTCTGGTGTTATCCAAACACCAAATGAGTGTTGTCGTTTGGCAATCGTGGAACGCACCACAATGCCAAATGGCCACTAAAAAGTGTGATTGTAACATCACAGTCGGACTGCCCCACCGGTTGCTACCTCGACTAATAAAATTTCAATAATTTAGGAGGTGTTCCAGAGGTGTCATTTTAAAATTAAGAAAATTTGTTCCGCTGAGGTTATAAAAATTTGAGTTTTATAGTTAATAATATGATAATTATCAAAAAAAATTAAATTATTATTAATTTTAGAATTCATATAATTAGTTGAGTTTTATCCAAACTAGCTCAAACAATCACATTAATAAATAAAAAATTCTTACCATAGCCATGTATGGTCGAACCGTTCAAATTTTTATTAATGTTCCATGAAAAGTTCTTTAAAGAAATCATTTGCACGATAATTGAAGTTTCCTCGATGAAAAGGTATATTAAAAATTAACACAAGGATTCAATGCTAGCAATTGCATGAAGCAGCCCTAAGACATGAAAATATCCATACTAAATTCTCCTTTTTATTGTGGCTGTTAAATGTCTTGAATCGTACGCGGAACTCTGTCATGGTTTAAGAACCTTAATTTTGTAATTAATATCAAAATCTTCAACAGTCGGCCAATAAGAGCATAAGTAATTGAGTTTATTTCTTAAGTATGCTAATTACTGGCATAATTATGATAGTGACACGTCTGCAAATCACAATATTGCTGTATGCTCGAAAACCTCCGCCCGGTATCTTTCTTGTTCTGTAAAATTCACGACTAAGATTTATTACCACCTTGCTAGTATCATTTACATTCTTATAAACAAACAAACATATATATATACACATTTCTTTTCTTTTGGGGACAATCATTACTATATAGTCGATATATCTAGTGGGGGGGAATCAAAGGGAACGACTGTGCCCCCCTCCAATTTCGTTACTGGTGCAAGAGATGGCAATTGTATCCAGCCGCTGCTATCGTCCTGTGGATGACTTTAATGGTAGTCGGGGCCCCGAATCCAGATAATCAATGGTTTTCTCAAGCCATTTATGAGACCTAACTGTTAAAGTACTTTTGACGAAAATTTATCGAGTGGCATAAATTCTTTCCTGTGGGGTGCATCACGGCAGGAGAAATGCCATGGACAGACTGTTTTATATATATATAAAGAATTTATAAAACACGTGAAAATATGACATCTATTCAACCCTTACTGTGCCCAAGAAGTCTTCCATTCGCAGCCCACACTGTTCGCTCAAAACATGAAAATGAGTTTATGATATAGCTCTGTTAATTTCTTCTATTTTTACAAGTTTTTTTTAATAAAGAGCAGACCAGACCCTGAGGTGATTAGGGCTGGTGGAAAAATATTGTTTCTCGTTGCCTTGGGACTTACACAATTTGCATGAAAAAGAGAGACATGGGAGGCTCTGCCAAGATTGAAGTAAAACACGTTCGATCGATCCTGCGTGTCTTACACACCACCATGCCGTGAGCTGAACCTCGTGCATGTCACGGTTCTCTAACCATTATCGGTTGATGTATTAAACCGGCGGTCCCTTTTTATTAGACGATACACAGTGTCTGTCACCAGTTAGGTGTTTGTCAATGCATTTTGAAGTTTTATTTTTTTTTAATTATTTTTATATCCTATGAATTTCTGAACATCCTAGATAAACCTCATCACACGAACAAAACAGACACTGAATGAGTTAAACATTGTTCATTGTTAGAGAATAATATAAATCATATTATGGGATCTCACTTACAAGCGTAAGCTTTTAGGTGAGATGATTCCTTAACATGGTATTAAAACCTTGTTGACCCAGCGGTCACGAGTTCGAATCTCACCACCCTCATTCTATTTGATAAAAACCAAGCACAAAATGATATGGGTCTGTGCAAGTTTCAAACCCAAAGAGCTTTCACTTGAGGGTGTGTGTTAGAATAATATAAATCATATTATGGGACCTCACTTACAAGCTTAAGCTTTTAGGTAAGATAGTTCCTTAACATCCATCCATTTTACACGCATGAACTCTACGATCTCCCAGTCACATCCATGTAATAAATTATGACATTCATTCACAAAGTCCGAATAAAGTTGAATGTCAGATTGCTATTTACTTCAGCCCCTGTAATTTGGGGGATATAAAATAAGATGAGAACCTTCACAAAAATTAATTAGAAAAATCCTCCAAAGTAGAATTGAGAGAATTTCATTTTCATTTTGCTAATCCCCGATTCACCCTCCAATAAACAAAAACTTGCCAATTCTAGACAAACCTCCCCGTGCCACTTTCCTCTTTCCCAGTCCCTATGTACTACTAGTGGTAGGCCGGCCACAGATAATTCAATAAAGAGGAGCCCGGTTCGGTGCCTTCTTTCGACGGTTCATTAAATTGGCTGATATTTCGGTGTCTCTTGGAAACATCGTCCTGCATGAATTTGATAAGCTACTCCTTTTCTTTCTCACAGTCTCCGTAGTGGCAGCAGTACAGGCAAGAGTCCTACAAGGAACCCCACCATCACCATACCCTCCCGAACTAGATCTTGTCTTGGCAATGAGCGAAACCGGAGTCATTAAACCGTCATCTGAAGCCGGTTCAGACAAAGGCAGGAACTTACAATCATACAGGAAACTTGAAAGCCCACCCACACCTTCTGTTCTTAAAATATAATCGACCTGCAAAAGGAGAGAATTGGAGCGAAATGAAAGAGCCCGGATGAGGAAGAACGTTGTGAAATGAAATGGTTGGAGATAGAAGAGTAAGAGAGTAGAGTCTTAAGCATGGTAATCACCAGCTACCTTGCAAGAAATGGAGCAAAAGAGATAAGGGCATTGCAGACCTCTGTCACACCTGCTACAAATGTTGCCTCTGATACTTCCTGGCCTTGGTAGTGGCCTTTGATTTAAAAATATCACTTTCGCACTGTTCGTAGTATAGGACTGGGAAAAAACAGAGAATTGGAATTGGTCATGGACAAAATGGTAGGTGCAATTTGCTTTTTCAAGAAAGGCAGGAATACAAAGTAGCGGCTAGCTTTCATTTGCGTATCAAAATTCAAAACAAGAAAGAATCAATATAAACAGTAATCAATGTGTGCACGGACAGAATAATCATAGAATTATGCCAAGAAGGTTGCGATATCTGTATGTTTTCCCGCACGGTTCTTGAATTACCAAGATTTGTTGCTTACTTGAACAAATGCAGAGTCGAACAGTTTCTGAGCATCATCTAGCCTTAAAACATCATTATATACATATCTTCTTATCTGAAACATACAGGGATAAAATTGTCAAAACCTGCTAAATACATGATTTGTCATGCAATAGCAAAAACTGATCTTAATTAGCCGGCCAGCTTTGAAGGAACCTGCAAGAGACGGTGAGAGCCGTGAGGAGACAGACAGTGAGGGCATATACTGACGCAGCAGTCCAAGCAAAATATGTTCTTTTCATTCTTTCTTGCTCCTTCGTGAATTACACAAGCATTGAAGAATTTTTCTGAGAGAAGTGCTTGCAGCCAAGGAGGCAGTGATAGATTTGACGAAACCAACTGCATACAAAAACATGAAAAATCAGTGCTAATAATTCAAGAAAAGAAAAACAAGAGCTTACAAAACAAAAAACATACCATTTAGAACTTTGGTGGGGGAGATACAGACAGTGTCCGTGATAAGTACTAACTACTACTGCAGAGACAGAGAGAAACGGCGCCTGGCAAGGTGGAGACAGTAATGGTGTTGTGTTTCTGCTATCAAATATAAGAGCAAAGAGGTGGGGGCTTGCCAGGCCTCATATAAGGGGGCGTGTCTTATTATTGTTGTGTTTTGGACAAGAGAAATACACTGTCGTCCAATTTTTTTAACAAATAAATAAATAAATATACGCTACACCTAGCTAGTAGTATATTATACGCTACTTTATTGTAGAGGAGGGTTTGAAAAAATGAAAACACAAAGGGGCAGACAAAAGTTTTGTAGTTAGAAGATAAAAGTGTTTTTTTTTTTTAAATACTTTTATTTTTAAAAAAAATAATTTTTTTTATGTTTTTAAATAATCTTATTAATCTTAATATGCTGATATCAAATAATTTTTTAAAAATAAAAAATATATATTATTTTAAATATATTTTTCTTTTTGTTATCTTATAAACCAAAAAAACCCTCAACCATTTGTGCTCTCTGTAAATGGTTTGGTATGGCCTTGCTGCAGGTGCCTGCTCTTTACTTTTCTCACCTGTAAGTGATAAATGACAAAGCTAGAAACACCGACTTTTCTCAGTGCTGTGTGGAAAACGGTAAAAATGAGAAGTGGCCAGAACTAGATCTTCCCAGGAGGAGTCACCATTTTTAATTTAGTTGGGATTTGAAAATAAAATAGCATAATTTAAAAAAAAAAAAAAAAAAACAGTCAACTTCATGTTTCAAAATCATAAAAATTAGATCTCATTTTTTGGTGAACAGTTTTAGAGTTGTTTAAGGGTGTTTTTGAGGTTATTTTTTAAATAAAATATTTTTATTTAGAAATACATCAAAATAATATATTTTTTCTATTTTAAATGATTTTGTTTTACATCAATACAACAAAATAATCCAAAAACCTGAAAAAATAATTTAAAATAAAAAATAATTTTTTTTTTCAAAAAGAGTCTTAAAACTCAATTTCAAATAAACACTGAATATGTAACGATTTAAGAACTTGATAGTGCTATATTTTTTTAATTATGATTTTTTGTAGAATCCATTTTAAAATCATGACAAATATAAATTATATTATTTATCAAAAAGATTTGTAACCATGTCATCTCGGAAAATTTTAAAATTTCCATGCAAATTTAATCGTATGATTTATGATGGCCCAATTAGATCGAATCAGTTGGAGAGGAAAGTGGATGATGCTGATGAATTTAGATATTCTAAAGAAGCAGGTGAGTTAAAATCTGAGTTCAACCAGTTGATCGGCAATACATTTTAAAATTGCTTTTGAAATATTTGAAAAATAATTGTATTTATTTTTACTTTAAATTAAAAAAATGATGTTTTATAATATTGCTGATATCAAAAAATAATTTTTAAAAAATAAAAAAATATTATTTAATATATATTTATAAACTAAAAATATTAAGAACAAAATCTCAGTCACACTCCCGCTCGAAGCTAATTCATAGCGACAAACTACCAGGGGGTTATTTTGTTTTTTAAATTTATTTTTACCTAGAAATAAATTAAAATAATATATTCTTTATATTTTAAAAATCGTTTTCAGCCTTAGCATATTAGAATATCTAAAAAAATTAAAATATACTTTTGAAACAACGCTTTACTAAACCATCACTTAAATTAATTTTTATATATAATAATATCAAAAATATTTTTTAAAAAATAAAAAATAATATTTTAATATATTTTTAATAAAAAATGCAAATGCAGAGCGGAGTGCCAATTTATTTGCAACAGTGCAAGTCCACGCGCGATGCTGCCCAGATCTTCAAACAACGTATTCCAGGGTTCAGAGTTAGTCATCCTGCAATCCAGAAACGATGGAAGTGTTACTTGTAAACATGAAAAAGAAATTAGAAAGCTGCTTCCCTTGAAGCGAGTGGTTCATCGCAGCATGGCGAAAAAATGGCAGCAATGCCGTGCAAGAGTTATGGGAGGAAACAGGCAAGTATGTGCACTCATAAAGTGGTGATGGGATGGCATCACCTAAATAATCACAAACCTACAATCTCTCATTTGCTTGAAACTTGTTGAATGTCAGCATGTTATACGTAAACCCATTGAGGAAATGATCGATCGACGACCTTTTTTACCCTAAAAAAAGCAAACTAGTCGCAAAATCATAACAGCTTGCATGGACGCGACAGCAACAGGGAAAAGAGCAGCTAAAATGAGCAGCCATGGGAACTACAATGGTAGGAAAGCAATTGGTCTATCAGCTGACTTCTACGCAAATAAAAACACACGGGAATCAATGAGACATCAATGAGCAACACCTGGATTGATCGCAAGGCCAGGAACGTTTGAAAACCAAGGGCCTGTTTGGGAATGCAATTGCGGTAGCTTTTCAAAGTGTTTTTTGTGCCGAAATATATCAAAATAATGTTATTTTATTTTTTAAAAATCATTTTTGACATCAACACATCAAAATAATCTAAAAACACTAAACCGTCGGTTTTTAAAATAAAAAAAAATCAAATTCGGCTAAAACACGAATTACAACGCACTCCAAACAGGGTCCAAATGTGAAAAGGAAAAAAAAAGCAGATGAGAAAAGACTCTGAAAAGCAATTAAAAAATAACCAATACCGCTTCTCCTAAAAAATACACACAAATTAACGTGGATTATAATAATATAAATATTATTTTGTCTTTTTATTTCCAAAATTTAACTCTTGGCCCAGAGAATATTTTAGACTTTTCATGTGTAATTAGTGGTATTATCTGATTTTTAAAGAGTATTTTCATTAGTTCAATATTGTTTTGCACAATAAAACCACGAATTTACTCTCGAAAGCAGATAGAAAACACAAAAGGAACAAGGGTAGTGTTGATTTTTAACACTAACCGTGAACAATAAATTAACTTTTTTGTCCTTGGATAGGACAAAACAATTCACTGATGGTGAGGGTAGTTTTGGTTTTCTATATTTTGGTGAATAGTACAGCTACTAAATATCCTCTGAAGAGATAAAAAAAAGACATTGACCTAGGGCATAATAATATTTTGAGATAAGAGTTTTTTGTTATTATCTCCGGTTCAGGGGTATTTAGATAATTTTATATTTGTTTACTATTTTTTTTTAACAGCACAGGGTGTTAGGTGTCCAAAGGGCGAGGAAAATGTTTTATCATCATGTCATTGAATGCTCAACTATGTCTTATTCCATATGGTGGGGCGTGTGTTGACATGAGACGGGTGGAAGGTCGATGGTGGTTAATTTTGCTTTGCTTGTCTCTTTTCTCTCCCCTACAATTGCAAAATACAATTTAGTCCCTAATATTTTTATTTCGTTTTCCCCTTGATTTTTTCTATAAAAGTAATGGTGTTTTTCAATTATACCTTTCAATTGAAATTAATCATTTATGTTATTTTTTATTTCACCCTTATTCTTTTTTATTTTATTTGATCTGTCTTGATTTGTTTCAATTTGTTATTCAATTGAAATTAATTTTATATGTTATTTTTTGTTCTACATGTTGTGATTGTTATAATTTATTAGATGTTTAGCTATGTAGTTAAATGAATTTGTAATTATATTAATTTGTAATCAGCTTGTTCAATTATTTTCTTATTTTGGTGTTGAGACTAAGATTTTTCTAACTATAAATTTACCTATCATGAAAATTAGGTGATTCTATTGACTTCTGGGAAACTGTGTTTTGACTGGGCCAACGAGAGTGAGAGAGATAGCTGGGTGGAATTTTAAAAGGTTGCCCATGTTCTATACCGGAAGTTACTATCCGGATGCCTAATTATGTTGCTCAATCTAAAAGTTACATATATGCTGTATCCATTGCCACTGTTTCTATGCTAAAATAAAAATTATTTTTTTAATTGTAATAGTCTATAAATAATTTATTCACCCGAGAAAAAAAAACTCATCAAAATAAGTGATTATTTGGATTTTGGAGTATAATTGAGGTTATTTTTAAAAATATTTTGTATTAAAAATATATCAAAATAATATATATTTTTTAAAAAAATATTTTTGATATCTACCCGCTAGTCAAATATTAAAGTGACTGTTTATTATTTAAATTAATTTTTATTTAGAAATATATGAAATAATTTTTTGATTTTTTAAGATTCATTTTTAATATTAGTAGATGAAAATAATTTAAAAATATCAAAAATATTTAATTAAAAAATATATTTAATTAAAAAATATATTTTTAAAACACAATTTCAAAACAAAATTACCAAGCTATTAGTTAGATTGTAAGTTTGCCGTGATTTGAAACATCATGCAAGTGGAGATCTTCCAAGAAAAACAGCAGCCGATTTACAAGTCAAATACAGAACCATCAAAAGAAGAAAGGACGTTAACAAGACCACTGCCGAGCCCATGGATGGGTGGCCGGTTTGAACCGTGGTATTTATATTTATTTATTTTTAATACACTTGATATCGTACAATTTAAACTATTGGAACAGTGTATTGAGGTCATGCATTGATTGTCAATGACAATAATTCCTATCTTGATGCAGCAAAAAGCAGCAATCAAAACCGAGCAGGTCACTCATAGCTTGAGCTGAGTCTATGTTACCTTTGCTTCAGTCTACTTACTGTGCTGTAGTAGAAGCTTTACCTTGCTAAATGTCAAAATAATAATGATAGTAGAAGGTTTGTTCAGTTATGATGGCATAATTCTTTTGATTCGGTATTTATGAGTTCGAAATCTATTATTTTTATTTTATTTAATAAAATATAGTTCTTACAAGTTTCAAATCTAAATTTTTTTATTTGAGAGGTATGTATGAAAGAATAATATAAATTATATTTTAGACCTCATCTAATAATAATTTTTTAATTGTAATGGTTTCTTAATAAATATCACAAATTCAGCTGATAGGCTCGGCAGCGTTTCAATGGGAATATTACTCGCACCTTGCTTGGTGACTGTTTGGCATTGTGGTCAAAATTGCGCTTGACTAAATTTTTTTTTTTATTTTAAATGAATTTTTTTTTATGTTTTTAGATTATTTTGATATGTTGATGTCAAAAATAATTTTAAAAAAATAAAAAAAATATCATTTTAATGTATTTCAAAATAAAAAATACTTTAAAAAACAACCACAACCGCTCTCTCAGATATTCCAATAATTGAAAAGAGTGAGTGGAACAGAGATCGGTTTTTTTCCTTCTAAAATGAGTGAAATAAAGCATGATCAAGGCCGCAGTAATTTTGTTTCTAAAATAAATAATAAATCCACGACCAATCTTTTTTGATTTTCTCGCTCGTTAGCTACGATGTCCAAATCCAATCCAGGGTTCGAGTTCGGGATATATGCTCCTGTAAATGTTACCTGAATTTACATAGCGCTTTCAATTACACGCGATAAATTTATTTTATTTTTGTATTTTTAGATCATGAACTAATATAAAAAATAATTTTTTAAAAATAAATATATTATTTTAATATATTTTTAAATAAAAAATGATTTTAAAAACAAACACAGACATACTTATAAACAGTGACGAATCTGCACCATCAAAGCAATGGAAGATCTATGATGCAGCTGTTTAATACTTTCATTGTAAATGGCAATGGCAGGACAGCTACCTGGCTCTAGAAGCCCTATCCCACGAACACAGAAAATAATAATAATAGAAGTAGAAATAATGTAGCATAGCCCAAGCCCTAGGGCACTAGTATCATCTCCACAGGGTACTTTCCAGATTCTCCTTCATTGCATGAAAGCTGACTTGCTTGTGATCGCTGATGATGACTTTGTCTCGTTTACTTGTGTCTGACGCTCGCCCAAAAAACCATTTGTTACTTACAACCTCTATAATTCAACTAGCAAATTGCCCGCGTGTTGCTGTAGATATTTTTTGTATGTAATTTAACATAATTAAATTTACAATGATAAATTTATATGATATAAGAAAAAAAAAGTTATAAATTAAGAGATAAATGTTTAAAATTTTGCGTTAAGTTTGTAACGTAAGGATCGATTATATTTTTTAGAATATAGATATTGTGTCATAAACGATAACAAAAGAGCGCGCATTAACATTAGAAAAAAGAGCAAAATATTTGAATAAGAAAAAAAAACTACTGAAATCATTATTGTGCAGATTATAAAATTATAAAAATCAATTAATAGAAAGAGCAAATAAAAAAACAAAGGGAAAAGGAAGCAATATTAATTTAAAATATTATAACAATAGCAACATCGGAGCCTTAATATCTAAAATTATTATTGCCTCTAGAATAAAAACAAAAAAAAATATTAAATTATACAGAGGGGAAAAAATAAAAAGCATGAACAACACAGCAAGCAAGTAAAACCAATTAAATTTATTATTATTATTATTATTATTATTATTATTATTATTATTATTATTATGAAAGAATAAATAAACACTATTATTATAGTAATAGAATACATAATCACTGTTATTATAATATTAATAATAATCACTATTATTATTATTCTTTTTATTATTATCATTATTATTATTATGTTAATAATGAAAGAAACAAAAATAAATGAAAGACTAAAAACTATCCCAGAAACTTTAACAAAAGAAAAAACAAAAAAAAAATTATTATTGTTATTACTGGAAAAATATATATTAAATTATCGGGAGGAAAAAAAATAATAAAAGAGTAAGAATGAAAAATAATTAAATTATTATTATTATTATTATTATTATTGTGTTAAATACAATTATATATACATGGACAAAAGTAGGGATTAAAAAAATAAAAGTGTAAGGGTTGAAATGAAAATCAAATATAAAGGGATTCAATTAAAAAATTAAAAGTCCAAGGGTTGAAATGCAAATTACATTTATTGTCAATTGAAATTAGAGGACAAAATTGCAAAAATTGGAACTTTTGTACTGAATTGATTGAGTTATATATAGACAACCCGGAAATTGAAAGTAGAAGGACCGAAGTGAAACTTTGAAATTCAATCAATTAAAATCGGAGGACCCAATCGAACAAAATCAAAACTTATATTCAAGAACTGAGGACCACAAACGAAATTCACAATATAGGGATCGAAATGCAAAGTCAGGAAATATGGGGGACTCTCCTGCACATTGACGTGCAGGAGAGAGAGAGAAACGTTGCCGGCGTGTTTAACCGGCCTCCGCCGCGTGCACGACCATTTTGTGGTGACACGCCCCACCGTGGGAGGAAGCTCACGCGGCGGCGCATCGTTCTGTCCGTCGGGCGACAATTTTCGGTCACCGGAGGAGGCCTCACGCGCCACTTGAACAGGGCGTGAGGCGGAAAACCGCATGGCGCGTGCTACGCATGCCCTGACAATAACGGAATAAAAATTTTGAAAAATAGGGACAATTACCGCTATAACCCTGAACCCAATTCAATGTTTTTGTCTTATTAGGGGCTATAACAGTATTTAGCCATTTCCGAAAATAATAAAAAAAATTAAAAGTTGCGGCGGACCGGACCGGGCCGGTCCGCCCGCGCGCAATTACGCTGGTGCCCCTTCGCCAGATGTATTATTTTGTCTTATTACCGGGGATGAAAGAGTGATTACACTGTTCATCTTTGAATATTTTTTTTTAAAAAGGAAAACCCGGAATTAGCCCCGTTTTTCACCGCGAATTTGCCGCGCGGCCGAGGGCCATTTTCGCCTGCACACTGCTCGAATCCACAGTGATTCTAGAGACAGTCTACAGTGGAAAACCCACGGCTTTTAGTGTTTTGGTAATAGCCAATTACCAACGACTTGTCGTGTCCGGAATTAATATTTTTTTTGAATGAAAAAAATATTAATTGTGAGATTTTTTATTATAATATGAATTTGGTAAGAAAAAATAAATCTTTGCAGGATTCCTATGAATTCTAAGTTTACTATCAAATATATAAATTTTAAATCAATATAAATTTATCTATTTAGTAAGTTTCAACACAATCACTAGGATAAAATTATCATCATCATTAAAAAAGCAAAAACAAATTGGATACCTGAATTATCGAATTCACAGTATTAAGATTAATTCATTTTATAATCTATTTTAAATTAAACACAACAAAGAAAATATAAATTATGAAAACTACTGCAATAATCAAATAAAAAAATAAGTATCTAATTTTCTATCCACAAAAAATATATATCATTGAAAATTCATCCCTACATTACCATCATTATTATGACTATAATAGTTAACATTATTATCAATATTATTTTTCAAACAATTAAAATCATTAAATTGACCCAAAAAATGAAATAAAATAAAGCAAAATATTTTTACAAAAAAACAATAAAAACAATCACTAAAATTATCATTATTATTGCACAAGCAATGAAATCATAAAATTATTTGACCCAAAAAATAGATAAAATAACAGAATACACACACAAAAAAGAGCAAATGGAAAAAAGAAGAAATATTAATTTTAAAATGATCACCAATATAAATTATAATTCCATGATTGAACCGAATAAAAATAAAATCCCAACAAAAGATAAAACGACTAAAATTAAAAACAAAAACTAAAAGCATATATGCATAAATATGGATAAAAAAACACTATCCAAGAAAGACCAAAGAAACAAAAGGAATTAATACCTAAAACAATTCAAAGAATAAGACCCGAAATGAAAAATAAAATATATAATTAATTTCAATCGAAGTACAAAATTGAAACAAATAAAAACATTAAGATCGAAACAAATAAAGGCATTAAAAAAAAGCAATGTAATTTCCTTGAAAAATTAAAAGAATAAGAATTGAAATTATAAGTAGCATATATGATCAATTTCAATTGGAGGATGAAATTAAAAAAAATAAAACTTGCATACCAAAAAAATTAAAAGAACCTAAAACAAATCAAAAATCAAATGAATAAGGACTGAACTGAAAACTAGCATATATAATAAGGTTCAATTGAAGGGCACAATTGGACAAAATCATATTTTCAATTGAAAAAATCAAGAATAAAACTGAAACCAAAAGATTAAGAACTAAAATAAAACAATATCACACATGAAGGACTTACATGTACTTTCCATCGCATGAGAAAGAAACGGGGGGAAAGGAAAAAATCATTCCTTAATAATTCACCGACCACCTTTAATCGACACATGCCGCACCAAGAGGCATAGGACATAGCGACGCACCGGGTGACGTGGTGGAATGACAGCTTACACCGCTAAACGACGCCGCACATGCCACTTGAATGGCGTGTGCGCATGAAACAGTGTAGGGGCGTTCATATGACGCTCCTGTAGTGTTTAAGAAAAAAAATAATTAAAATAATGGTAAATTATCTATACACATCTGGTCATATCAATAACCACGTAAAAACCTAGGGTGAAAGTACCACGCTACCCACGTAAAAATTCCTTAATAACTCACTGACCACCTTTAATCGACACGTGCCGCACCAAGAGGCATAGGACATAGCGACGCACTGGGTGACGTGGTGGAATGACAGCTTACACCGCTAAACGACGCCGCACATGCCACTTAATTGGCGTGCGCGCGTGAGACAATGTAGGGGCGTTCATATGACGCTCCTATAGTGTTTAAGAAAAAGAAATAATTAAAATAATGGTAAATTATCTATACACACCTGGTCATATCAATAACCACGTAAAAACCTAGGGTGAAAGTACCACGCTACCCACTTAAAAATCATTCCTTAATAATTCACTGACCACCTTTAATCGACACGTGCCGCACCAAGAGGCATAGGACATAGCGACGCACCGGGTGATGTGGTGGAATGACAGCTTACACCGCTAAACGACGCCGCACATGCCACTTGAATGGCGTGTGCGCGTGAAATAGTGTAGAGGCATTCATATGACGCTCCTATAGTGTTTAAGAGAAAGAAATAATTAAAATAATGGTAAATTATCTATACACACCTGGTCATATCAATAACTACGTAAAAACCTAGGGTGAAAGTACCACGCTACCCACGTAAAAATCATTCCTTAATAATTCACTGACCACCTTTAATTGACACGTGCCGCACCAAGAGGCATAGGACATAGTGACGCACCGGGTGACGTGGTGGAATGACAGCTTACACCGCTAAACGACGCTGCACATGCCGCTTGAATGGCGTGTGCGCGTGAAACAGTGTAGGGGCGTTCATATGACGCTCCTATAGTGTTTAAGAAAAAGAAATAATTAAAATAATGGTAAATTATCTATACACACCTGGTCATATCAATAACCACGTAAAAACCTAGGGTGAAAGTACCACGCTACCCACGTAAAAATCATTCCTTAATAATTCACTGACCACCTTTAATCGACACGTGCCGCACCAAGAGGCATAGGACATAACGACGCACCAGGTGACGTGGTGGAATGACAGCTTACACCGCTAAACGACGCCGCACATGCCACTTGAATGTCGTGCGTGCGTGAAACAGTGTAGGGGCGTTCATATGACGCTCCTATAGTGTTTAAGAAAAAGAAATAATTAAAATAATGGTAAATTATCTATACACACCTGGTCATATCAATAACCACGTAAAAACCTAGGGTGAAAGTACCACGCTACCCCTGTTCCAGGCTTCTTTCTTGTTCTTTTAGCGTTTATTTTAGTAGTTTTATCATGCACGAGATTGTGAGAAAACACCTCACTATTCCGCGTCCTTTTCTCAGCATTCAAAAATAAAATAATAATTATATTGTGCAAAAATATTTAAAAAATACTATTCATGTCCAGGTCCGGATGCCCGCCCGACATTCCAGAACGTTATTCAGTTTCCATGAATCCAGAGCACGTTTTTTTTTTTTTTTTTTTTTTTTTTTTTAATAAATCAAACACAGGAGGAAGATAGCGGTAAGAGTTTTGATTTTAGAAGACATGCAAAGGTGCAGGATTTGAATTCTAGTAGTTACATTTGTTTTTGAAGATATTCTTCTAGTGTTAAAATTATTATTTTATTTTATTTTTATATTGTTAATTTTTATAGACATATATACAAGAATCTGAAAAATTTAATGTCTAAACATGATGTTTATTTAAAAAAAAAACGATAAAAAATATAATCAAAGAGACCGAGAGTCCATTTTTTGTAACTTAATGGCGAAGAGAGCTGAAATGGTCGAATCCGTATCGCAAACTTTATGGTCAACGAAGACCATGTTGATAACTTGAAAACCTGGCCTTGAAGGCTTAGGTCCACATCAAGAGCAGTTAGAACTCAGAAGACACTATCCGTGTATCCGCACCAGCTGCGGGCGTTTCTTTATTTTTGTTCAAGTACTGCAAAACTAAATGTTTTTAATTGTACCCCCAGATGTTTAAGACATTTTCAAATGTATATTAACACATTAAAATAATTTAAGAATAAAAAATTATTTTAAATAAAAAATAAACTTAATATTTTTAATTGTTTTCAAAAATATTTTAAAATGCAGGACAAACATGCACTTAAACGTGACTTGCTGTTCACATTACGAAGATAACAATCCCACTGAAATTTAATACCCCCACAACATTTCCTTAGATCGAACGGCTCACATCTGTCACCCAAGTTACAGTCATCGTCGTTTACTCCCCCTACCACATCTCAAAACATTATTTATTTATTATTTTAAATCTTGTTTTTCTCCCTCTATTTCTCTTTCCTTTCTCGTTAAAAATAATCTCACAAGGAAAAAAACCCCTAATTTCGAAACAAATTTTTATTTTCAAGGATTGGATATTTTTTTCTTCTAAAAATTAAATAATCAATCATGAGCACTGGAGATCTTCTTAATATTCACCCAGTAGAGCTTAAATTCCCATGTAAGTTCCGTTCTTTCCTTTTCCTTCTTCTGTTTGGCTCCCGAGAAAATTAGGAAAACAAAAGAAAATCTCCGAAATTCATGATTCTGTCTCAAAGTTACTTAAGAATGATCCTAGTTCCTAATTAGGAGCCAAATTGTTAGCCGCACTGTGCTCTCGTAAATTTCTGTTTGGCTGCTAAGAAAATCATGATATAGGAAAACCAGAATCTGAAATTGTTTTTTGGTGCATTATTATAGATCTAAAACTTTAGTTCAGCTGTTGGGATTAACAGTCTTTTTTTATTATTGATAAAGTTGAATTGAGGAAGCAGAGTTCATGTTCTATGCAATTAACTAACAAGTCAGATAAATATGTGGCTTTTAAGGTATTCCCCCCCCAATTTTTCATTTATTGATGTTATTATTAAACAGTAACTGTTATGTGAAATGTAATCCTGATGGGTTTTTGAGTTCTAGGTTAAAACAACCAATCCGAAGAAATACTGCGTTCGTCCCAACACCGGCATTGTCATGCCCGGATCCACTCGCAGCGTTACAGGTGAATACTCCTGTAAATTTATAGATGATAAAAATTTATAATTGCTTTTTGTTGGGATTTATGAAATTCAGACCCTTAGCTGGTAATGCATTTTGGCTGATAATACTAATTATACCTATTGATACTGTCCTGGGTAAATTACGGTAGGTTTCCTTAAGTTCGTGGCCTTTTCCGATTTGTTTTAAATGCGCATGCTAGACATTTATTTGAGTATATTATGGTCTTAAGAGTTCTCAACTATTCTTGTATGGATTGTGCTAGTTACCATGCAAGCTCAGAAAGAGTCACCACCAGATATGCAATCCAAGGATAAGTTCCTACTTCAGAGTGTTGTTGCGCCTGATGGTACAACTACAAAAGAGATAACTTCTGAAATGGTGGGGTAGCCTCTCTGTTTCTTCTATCTTTATTTTTCTTTAAAGATTGGGGGTTATGTTTACTCGATGTAGACTTAAGGATGTAGTAATTTGTTTTGCAGTTTAATAAGGAGGGTGATAAGGCTGTGGAGGAGTTCAAATTGAGGGTTGTATATATCCCTGCAAATCCTCCCTCTCCTGTCCCGGAAGAGTCTGATGAAGGATCTTCTCCCCCTAGGCCTTCTGTGCTTGAGAATGGTAACCAGGACAGTTCCTTACTTGATGCTGTAAGTATATCTCTTTTTCTCTCTCTAGTTTTGAGATCTTCTTTCCTCCCTTTTGCTTTTAGTATATGCAAATGTGCTTATTTGTGTTCAGGAAGCTATGATATCTTTAATTTGTTTGTGATCGTTTTCTAGGTATCCAGAACTTTGGAGGAGCCTAAAGAGAAATCTTTTGAGGTAAATTATCTTTTACCATGTTTTTCTTAAATTGAACGACCTTGATCTCAAGAATCTACCTTAATCTAATGGTCCTTTGTTTACTCAATGACAAATGTGATGTTTTCTCAGTAAGATCTTGAACTTCATTACATGAAATCTGAAATACACAAGTTCATAATGATTCTATAAACTACAGTCCTCATTGGTATAAGATGTTCAGCACTTACATTGCTGCAAAAAACTAATGACTGCTTTAATTTTATACTCATTGATCTCATTTTATTTTGAAAATCCTCTTAAGAATATGCAAGTATGCTGTGAATGCTCTGTTATATTGAATATCAAGGAACTTAGTGTGTTACTGCAGTTTTAATAGAAGGATATATGCCTCCTGGAAATATGTATATTAATTGCTCAATTTCAGGGACAAGTTGTGTTAAAAAGCTGACCATGTTTGGGCAACCATGTGGAATCAATTTTTCATTGCACTTTCTTTTAACGTTTACTTTGATGGGAGTTCATAATTAAGAGGTCTGCACTGCAATACCATTGCATTACCATTGTTTTTCCGTATGAAGGCTGTCAAGGTTTAATCACCATCAGAGCTTTCATTGATCAACATTTTCTTAAAATGCTGCCACTTGAAAGTATTTTGCTTTATGCTACTCCTATGGTTTTGCAATTTTGGGTCATAAGTTTTTGACCCGTGTTTGAATTTCAGACATGGTCTCTGATTTCAAGGTTGACTGAGGAGAAGACTTCTGCCCTGCAGCAAAATCTGAAGCTTCAGCATGAACTGGTATGGATTAAATATTATGTCATTTTTTAGGCTTTATAATTGGTTTAGGGTAGTTTAGACAAGGTTGATGTTGTGCTTATCTGGGATTGGGATTTCCATTAACATGCCCTACTCGCTTTTGGTAATTGAAGTAGATGATGTGAAATACTTATCTTGTGTCAATGAATGAGATTTCATATGGTATAGGAGGAAGGATAGTTTGTTGTTGTAAATCTTCATTTGCTTACATGAATTCCTTCTGGTGATGCATTCTCAAGTTTCTTGTCAGTCAAATGCCTCTTGTTATTCAATGATCCTTGTTACTGTTAGTGCTCATCTATCTTGCTGTCGTGTGCGATTTCCTGCAACAGGAACTGATGAGAAAACAAATTAGCAAGAAACATGCCGGAGGTGTCTCTTTATTGGTTGTATTTCTGGTTGGTTTGTTTGGCATCTTGGTTGGCTACATCTTCAAGTGAACATAAGGACATCCAAGTGTCTGAGATTAGTTTGGGTTGCCACCAGAGTGCAGCTTTACCGAAGGTTTTGAAACTTTGTAGTGACTGCCTCGCGTAGTTTGTGAAATCATAGTCTGATGCAATGTCGGTCCTTTTGATTATTGATTTGTCAAATGTTTGAGCAAGAACTTAGTTGATTTAGGTGGTGGTTAGACTGGCTAATAGCCTGATTAACTTTAGATATCTTGTGAATGGGATGATTTGTAGTCTAGTTAGTGACTGCCTGTTCTCTTGCAATGAATGGATTGATTTTCTTACTGAAGCTCAGCCTATCAACTACTGCTCACCAGTTTTCTTCCTGAATCCCAGAATGTACGTTCTTTCTTTTCCATCTCTGATTCTTCATTTTTTTTTATTGCTTGTATTTCTGTTGCTCTTACAACCTGCTCGGTGCAATTTATTATTAATCCCATAGTAAGGGCTGTCGGTGAGGCCATATATTGAATGATAAACTTCCAGCCTCTAAATCGACTCTTCAATTAAAACCAAGCATAAAAGCCAATTACTCGCATGGCACTGGAAAGGAAAGAGAAAATGACGTACTGGCATTTACATAGAAACAGAAGCTCACCGTTCTGCAAATAATTCATCTGGACCGGTATATAAAAAAGACTAGTCTCGCCAGATGGGATCGTAAGGTGGGAGCTGGACCCATGGTGGTGCGATGGATTAATCTTTCTTCTTGATGGGTTTGCGGTAGGTTTCTTCGATGTGTTAGGCCATGGAAAGGCGAGATTCGCAAACCTTATTTATTTTTTTTATTTTAGGCACGATGTAGTTCCGGGTTATGTAGGTCCCTGACAGTGTGCCACACATGAACGAGAGCGTGCTCCGTATTAGGTTGTGTTTGACATTGTTTTTGTTTTTATGATTAAGGTTGAAAAAAAATAGTTTTTAAAAAAATGCTTTTATTGGGGTTTACAATATAAGCAGTGAAGTGTTTGGTTAAAACTGTGGTTGAGTTGGAGGTTGAAAAAAAAAACAGTTTTTAAGTGTTTAGTTACCAAGTTTTTCATATTGTTTTTAACTTGATGAAATTACTTTAAAGGGCATAGACATATATTGCTTTTAATTTTTTGTTTTCTTTTTTTAAGTTGATTTATATGATATTAATAATAATAGTAATAATTAATTATAATAATAATAATTATTATTATAATAATTATAATATAATAATAATTATAATATAATAATAATTAGTATAAAAACCCACCCCCCGTTTGTTCCCATTCATTTCAATCACAAATTATAAAACCCTACCCATCTTTCTCTTCTCTCACCTCCAGTCGTCACCTTCATTTCAATAATCAGAAAGATTCATAACAACTCCAACACAACAAAAGCATTGTTCTCGACTCTCTTTTGCTTCTCAACAAGTCCCGGGCTGTCCAAAAGCCCTTCCTTTCACGCTCGCCAAAGTTAAATCTTCCTGTTTCTGGTCAAAATGGTTTGTTTCCATTGATGGGTTTTGCGCTTCAGAGGCTGCTTTCAAATGGGTATAGGTTAGGTTTTTGGATATCTTGCCTTTTCCTTAAGTGGATTTATTTAATGGATTCTGTAGTGGTTTTGATTGATGAGTTTGGAAGTCAAGTGAGTACATTTTAGATGAATAATCTGTGAATGGGTTGTGATTTTGTGGTTTGCATTGTTGATTGTTGCTGTTGAATAATTCCCAACGGCTCTTTTTTGATTTGGCTCTCCATCCTTCCCAACGACGCAGGGTGAGGATGTTTTGGGTTTTTTTTTTCAACGGTAAGTTTTGTATTTTTAAAATTGAATCGCCGTTTAAGCTGAGACCCCAAACCATGAATCGCACCCGAAAAAACATCAATTTCCAGCTTTTTTTTGAATCGGCGTTTTGTATCTAATATGGTGTGGATCCCACATAAAAAGTGCTTTTTTTTGTTAACCAAACACCAAATTGTGGTGCGATCTGCGTTTGGGTGCTTAGACCTTTTTGAATCTCAAAATCTTCAGTCTAAAGAAGGCAGGGCAGGGTGTGCACGGGAGTCATTCGCAGGACTCCTTTGGAGTCCTCTGTAATTCCCAAAAAACGCTTCTTTGGTAATGCATTAAGTTTTGTATTTTAAAGTTTTTTTCAAATTATTTTTTATTTTAAAAAATATTAAATTGATGATTTTTAAGATATTTTTTTAATGATTTCATGAATAATAAAATAACTATAACAACTTTATAATTTTCTTTCTAACATATTTTTGTGTCATGTATTTTATTTTTACTCTAATTTTATTAATTAAACATTAGATTTCATTGCTCAAATATTAAAGATAAAAAACCTTAATTAAAAATAAATATATTTTACATAAATAAGATCAATGACAAATTGATTAGCTAATTAATTAAACATTAGTTTTGGTTTTGATTTTAGGTATTCAATTGATTTTTGGGAAGTTTTGTGGTGTTTTTGAGATGTGTTTTGAATGAAAATAGGTTGAAAATATGGATTTTTATGATAGATTCTTTTGATTTTCTAGTTTTATGGGCAGTGTGACTTCTCTTTTATTTAGCCTTTTTTTTTCTTTTTTCAGATACTTGAAATAAAAAAAATATATATCTAAATATGTCTTGTTTAATATTAACATGATATTTTCTTAATAAGATTATCAAGCATTTTTATTTTTAGCGTTTCGTGATTTTTTTTCTCAAGATTTTTTTTTTAATCTTTTCTCTGAATTGTTTTCTATCATTGCATGATTACATTAAAAATAGACTTCAAAAGATTCTAATGTATTATTTTTATATTCTTAATATATCCAAGGTTATAAAAACATTACTTTTTTTTTTTATTAAATTCTTCTTATAGGGTTCTCATAACTATTTGATCCAACAAATAATATTTTGATAAAAAAAACTGCCAATAAATAAAATAAATTTTAAACAGCACCCACTCTTCTATTTTTTTTTAATTGCGTGGTGCATATTTTTTATTTACCAGTTGATTTTCTTAAAAAAAAAAATGATCTTTCAAGGATATTGTTGTAACTTAACTTTATTTATTTTCCTGTATTTGCACGATGTATTTATAAAATTAAAATTTATTTGCTGCTAGTTACGAAAAAACCTTCAGCATAAAATAAATAAAAAATGTCAAGATTTTTTTTAAGAACATGTATATATGTTTCTTATTTTTTTTTTAAAAAAAAACATCACATTTGAGAAACATCCACAATTTTTATAGTTTTTATATTTGAACATCTACCCCTTGACGTAGCTTGAAAGAGTGCTTTTGTGCACTGCTGTCATAATCATTGCGATCAAAATCAATCAATATATATTATATCTTTTTGAAAAGAAAAAAAAAACTTTTTTGAAGATCAACAAGAAAGATTTCTTTGCAAATAATAATTTCAGACTCTTTTACGTAGGTGTCATGTTTGACATGACAGAGGATAATGAAAAGAAAATATATCACCAACCAAACATTAGTTTATGAAACATTATATTTATTAAAATAATATATATATATTTTTTAATTTTTGGTGCTAACTGATAATATTTAACCAAACCCTACTTCTTTTTCACTTCAAATATTTAAAAGAAGTTAAATTTGTAACCTTTTTCTCACCTTTGCTTTCTAAACCTAGCTCCTCTCTTTATGGCTTTGCAAGTAACCACCTTGATTCTTGCTTGCTCTTGCAGCTCTCCTAATTTGAAAGGAAATAGCATAAATATGCCCTCCAGAATTGCATTAAACGAATGTGGTTTTTATAAACATGCCCTCCAGAAAGATTGTGCTCTACATGATCAATATACTAAAACCTTTGCGCTCTTTCAAAGGGTGTTAGGCAGTGCAGTCACATTTTCAATCCATAGTGGGGATTTCAAGCATGAAAAATGGCAACAACATTCAGATTCCGATGACATCAACTGAAGATCACCAAAGATATAATGAGCAGGGCTGCTGGAACTTGAATCAAGAATCCGAGCTAGTTCAGTTGCTGCGCTAATTGAAGCACATAAGTTCCAGAGATGAGGAATCACTCTGTTTCGATGCTTTCTTAAACCAAGTCACGGAAGAATATAACTACTATGAACATCAGAACAAGACAGTTGAGGAAGTTCAAGACAGACAGGAAGAAAAGTTGATGAATCGAACTTTTCAAGCGTACAGCTAGGAAAAAAGAATATCAAATCTGCCGAAGAGACTACTGGTTTGAAAAGGTTTAGTCATGTCTTCTCCATTTGTTTTTACCTTGTGCTCAAGCGTACAGCTAAGAGTTACTACTTGAACAGGAAAAACACCTCAACCAGTTACAAGAAATAACCATGTGACAGAAAATAAGAACTGTACGCCCATCCAGTTACTAAAATATCCAGTTTCTTGATAGGAAATACTAGGCCTGCAGCACATAGACACTTTAAGAAAGAGAACCGTGGACAGGAAAATTATATATATATATATATATATATATATTAGAAATTAAGCCAGGGGTTACGAGCTCAGCACCTTAGAACCACTATCCGAAAAGCTAATGGCCATTCTTTAACACCCCCAAGCAGAAGCTGAAACGAGGTCCTTCTGTTGCCAGCAAAGAACAAGCGAAGATTGCCTCTTTTCAACATGGAAACCCCTAACTGGAGTACGTTGCACTAAATACTCAGCCTGTGACTCGGTAAAGTTACTGAAAGTCAATGGAGTAAAACCAGACTGCAAAAACAGACTTCTCCAAGGAGCAGTCATATAAAGGGAACAGTGTCGACCCAGTACCGATTTTTCAATGCCTGGTCGGACCAAAAACCTTTCTATCTTTTGCAGTGCGTCTAAGTTCACATTAACAGCGTCCAGTGATTCAAGCAGGCTTGTATACGATTGAATGGCATGATTTACATGGTGTGCAAATGGGAGGTCGCTTCGGTAACAGCCTCTGTCCAAGGAGACCACAACTTTGGGCGAGAGCTGCTTTACAAAGCGAAGCACCAAAGGAAGAGTTGACGGGTAATTTGAAAAGGAGCCAACTGGAAGATTGACAGCAATTACTTCCTTTTCTGTTACGCGGAGATGCATTGGCCAAGAACCAGAGCTCAAGGATTCGAGGCTTAAAATCTCAAGCTCAAATGGCATGTTGACTTCACTTGCGAAGATTTTTAAATTTTCTTGAGTGAAACCAAGCTCAAGCTCATCCTGTGAGGAAGGAGAAGCAAAAGCGGTGATTTTAAGAGAAGGAGCACCTCCATTCCTCAAAGCCAGTTCTTGCATAAGAGAAGCCCACTGCCCACCATACCCAATGTCAAAATCAACAACGTGAATCCTCTCAAACCCCTCAAAAGCCTCAAGAAGGGCTTGGTTACAAGTAAAATTCTCAAACTGAAGGATTGGTGAGATCTCAGAGAAGGATTTATAAGCACCAATCTTGAAAATCAGGTTACAAGCAATACCAATAGAGTTGTTATTGTTCATATTGAGTAGTAACTGCAGGGCCTCCTTGAAGTAGAAAGCTGCCCTTTGATAAGGCTTACCGATTGGAACAGAGAGCTGGTGATTGAGCCGCGCCAATATCCCTTGCGCAAGTACCGGATTCCCAGTTTCGATCAGCTCTGCTGCTTGACATATCGGGTTTATTATTGCCTGTTGAAGCTGCTGCTGGCTTTCCAATTCATCACCTACAACTTCGTGCTTCGAAATCATTCCCTGCCTTTGCTGCTGCATCAGTTGAAACTGCTGCTGCTGTCGTGGAGGAAACGATTCTGGAAGTCTCAAATCAAAGACTTTGGGCACATGATTGGCTCCAGCAGGCCCAGTATCCAGCCTTTTCAATGGCGGTGGCGATAAGAAATGCAGGTTATTATGATGCTCTTCTAATTGTGCATAAAGCATAGCCGGGTTTTGCACAAACTGATGTTGGTTTTGGTTGATTATCGCCCCTGGATTCAAAATCCGAGGCTTCTCGTCTTGATCAAATGCTACGTGCTGTTGGTGTTGCTGAAATAAACCTGGCAAAATATTGATGCCTGAAGTAAACAAAACAGGATTTGGTGTTGGATTTTGGTCAATTACACGACCATTATTAAAACTTCTAGTAGCTCTGAGGTTGACAAGAGGGAAATCAGGGGAAGTACCATGAATTGAAGAAGGGTCAGTACTGTTGTGGTTGACAAGCAAGCTGGCACTTGCGGTACTCATATTGGGTACTTCAAAGCCAAAAACTTGATCAACGACACCAAAACCTGATGCACTAAGCTCCATATCTTGAGACCTACTTCCACTTTGTAACAGCTTGTTAAGTCCTAAAGATGGGTCCTCAACATCACCCATTATTAACCTTAATATGGACTGTTCTTGACTAGGAGACCCATCCAACCCACTCTCCCAGTCCTCCATTCCAAGTTGCGGTCCGCATTTTTCATCTACACTAGGGCTGCTTCCACCAGCAGCTCCCACGCCGTTGGTGGTGCCGGTGGAGGTTCCTCCACCACCACCTCCTCCGCCTTGAGAAGAAGACGGTGTTGAGGAGGATGTTGGCGGGCTTTGTCTACTTATTTTGTCAAGCACGGATGTGGGCTCAGTACTGCCCACAAGAAAACCACAACTTTCTTTGCTGTTGTTGTTTTGCTACTTGTGGTGGTATTGATGGAATGGATCTGGAGAGGAGGAAGAAGAGAAATCCAACAGCCCCTTCGCTTGGAAATCCTTAAAGGGTAAGGGCATGACCTTCATTTAACAAAATCAACAACAAGAAACAAGAAGTGGACAAACCCAGATATCTCCAGTTTATTTTCAAGAAAATCAAGAAACCACTCCCACCACTACCAGTTACCACAGCCCCTCAAAGTTTAACACTCTACAGACAAAAAAAAAAAAGTTAAAAACTTATGGGCTGGCTTGAATATAACAAAGCAGGAGGTTGTACATTGCAACTAGAGACAAAAAAAAAACATTCGAAATCAAATCCAGATTTTTTTTCCAGATAAGACAAGTTGTTTCATGCACAAAGAGAGAGCTCGGAAGGGGAAAAAAGAGAGAAAAGAAAGATAAATACTCTGTAATAAACACACAGTGCAGTGCGGAGAGGACTCATAATAAAGCTTTTCTTCATGGGTACTCATCCAGTTAGCTAGTTAGTTCATTTTCGGTACCATCTTTTCTCTCCTTGATTCTTCTAAGCGAGTTTATTTTGGTGGGTTCTTTCCCTCTATATCCCAGGCTCTTCTTTTGCCTTCTTGTGGCTCTGCATTAGAACTGCTTTCACAGTGACACAGATGTTTTTAAAATCATTATATAGAAATAATTTAAAACACAAGAAATTTTTTCTAAAAAAATATATAGTTGACCTGCAGAGATAAATACATCCTTTCTTTATCTTTCTTATATTTTTTTAAAAATAAATAAATAGCCGATATAAAAATCTAAAATATAATTTTTAAAAGTTTAAAAAATCATTTTTAATTGTAATTTTTAATGTGGCTTTGTCTGTAGAAGTAGTCCTCTGTCTTCTAAATCTTGAATAATGGAATTTAAACTTTGATTAATATTGAATGGTTGATTCAAAGAGTCGGTTGAGTTTTTTTTTTTTTTTTATCCATGAATTTCATATAAACTATAGAGAATTCACTATATACGAATCTTGTTGTGATTATTAATTATATATGTATCGTTAGCTATGAATAAATCGATTTTATATATTTTCCTACAATTCAATACCTTAGTGGATAAATAAAAAAGACTTTTGTTTGTTTGTTTTAGGTTTGCTAACGAGATTAAAAATAAATGAATGATTTATTGAAAATATATAGCACTCGGATTCCAAAAGATGCATACATTAGTTAAAACAAATCCGGTTAATTACTATAATTTATCTCTCTATTTTTCTATCCATCTTCTACTATATACTATAACATGGTAACGTGCTCCTCGCCACCATAAATATTTAACATTCTGTTTTTTTTTAGTGTGATTTAGATTTTTTTTAACCGTAATTAATGCAAGGTTTTTATATAATAAAAATGGTCTTTCGGTATTAAATAAAAAAAAATTAAAGATAAGATTTTAAAAAATAAATGAAAATTTGTAATAATTATTTTAATTTTTCTTAAATGAATGATTGTATTAGAACTTTCATATAAGATATGTGCACTACATATTTTTTTCATCAAACATAAAATATGAAAAATGTCTCTCAAGTCATTTTATTTCAGGGCGTTTTAAGATTTATTTTAATATTTAATCTAAATTGTGATTCACGTACACTCTTTTTATTTTTCATTAAGTAGTCTCTAAATAAAAAGACTAAATTATGTGATATAACTTGCAGTATTGTTTAAAAATAAAATATTTTAAGAGTTTCAAGCATTGAGTATAGGTGATATCTTTTGTGTGTGTGTGTGTTTGAACTGTTTTATTATTCATAATGATGTTATTGTTTTTTTAATATAAATTATTTAATTTGAATAGATACATATGTTTGGTTTGAATAAATATGATATAACATAAATTTAGTAAAAACAAATCAAATTATAAATAGATTTCTAATAGCTGGGTGTTAACTGTATTTGAGTAGATAATTTTGTATCTTTTAATACCATTTTCCTCACAAATGCTTTCACTCGCACACACACCCACATTGAGAGCAAAATCGGTGAAGTTTATTACATTATTTAGCAAGGGCCACCGTATAAAAATATATTTACTTGTATGATAAATAAGTAAATATATTATTTTAAATCTAGAAAATATATTCCAATGTCAACAATCCCTCTCATAAATTAATATTCTTAAACACTTAATTTAATAACAAACGATTTAAACTTAAGGTGCTTTCTTATATATTAAATATATAAGCTCTAATCTACTTATTAGAAATACTAAATATATGAATATTTAGCAACAAGGGCTTTCATCTAAACAAAGACTCGAGTTCGAGTTGTCTTCTTTTATATTTTCTTTGCCCTACACAAACAACTCTCTCATTTTAAGGAGGGGTCCATGACGTGTTAGTCGAACTAGGAATCCTTCTTCTTTTTTTCTCTAGGAAAGGTTATTTTTCTATTTTGGTTTCATGACCAGTTGGTATTTTTGGATTAATTGATGTCCATATATATATATATATATATATATATATATATATATATATATCCAATTAAAGGCATGTAAAAATAAAATCAAAAGAGAAATTATAAACGGAAATGTTGAGTACAAGCAACAAAATGAAACTGTGGTTGTGAATGGAATTCTGCTGCTTTATGTATTTTGAGAAATTTAGGCCGAGAGTTTTGTTCTTCTCTTACTATATATGAGAAGTGATGGATGCCATGCGTGCAATGGGGTGATTCTTTTGTTCCTTGGTTCCTCATATGATCTACACATATATCCAATAACTCCATGACTTCAACTTTTCTTTTTTTCTTTTTCCTGTTTGCACTGCAATTAACAAAAAACAATTCTTTAAAAGGGTGGGATATGACGCGGAGCAATATGATCAGACCTTGAATGTTATCTGCTATCTTTTTCCAGCTCCAGGCCTGGACTCATTGTACGTAGCATTTCATCAGCATGTTTCGTTTCGATGTTGCTTTCAGTTTTCTCATTTCACCTCCCATAGAATCGAGGATGGGTTTGTAAGAACTGTGATGGGGCACTGGTCAATTAATACGGCGTCACTTTCCTTATCCACAGATTCACAGTCACACGTTACAGATGGACATGAATTAAGTGGGAAGGACAAGTATCGTTGTGAGACAATAATAGGAACAAATAAGAAGCGAGTGGTTTGATTTTCTGGACAAAATTTCAATATCTGGTGATGAACTGAGAAGATAAAGGGGGACGTGCTCGAGTTTGCCAAGAATTGTTTAGGGCAACCATGATGTGGACATGTCGGGGAGAAGGCTTAGTTTATCCTTCCATCCCATGTGAAGGCTCGGCAACCATCCTTTCTTCTTCCTCATCTTATGAAGTGTAAAGTGACCCAGCTGATCAAACTCGCTTTACTTGCATGCCTCTCTCTTCCCTAGCTCGTTTGGTTTTCTATTCAAAATTTATATTTTTTTTTGTCTCCTTCTCTTTATCTTTCTGTACAAAATTTATTTCTTTGTTTGCCAAAAAGGTTTGTCGCAAGTTTCTCTCTTTTCTCAAGATAGCTCGCCCCTCAAGCAAACGAAAATGCACAAGAAAACTAGTTGGCCTACCCTAGCCCCTCACATATATAACGAGCCTAATTAAAAGAGCACTTTAAGGCACCGATATTTTCATTGAACACTTTTCAGAGCTTGTTGCTATTGTTTCATTGAAGGCTCCTCGTATTAAAATCACAGGTGACAAACTTATTTGTTAAGCACTGCAGGGTTAGTTGATGAAATTGCTTGGAGTTTTGACCGACCTAGCTAGATCAGCACACGAGGAGCTGGCACACTGAGGATGAAGTACTGGGAGAGGTTTCAAGTTCAATACTCACTTAGTTTTTCATATTGAAATTCCTCATGGATCAAGTTGTGGAGGTTCTTTTCACATAGTATGTTAAGTAATTATCTTATCTAAAAATTTAAGTTGTTAGGTAAGACTTCAAAATATGATTTATATTATTCTTTAACACACCCTCAAGTAAAAGTTCTTTAGACTTGAAACTTGGACAAACTCGTATTATCTTGTGGTTGATTTTTATCAAATAGAATAAAATGATGAAATTCGAACTCGTGACTGCTGGGTCAACAAGACTATAATACCATGTTAAAAAACCATCTCATCTAAAAGTTTAAACTGTTAGATGAATCCCTAAAATATGATTTATATTATTCTATAACATAGTGGAAGAGTATTTGTAATGTTTTCAAAGGATTTTTATATACCGCACTACATTGTCAAATAAAAGAAGCACGAAAAATCAAAATGGAATTAAGAATTTAGAATAAAGAGAATAATAATTAAAAAATCCATCCAATATTATCTCCATGCACCCTCCTTCTAAGCAAGTGATCTGGTATTTTTTTTAATGCTGAAAACATTCGGGATTTGTTTATCAATATTTCTTGCCGATTTTTCTTTTTATTTTATACTTGGCAGGCCATGATTAAATTAGATGGCCGACGGCGGTTATAGACATAATGCATGCATGCATTTGCAAGTGCACATGATTATGTATGCGTTGTCCTTTGACTTTTTATTTCTCCATTACTATTGTTATGGACGAACACATGTCTAAACAATTGTTTGTATTTTGTCTCTGGGAAACGATGTTTGAGATATATTTCTTTTCAATAGTTTAAATTAAGAGTACAACGTGGGTTACGTCAAGGCGATTCACTTTCTCCTTTGTTGATTCGGCCGTGGAGGGGTTGCCAGTCTTATTTTATAGGGCCGTCGTCGTCTCCGGCTATAAAATATGCGCACGGGATATATACCAATCATCGCCGATGATTTTTGGTGTTTGTGCAAAATAACCACGTACAGCTCATCCATGAATGCGAAGAGGCTATTTGAATTGGTATCATGAGTGAGTTCTGCAAAGTATTTTCCATTCTTGTAGGGATCAACCTTGTAGGGTTTAGGAAATGAAAAATGCTATATATATATATATATATATATATATATATATTGTCAATGGGACACACTACCATTTACATACTTAAGTCTTTCATTGGTTGTGAATCCCAAACACAACATACCATTTACATACTTAGGTTCTTTAGTTGGGTGCGAATCCGAAACACGGAGATGAGATGGGTATCGGCTCGTTAGAGCAATTTTAAAGAAAGATCTAAGAAAAAAACTAAGAGAAAAAAACAAAAAGTTTTAGTTTTTATATTTTAGTTTCATAGCTAGCTCCAAAAAAAACAAGTACATTGAAGAACTAAAATAATATTTTTAAATTTAAGATTTATTTCTAATTTCTTACCATTGATAAAAAAAGCCAAAAAAATATTTAATATATTTCTATGTAAGAAAATGATTTTGATTAGACTTGTATTAATTAATTATTAATAATATATATATATATATATATATATATATATATATATTAAAACAGAATTAACTTTTTTAAGTGGTTTTTTTCCATTAAAGTGCATATATATATAAATATTATTTTTATACTATTTAAAAAGTTATATTACTAATTTGGCTTCTATAAATAATATTTTGATTATTTTCCATTGAAAGCTCTTAGAAAAAAAGAACAAGGCCATGTTTCTCTGTTAAGAATATAAAATTACTTTATTTATTAAAGATTAAATAATTTTTATTTATTTTAGTCTATATATATAGTCTTCTTGTATTTAAATTAAATTAATTATTAAAATTATTCATTATGAAACTTTATTCTCCTCTTATTTTTATTTTTCTCTTTATTTTTAAGAATAAATTATATGAAACCAATTTATGTACTTCACAGGTTGCCTAAATAAGTTAAGAAATTAGTTTGTGACATGTGTTCGTTTCACGAGAACATCAAACCTCGTTAAAAAAAAAATGAGAAAATTATGAGAAGACCGTTTGAAAATAAATATCAACGGCTAAAAAATTAATTTTATATCATGATAAACATCTATTATGATGATTAATGGTGTTTATAGTTCGACCTACATATAAAAAGTCATTCTTGGATATTTTCCATGGGATTGAAAATATCGACCTTTGGTTGCTTTATTTGTTTACTCTAAACTATGATATTATGTTTTAAAATTAATATCGATGGTATTTTATTTTCATGCTCATTTGGATAACATAGGAAACAATACTAAGGTACGGTGTAAAAGCTTATCAATTTATAAATAATTAAATTTTATAAAATTATGATAAAAATTATTGGGTATTGTTTCCATGAGATGATATACAGCATAATTTTATTCTATTGTATCCAATTAAATTGTGATGACAACATATATCGTCATAAAAAAATAATTTGGTATGTGTCTTAAGCTCTTAACTTTATCATATTCAATGTATTGTATTATAGTGATAGCAATTATTTAATCATCATTATAACATGAAATTATGAAAGAATGATTCCAATCCTTAGTATTTTAAACATTCTCCAAATGAAAAAGAAAAAAGAAAAAAAGAAAGAGGGCGGCTTGCTTGTAGATCGTCTTTCTGAACCCAATTTGGTGCTCAAATGGGTTTGGCATGTGTCATGATAATGGGTCAGACGCAACTAGCCCTTTTATTTATCACTTGGGCTGCGCTATTTATGCATGGTTAATGCCAATCTGCAGGGTTGAGGATGAAGTCACAATTCATGAGCTGTTTTGTTCCAAGACTAGATAATTACCCACAAAACATTGCTGGCGGAACAAATAATTTTTATAACTATTGAGATTAAAATATAATATTTATACATGTAAAGTTTGATAAAGTGAAACAAATCAACATACCTTATTATAGCAACAGTAATATCGAAGTCTTAACATCTAAAATTATCATCACTATTACTGTTAAAACAATAAAAATTATTAAACAACCCCGAGAAAACACACAAAAAAATTAACAAAAAACCAAGTAAGAACAAAAACTAAAATTATTATTATTATTATTAATATTATTATTGCATTAATAATGAAAAAAAATTAAATCGAAGACTAAAAAAAAACATAAAAACATTAACAAAAGAGCAAATAAAATAAATAAAATAAATGATAAAACAAAAATAAAAATTATTAGCTTAAAAAAAATTATTTGACTTAAAAATTAAAAAAATTGACCACACTACGTTGCGGGTTGAGCAAACAATTTTTATAATTGTCGGGATTAAAGAAATTAATAGGATTTGCTGGTTCAAAATTAAAATATAGTATCCATATATGTAAAGTTTAATATAATAAAATAGATCAACACACCCTATTATAACAATAACAATATCGAAGTCTTAACATCTAAAATTATCTTTGCTATTATTGTCCAAACAATAAAAATTATCAAATTATCCTGAGAGAAAATAACTCAAAAAACATTAACAAAAGAAAAATATGAAATTCGTTGTGGTACCCCTCCCCCAGAGCATATTTTTGTCAACACGCGCCAACAGTATTTCGAGAAAAAAAAATAAAAAATCAAGGTCAATTAATAGTCTACCCATATGTCTAAGTCATCAATTTTATTTTAGTAGGGGCTATATCTGTATTTAGCCATTTTCAAAAAATATAAAATTCCCGTGGTACCCCTTCCCCCAGAACGTATTTTTGTCCTTTTGGAGGGCTATAATCGTTATTTCACCGTGCAAGGAAATATAAAAAAAATCAAAAAGTGCAGCTAACCGGATTGGACCAGATTGAAATTGTGCAATAACCACAGAGCCCTCCACCTAGAACTTGTTTTTTTTTTGTCTTTTTCGAGGGACAAAACTGTTATTTTACTGTGCAAAAATGAAAAAAACCACTAAACCAGCTACCCGAACGACCTAAACCGAACTAGCTCGAAATTTGAGGAATACTATTGTAATCCACAGTTATTTATCTCACAATGCACAATAATTTGCCCATGACGTCAAATTCTCTTTTAATATATTTGATAATAGTTGTCAACGGGATGTCGGGGGTTACAAAAAGATTTTCTTAATATAAAAAATACTAAGGTGATGATCTATTTAGGATAATTTAATGAACATGTAATCTAAGATATAATAACAAGTTAAACTTGCAGGAAAGAGAGTAAAACAATCAAAAGGCTCATGGCTCCATACTTCAATGAAATATGATGAAAAAAAATCAATTTTTAAAAATAGTGTTAAGGAAAAAAAACTAGAGTCAACCAGGGTTAATTAGACCAACTAGTCATCTACGATATGAGAACTGGATAAAAACATAGACACTTAAGAGAATGTCCTGACAAAAATACCGAGTGTCAATAAAATAAAACACTGGAAAAAAGTTTTGAGTTAAATGTCAAATAATAAAGCCAAAAAATCATTTTAGAAAACAATTAAAAAATAAGTTGACCTGAATTAACTTGACTAGCTCATCACATGTAATATGAGATTGAGATAAAAATAATTTTAACACAAGAACCAATCAAAAAAGACCGAAGCTAAATAAAAAAAAATGATGAAAAGAAAACCAAGATAACCCGGGTTAATCTGACTAACCCGCACTCAGGATAACCCCATGAAAAAAGGCAAAAACATCGCAAAACCGAGGGTCAATAATGTATATAAAAGGATAAAATTGCAAAAAAAAAACATTAATTTTAAAAATTCAAGGGAAAAAACTCAAGTTGACTTGACCAACTTGTTGTCTAGGATATTACATTAGGATAACCCGATAAAAAAAAAGTTGAGAAAACAATAAAGTTCAAAGCTCAATCATCAAAATATCAATGATGAATTAGCAAAAATCAATTTATAATAAAAGGACAATTTTCTTAACTCAAATTAGACTCAGATTATAAGACCAAGATTACCCTGCAAGAAGGTAAACATGAAAAAATCACAAAGTAAATTTTCTAATTACAAAATAATTTAAAATCTACACAACACAGATTAAATTTGATGTTAAAAAAAATGAAAAAAAAAATAAGGACCAAATTGAAAAGCCAAATATATTAAGAAAAATAATAAGAATATAATAACCAAAAGACTAATGAACCAGATTAAATTAGGGGGAAAAGTGAGAAAAAAGATTAATATATATATATATATATATATATATATATATAACAACCAATAGAAAGAATGTTAAAATTGAATAAGAAAATAAATTCAGTAAAATGATCAGAGATGAAATTGAAAAATAAATAAATAATGAAAAGGAAAAAAAGAACAATAAAAAATGAGGACTAAATTAGATAGAAAAAAATCAATCAAATAAGAATATCACAAATGAAATTGAATAAAATAAAAAATTCAAAAAGCACATAAAAATCATAAGAATGACGACAAAATTGATAAAAATACAAACGGGAAGATACAATTATTTTTTGAATGTAGACGCGAATCTCCAGGCCAAGAGAGAGAAAATAAAAAAGGATATTTGAATAGGAAAAACAAAACTACTTGTAGGTTTGACATTTACTATCTGAATTTAACCATTAATCTTTATGAATTAATTTTGCGATTTATTTCAATGTGGACCGATTCACAAAAAATCGGTCACCACTCAGAATAATCTTGAGAATTTTGTTGGTTATTTCTAGATATTTAAATGCTAGCCTGTTTGGAAGTCCAACATTTACTATCTGAATTTAACCATTAATCCTCATGAATTAATTTTGTGATTTATTTCAATATAAGCCAAATTCTCAAGATTTAATAAACTTATTAAATCTAAGATAAATTTTCAGAAAACGGTCGTGCAAAATAAAACATATTTTTTTTTATAGTTTTATATTTCTTTTTTTCTTAACAAAACAACATAAATAAATTAACAAATAAAATACAATACACACGCACACATTCTCTTTTTTATTTCTTTTGCATTACATTTTACAAATAAAATACAGCACACACTCACACACATACTCGTTTTCATTTCTTTTTCATTACATTTTACAAATAATAATTAAACTTACAATAAAAAATCAAATAAACACATAAACATAAAAAAAATTAACAAAAAACCTCGGGAATAGTGTTGGAAGAGTGGCGGTAGCAGCAGAAGCACTGGTGGCGCGTCATCCCACGCGCCACCGTCGCTGAAGACACAAGACAAGGGTGCGATCAACCTCTTCCCTTCTTTCTCTCGCCATTGGTGGCCTTCATGGCGACCTGCAATACACAAAAAACACACAAAACAAGCAAGCAATGTTTGGGTTCCCTCTTCTCTTGCTTTCATATCTGCATTTCCTTTCTCGGTTTATTTTCTTCTGTCTTCAGATGGTTGAGGGTGCTGTGGAGGAGGCCGCAGCGAGTCCCGGTGGATAGAGACAGTTGTTGTGGCCGATCTGTTAGGGAAGGGCTGTGTTGCTGAGGAAGAGTCTGTCTCCGATCGGAGCTGATGGTGGCTGCTGGGAGCTGTGTAGATCTCCAAGGAATGGAGATAAAAATCAGGGGAAGAAGATGGTGTGGGGAAGAAGGCTAGAAGAAATGCTTTTTGCGTGTGACAGAAAGGACAGGGGAGAGGATTCAGGAATTCTGTTATATTTCTTGTGTATTGTTCTGTGCCCATCATTGTGGAATTTCAAGGAATCAATGTCCCTTGTCAGCTAGCCATTACACACGTGGTAATATTCTTTAGTTACTAGAATTTAAAAGAACTACATAAAACGACTGCGTTTTGTTTACCAATATTTGAATTCTAATTGCTTCAGTTTTCCCTCTCGTTTCCATTTGTGTTCTTCTATTTTTCTGTTCGTGACAATGCCCTGTCCTTGACAACCACCTTGTCCTCAAGGTGAAACTGAGGAAATCTCCAATCAAAGTCCTCTGCGTCCTCCCATGTTGCTTCTGTCAAAGGTAACCCTTTCCACAAAACCAAGAACTGAGTTATGGCTTCATTTCCTCTTTTTATCATCCTCCTCTCAATGATCTGTTGTGGCTGTAACAAGGACTTCTTTGAGATTTTGGGCAGATCAGACTGCACAACATGGTTGCCTACATGCTTCTTCAGCTGGGATACGTGAAAAACGGGGTGTATCATAGCTCCTACAGGTAATTGCAACCTGTAAGCAACCTTTCCAATTTTCTTGGTGATAGAGTAAGGACCATAGTATTTTGCTGAGAGTTTATGGGGCTCTCTCTTGTGAACTAATTTCTGGCGATAGGGTTGCAATTTCAGATAAACTAGGTCTCCTTCGAAAACACCCTTTCACTCATCTTCTTGTTAGCTTGCTATGTCATTCTGTTCTGGGCTTGCAAGAGATTGCCCCTAATGAGTTTGAGCATGTCCTCCTTTTGTGTTAGGTAGTTGTCCACAGCTTCGACAGGTGAATCCTTCAGAGTATAGGGAATGTGAATGGGAGGCATAAACTCGTAGAGTATTTCATAACGTGTCTTCTTTGTGGAGGTATGGTAGTTGGTATTATACCACCATTCACAAGAGCTTAGCCACTACTCCCATTGAGCAGGGATTGTCTCGATCATGCACCTTAAGTAACACTCTATGCATTTATTAACAACCTCGGTTTGGCCATCTGATTGTGGATGATATGCCATGTAATACTGTAAATTGACTCCTTGCTGGTTGAATAATTCCTTCCAAAATTGACTGAGAAAGATACTATCCCTATCACTCATGATTGTTGCTGGCATCCCATGTAGTTTATACACATTTTCCATGAAGGCTTTGGCCACTGTAATAGCTGAATAGGGGTGAGCTAGGGCCATCATATGGGCATATTTGCTGAACCGATCGACCACCATGAAAATGACTTCCTTGCCTTCTGATTTGGGTAGCCCATCAATAAAATCCATGCTGATATGAATGAAAGGGGCATAAGGTATTGGCAAGGGTTGTAGCAAGCCTGGAGTTTTGACATTTTCATTCTTATTTCGCTGGCATATGGTGCATTCCCTGACGTACTTCCTCACCAACCTCTGAAGCTTCTTCCAATAAAACACCTGCTCCACCCTCTTTGTAGTTGCAGCAGCCCCTGAGTGTCCACCTACTGCTGAGTCATGATAAAGGCTGACAATATGCCTCTGTAGGCTAGGTACTTGTCCCACGACTACCTTCCCCTTTCAAATGAGGGTTTGATTTACCCAAGAATAGTGGGGATGTGACTCTGCATCCCTTCTTAACTCTGCTACTAGTTGTCATAGGTTAGAGTTAGTTTCCCATGTTTTCTTTATTTCATCCATGAGACTGGTGGAGATTGAGGAGAGAGTCAAGGCACTTAATTCTTGATGAGAAATCCTAGATAAGGCATATGCGGCTAGGTTGTCCTTCCCCCATCTGTACTCAATTTCATAATCAACTCCCAATAGCTTAGTGAGCCATATTTATTGGGTAACATGAGTAGCCTTCTGATCTAACAAAAATTTCAAACTAGAATGGTCAGTCCTAATGAGAAATTTCCTTCCCTAGAGATAATGCTTCCATTTTGTGACAGCGTAGACAATGGCCAATAATTCCTTCTCGTAAGTTGATAATACCAGCTACCTGGGTCCCAAAGCCTTGCTTATAAATGCAAGGGGATGCCCTTCTTGCATAAGCACTGCCCCCATACTCACCCTTGATGCATCCGTCTCCACCACAAAGGTCTTGCCAAAGTTTGGCAAGGCTAACACAGAGGGTTTACTCAAGGCCTTTTTGAGTTGTTTAAAGGTTGTAGTGGCTATTTCTGTCCACACAAAAGAGTCCTTATGCAGCAGCTGAGTGAGAGGTCTGCAAATCATACTATACCCTTGCACAAATCTCCTGTAATACCCAATTAGACCTGGGAAGCTTCTGAGTTGCTTGATGGTTGTAGGGACTGGCCACTGTATTATGGTTGCCACTTTGTTGGGGTCAGTTGCTACCCCCTCTTGGCTAATCACATGCCCTAGGTACTCCATTTGGGTTGTCCCAAACACACATTTACTCCTTTTCGCTACCAGTTGCTGAGCACTCAACAGATTAAAAACTAGCTTAAGATATTGTAGATGTTAAGTCATGTTCTTACTATATACTAATATATCGTCAAAGAAAACTAGAATGAATTTTCTCAAATGCTCTCGGAAAATATCAATCATCAAACTTGGGAAGGTGGCCGGTGCATTGGACAGTCCAAAAGGCATGACAAGGAATTCATAGTGGCCATTTTGAGTTTTGAAAGCTGTTTTAAAAACATCTTCAGGTATCATTCAGATTTGATGATAACCAACCCTTGAATCAAATTTGGAAAAAAAATGGTTGCCCTTTCTAATTCCTCTAGCAATTCATCAATTATAGGAATGGGATACTTATCTTTGATGGTGAGCTTGTTGAGAGCTCTGAAGTCGACACAGAATCTCCATGTCTGGTCTTTCTTTTTTACCAAGACTACTGGGGAGGCAAATGGGTTGTTGCTGGGTTGCACAATGCTTGCCTCTAGCATTTCAGCTACTAGGGTTTCCAAAGTGTCCTTCTGTAACCCTGAATATATATAGGGCCTCAAGTTGACTGTCTTACTTTCATCTTGGAGGGGTATCCTATGATCATGCCTCCTGGTTGGGGGTAATCCCCGTGGTTCCCAAAAAAAGTGTTGATATTCTGATAGTAAGACTTGTAGAGGAGAGTCTTCGGAGTCCTGAGCCTCTTGAGGCACCTCCTGAGTAGACTGATCCTTCCCCATTATGCTTAGGCTACAGTGCCCTACTTCAGACAATGAGCTTTTCATGCTTAACGAGCCATTTAATTCTTCCAATGGTATAGACTGAACCAACCTAGGTTCTTCCCCTCTTAGTGTTACGTCTCTGTCTTGCCATTTAAAAGACACCCACCTTTTTTCATAATTAGATAGTACATTTCCCAATAGTTTCAGCCACAGAATACCTAAGACCATATCATAATTTTATAGTTTCATGACAAACATATCTGCCTAGAACTGGACCCCTTGCATTTTCCACTTTAAGTTCTTGCAAATTATTGTGCAGGCCATGGTACCTCCATTGGCTGCTTCGACTTCCACATGCCTTATTGGAGTCAGGGAAAACCCTATTTTGTTAACAATGTCAGAGTGAAGAAAATTATGGGTACTGCCTAAGTCTATTAAGACAAATACTAGACGTCTGCCAATCTTTTTTTTTGATCAAATGTAAGTATATAAAAGATCAAGGAAAGTACAAAACTGAGTAACCTCAGAGTGAACAAAAACAAGCAGAACTAACGACCTAAGAGCTCAAATAAGCGATGAAGGGAACATGCTCCCTTACCGCAGAACAATAGAAAGGAACAAATAGCCAAGACCGAAGCCCAATAAAAGAGACTCAACCCACCTTCTCCCAGGCCCAAGCAAGGGGACCCAAAGGGCAGGCCCAAGGGAGGTGGAACCAAGTAGGATGAAAGCAAGCCCACCCGGCCAAGAGAAGGCCCGCCCACCAGGAGCTAAGCCAAACAGCACCGAGACTGGGATTGCTTCCTTCAACCTTGGTGCAGCCTGGGATGGGGGGAAAACCAGATATGGAGAAAGACAATTTATGCTGACAGTGCATGTGGAGAGGAAGCACGCCAGCCCACCTTTGCAGACCTGGAGAACCGGTCAGCCTAAAAGGAGAAAGCAACAATGCCAGCGCCAAACATCCAGCCTTCCAACTAAGCTAAAAGAGGAAAGAATGGGGAACGCAAACGCTGCCATCTTCACATGCAGACCTGGAAACCAAACGGTGATCTGCACAACACGCTAGCCACCAAATGCAAGAGCAAGCTGGCGGCAGACCTAAAAGGAGAAAGAGCCAGCTCATGCAATCTCGATCCCGAAGACCAACACTCAGACCGGTCCCAAGAAAAGGCAAGCAACCCGAGACCAAAGATGGTAGAAACCAGACCAGTGCCAGCTCAGCAGCACCCAAAGAAGCAGAAGCAACCCGCCCCCTCCAAGACAAGTAAACCGAGCCAGGCAACCCAAAAAACACAGCCTAGCCACCCACAAGCCAAACCGAACCAGCCGACCCCAAAAAAACCATGAAGCCAACCCGACCTCAAGAGAACCAACCCCGAGCCTCATCCAATGTTTAACTGTGATGGTCCTTTTCCCGAAAGTGAAAAATGGTAAAGAACCTCTCCTGGAATTTACGAAAGATTTGGTGCACCGATAGTTGCATTGAACAAAAAATTCAATTGTTTTGCTCCTCCCAAATTAAGTACACCGTAATTCCCAAAGAAACACGCCTAAACCTGGACTCCATGCTATAACCACCTTAGTTGAGACCACGAAGCGCACTACTCAAGTATGACATTTGGCGATGAACCCTCAGCCATGACTTAATTAGGCTCCAAAGCTGTGCAGACCAATAACTAGTAAAAAATAAATGTCAATGAGATTCATTATCCTGTGAACAGAGCAGACATATTGGATCCGGAGACATAAATTGTAGTCGGTCTTTTGTGCAAAGCTTGCCCAAAGCGGCTAGCCAGAGAATAAAATTATACCGGGGCATAGACCAGAAGTCCCAAACGACGTGCAACCAAGTGACCTCATCTCCTCGAAGCCTGAAGTAATCATAAGCGTTCCTGGAGAATTTATCACTGCTATCCCAACTTCTGATCAATCTAATAGTAACTCTCTGAGTGTCACATGCAATCATAAGCTGATTTTTAACAAGCATAATGGCCTTCCAAAGCGGGAAGGAGGTTTTACTTGCCTGCGCCACCCAGATAATAGAAGACCTGAGGTAAACGTGATGCACCCATTAAATCCAAATTGAGTCTGCTTTGAGATGAATATTCCAAATATGACCAGCTAAGACAGATCTGCTTCTGGCTTTCAGATCCAGAAGCCCTAACCCCCCTTCTTTTTTCGGAAGACAAACTTGCTTCCAAGCCACCAAAGTAGTTCTTTTCCTAGTGCACCCCGACCACAAGAAACTCTTGCAAATACTGATGATACGAGACAAAACAACCCTCGGGATAGGAAAAATTCCAACCTAGAATTGAACCATCCCATACGTCTGCCAATCTTTCCCCATACCTTGATGGTATGGCATCCTGTAGTACCTTAAATGGCCTGGAGGGACAAGTGTGGAATAACTTCCACATTCATGGTCTCCATTTGTTCCTCCTCATCTAAGTTGTCTCTCTCATCTTCGACTATACACAGGGAGTATAGTTTTCTGTTTCTGCACCTATGACCTTGTACAAACCTTTCATCACACCAAAAACATAGGCCCTTGGCCCTTCTCTCCTCCATTTCCTTGGTCCTGAGGGGTCGAGTGGGTTTGTGGTGGAATAAGCAACAGGGTTGTTTTGGGACATGGTTGTAGGGTTAGGCAGTAATGCAAGGGAAAAAGGCTTTGAAAGAGTGAGGTTGATTTTATGGTTATTTGTATGGTAGCTAAATTTTGTAGGTTGCAGGTTAGTACTTCCCTGACTTTGGGATTTAGGATACTAAGGGGTTATCTTTCGGTAGGTGAGGGTGTTATTATGCAACCTAGCTAAGTTGTATGCTTGTTTGAGGGATTTAGGTTCGAGCATTTTCACCAGGTTCTTGATCTCTACCTCCAATCCTCCCAGAAAAACACCAAGGTTTGTTTCTCAGAGATTTGTGCTCTGCTCCACAGTTCGTCAAAGTTTTTGATATACTCTTCTAAGTCACCTTCCTGTTTGTGTTCTGTGAGTTCTTCCAAGGGGTCTCTTTGACACCCAAATCGACAGCACCAGGCATCTACATATTCTGCCCAAGTCAGCTCATGCCCCTCTAAGTTTTTTGTTAAATTTTGGTGCCAGTAAAGAGCCATGCCATCTAAATAATACGAAGCTAGCTTCAGCTTCTCAGCTTCTGGTATTTCTTCTAAGTTGAAATATTGGTTGCATTTGTACAACCATTTATGCACATCTTCTCCTTCGAAGGCAGGAAAATCTCTTCGAGGTCTGTATGACTTGTAGGTGGATTGAGACCCTTCACCTAGCCATTCAGGATTGTTGGTATGAGCAAGTTGCTGGGAAATACGATTGTTCTGAGAAGAGTTAACCTCCCCTGTTAGTGTTTGTAGAGCTTGGGTAATGAAGCTTTGTTGTGTCGCTATTTCCTTCATCATAGCCTTAAGCTGAGCTAGATCATCTGACTATGCATGCATCCTGACGTCCATGCCATTGACCCTCTGATTAGTAGCTTCCAGGGATTCATCCATTCTTCTGATGTCTTGGGACCTGGTTTCTGGTGCCATCGATGAAGTCCAAAGACGTGAGGGCTCTGATACCATTTTGCTGCGTGTTAGAAAAATTAACAAAAATCTCCAAGGAATGGAGATAAAACTCAGGGGAAGAAGATGGTGTGGGGAAGAAGGCCAGAAGAAATGCTTTCTGCATGTGACAAAAAGGACAAGGGAGAGGATTCAGGAAATCTGTTATATTTCTTGTGTATTGTTCTGTGCCCATCATTGCGGAATTTAAAGGAATCAGTGTCCCTTGCCAGCTGGCCATTACACACGTGACAATATTCTTTAGTTACTGGAATTTAAAAGTACACAAAATGACTGCGTTTTGTTTACAATTATTTAAATTCTAATTGCTTCAGTTTTCCCTCTCGTTTCCCTTTATGTTCTTCTATTTTTTTGTTCGTGACAGAGCTGTGTAGATCTTCCCTTCTCCTCTCTCCCACTGGCGGTGGCTTTCAAAGGCTACCTACAAAACAACACAACCAGAAACAACAAGCAAAACATCTCAAAATCAAATCCTTTCTTCTCTATATCTGTTGTTTTTATTTGGGTTTACACTTTTCTTCTCCGTTTCGTATGGCAGCTGGGGGGCATGGTCAAGCAAGGGAGAGCTGGAAGAGAGTGGGTCTACTGTTGTGGCTGCTGAGGTGAGGAAGAGGGACGGCTGGGGGCATGGTCGAGCAAGGGAGAGTTAGAGGAGAGTGGGTCTGCTGTGGTGAGGAAAAAAGGATGGCTGGGAAAGCTGGTGTGGCCGGCCGGTTGGGGTAGCGAGGGAGAGAGATGGTGGCTGAGGAAGGAGGAGAGTGGAAGAGAGGGTTGCCTGTGGCTATAGGTTCAGTGTAGATGGTGGTTTTCAGCGGGGAGAAAGAGAGGAGAAAAAGGAGAGTAGAGGGGGGCTGCGACAACCAAAAGAGGGGCGGCGACTGCAACCCCAAATGGAGAGAAAAATTAGGATTAGGTTTTTTTTAGTTTTTTTTGGGATGTGTGTAATTCTTTTTTTTTTGTCCTTTTATTTTGGCTCCCACCAACTCTATTTATAGATTTTTTTTCTGGCCAAAATTTCAAAAGTAGCCTTCAGCTTGTGCGCGTTTTGTAATTTGGTCCTTGGTTTTCAATTTGTGTGATTTGATCCTCAATTGACCGTTGAACTCTTAATTTGTTCAATTTTTCCCTTGTACCAAGATATTTTTGAATTTTTGTCTTTTTTGATATTTTTTGTTTTTTTTCAAAATATAAAAATAGGTGGGTCAAAAATGGGGTAGCAATAGGCTTACTGTGCAAAAATGATAAGCAAACCCAACAACTTTACATGCACCTCAAAAATGACATGGAAATTGTCACGCGCTTACATATGTGTTGCACACGTTAACGATTTTTATTTAATTATATTTAACATATAAGAATGAAAAAAAAAACCTAGGATAACCTGAAAGCAACAAAAAAATATATAAGTAAGAACCAAAATTATCTTTGAAATTGTGCATATATTTTTTGGATTTCAAGGGCAACACTATATAGTGATTGTTAAAAAAAACCTAAAAATACAAAAGTTTTAATGTACAAATAAAAATAAAAATAAAAATAAAAATACAAAAAAAACCCTTTTACCAATTTTTGTGCTTTCAAAGCCAAGAAAGTAACCTCATTGTGCACAAAAAATATATTGACCAATATGTTTCCAACCAATCTTATAATATCCAATGTATCCTTAAAAATGAAGATTTAATCTTTACTGGCTTAACCTTTGGTTTTGTGTGGAAAATGGTAAAAAAGACAATATATTGTGCAAATCCACAATGATTTATCTCATAGGCTATAGTACAAACCTTGATCTTTTTTAGTAATTGTTGTAATTTTCCTTTAGTGAGCAGAGTGTAGCCCTTATATTTATGCAATAGATAAATGTCACATGTTTGTAATATATCGTATGGGATCACTAGTTCAAGCTCCACATCAGTAAAGGTCATTAGAGGTTTTAACAGGTCATTGACTTCAGAACTTGTGAAATTAGTCGAGGTACGCATAAGGTGACCAAAATATCCAGATTTCAAAAGAAACTGATTTATCTAGGTTCAATAAGCTTGTTTAATTTAATAATATGGTTGATAAAATATATCAACACTAAATAAAATGAACAAGAAAAATAACAATAATTAACTAGAAAAAATGAGTTGTCAACATGATACTCGAGAGAAGAAAAAAGAAATGCTTGTTGAGTACTAGTTGTTGCTTGAAAACTTGGTGTTCTTAGAGTCAACGAGTTTCATTTGATTAAAGATGTTTGATAGTTTTGTTTTTCCTCTCCAAATATCCATGGAAAAAAATATCATATTTGATTTAGTTTTTTTTATTTGACTGACTTTTATATTTATCTAGTGGTTTAGGGGTGTTTTAGGTTTATACGAGAAAATTTAGAGAAAGAGGTGGGGAGTGACTTCTTAATGTTCGGTTCATATGGGGTAAAATAGCCTTCCACAAGATTCTAGTATATATTTATTGAATATTGTCTTGTTTACTCCCTGTCTCCAAGTGCTGAAGTGAATGGGTCCTGCTTTTCACTCGCCACCACTTCAAGGTTATCGACAGCAGAGGCGGAGGAGCTGAGCGTGGATTTTCATGACCTGGTTGGAGACGGGTCGGATCTGGAGGGTCTGGATGGGGAGGAGGGCCTGCTTTGCCTTTTGCCAACCTCTTTGCTCCGCCTCATCCTTCCTAAATTTGATTTCTACCCATTTCTAGCTATATATTAAAAAAACCTTGGTTAAACCTCTTCGATTTGAATCGAGGGGGAGATGGGGATATGATGTTTGGTGAGTTGTTGGTTAATTTCTCCTTTTTTGTGCCTTCACTCGTTTAGAAGCTTGGACTGCATTTGTTGGTTGAGAAAGCAGAGAAGATGAAAGCCAAAGGCAAAGAATTAAATGCAATCACTATTCAAATCCACAGTAAAAGCAGTCTGGATGAACAGTATTTGTGCGATCTCATTTAGCTTATAAGATAATAATAGTGGTTTTAGGGGCAATTTAAAGGTTTGAAATTGTGTTTCTTTTTTAATGAAAATAACTTAAAAAATGGAAATTTACATCTAAAAAACGCTCTCCTTGGTTTTTTGGGCGCCATTTAAGTTGACGCGTAGTAGACAAAGCTTCACATATTTATTATTATTTTTAAAAGTGGGACGGATAACACGCTGTGTATCGTTTAAAAGAAAAGAAAAAGTAGTTGGGACGTTCTAGGTCACTCAATATGGTAGCAAATTATCTCTTTTAGCTCTATGAATTATTGTTTTTAATTTTATTCTGATTTTCTTATATATATATTTTAAAAACATAACTTTATGTATTACTTTTAAAAATTATAATTTATAGTATTTTTAAAAGCTACCATTAGAACACAACTTTTTCTAAACGGAGGAGAGAGGTAAGTTTCATTAGTGCAAAAGCAAAGGAGGACGGCATGGCACGTGTTAGGATAAGTTCGTCACTAGATTTGGGCCACGCTTAATGGGCGGGATCACAAGGACACGTAAGCTAGTAGTAGTTCTGGAGAAAAAAAGGTGGTACTTATTTTTATCCCTAAATCATCATCTACGGTGATCGGCTTTCAAGTTCATCCAAACACACGGAACCACGTGCTCCAAAGTCCAAACCTCTCCCCCTTTTTTTTACCTGGCGACCTTTAATTGCCAACTGCTCTATACCTAACACAATTTAATCGGAGTGAATCGATATTTTGTAGAAATAAATTCATCGCTCCAATCTTTAAACAAACCATCATCTTCCTTATCGATTGTTCCTGAAGAAGTTGTATCTGTGTAAGGCTTTTGTTTGCCGATAAAATTTAATTAGTGCTTGGATTATGAATTATGTTTTGATTCAACTGATCGCTCTCGGTTTCCTAATAATCGGCGGATAATTGTGTTTTTTGCAGATTTAACGAAAAATAGTATGACTAAGAGCAGCTTCAAGCAAGAGCATGATTTTGGTGTGATTTTTTTTTATTGGTTTATCATATTGTCTCATTCCGTATTACTGAGGAAACAAACCCTAATTTTCTTTTGCTTTTTTCTTTATGCAGAGAAGAGGAGAGCTGAAGCTGCGAGAATCAGGGAGAAATACCCAGACAGAATTCCGGTAATTTTTTTTATGTTTATTTTTTATCATCAATTAAAGAAGATAGGTTTAATTTTGTCGATTGGGCTTGAACTGTTGTTGCTCTTTTTACATGATGATTTATATGGCTGTTTTTGCTTTTAGCAATTGATTGAAGCTTCAATCTTTCATTTTGTGATGTTGGGCGAGGCTTTCCTCTTATTTTTCTCGAAAACAAGGTCCTTCAATAAAATTAGGGAATTTGCTTGGAGATTAAGTTGGGGTACGAAATGGTTGCTGGGTTATATAATGAGGACGAACTTCCTGAATATTTCCTTCATTTTAAAGAGCAGAACACGAAGTCTTGCGTTTAATTCTCTAGTTGAAAGAAGCTTCTTCGATTTTGGAACAATTTAGGTGGTAGGACTTGCCTTAATCTTGTATGGTTTTGATATGGAATTGTGGGGTTCGCTGATAATGTGAGCCTGACTGCTGCTTCGGGCTGAAATTTGTGGTTGAGTGTAGCTCAGCACCTTATTCATCTATTGAATGTTAATCACATGTGTGCTGGACTGGATACATGGTGCTGAATTTGCATGCTGAATGACATTGTTTTCTCAAATCGAGTCACTGTATAATCTACAAATTCTACCATTAATAACCTAATATCAAGATGCAGTGTCATTTGGTACCTTTCTCATTCTGATTAGCCTGTCTAGTTACTAACTGTTTCAACTTTTAGGTGATTGTGGAGAAGGCTGAGAGAAGTGATATTCCCAATATTGACAAGAAAAAGTAAGGATCACTTGTATACTGCAAATGCTTTCTCTCTTGGTTTTCTGCGTGTTTCCACAATATGGCTGGGCTCTTCCTTTAGCATTTTTAGTCATAGTAATGCAACTTTCTTGTCCTTCAAAAATTTCATACGGTGGCTGTTTTTGTCCTGTTCTTTTAATTTATACATTTTGAAGAGCAAAAGATAGTATTGACTTGGTATGAATTTTACAGATACCTAGTTCCTGCTGACCTGACAGTGGGTCAATTTGTTTATGTGATCCGAAAGAGAATTAAACTGAGTGCTGAAAAGGCAATTTTTATATTTGTGGACAATGTTCTTCCACCAACCGGTAACAATCTCTCACTCTCTCCCCTCTCCCCTCTCCTAATACAATGTGCATACAATTTTAAGCTTCTGAAAAATAACTCGAAGTTCCAACTAGTTGGGTTTGCTGATATCAATCTCTCTATCTCTCTATCTATATATATATATAACAATGGCTGCCTGGTGGGAAGCATTTGCAAGACACTACTACTGAACTGAATTTTAATGAAACTCTTCTATGTGGGTAACTTTTCCTTAAAAATCAACCAACTAAACTAGTTTATATCACAAATTAAATGATTTGAACAAAAAAACTTTCCGGCTGAAACTAAACTATTGCTTAGACATCTAATGATCAAATTCTTTTATTATTTAAATATTTCCACTACTCATCGAATATGAAAAATTCCCATCACGCATGGACATTAATTTGTATAGCAGCGAACTTTGTTTGGCACAAATTAGCTCATATACAGTGCAAGTATATTAGCTAGTCTATGTATTTGTTTATGTAACTGGTGTGTTCCCATTTGCAAGTATATTAGTTAGTCTGTATTTGTTTATTTAACTGGTGTGTTCCCATTAAAATTGTGGATGTTTTTAGAATATCCAGGCAAAACATTTTCATAAACCTGGGAGTAATAATTATTTAATCCAAACGTATGCAGGAGGAATAATGTCCACAATCTATGGTGAAAACAAGGATGAAGATGGATTTCTTTATGTTACATACAGTGGGGAAAACACATTCGGGTGCCACATGTTGCCGTAGCCAAGTTCTTTCAGTGCCTTCCGTTCCCTGTCGTTGCAAGCTCTTGTAACATTGACAAGATGAAGCTACCTCACGTGTCAGAGGACTTGAAACAGTCCTAGTATTATGCCTATGATTTATGACCTACTTCTTTCTTGTAAAGTTTATACGTTGTGTATATAGCTTTTCTGCAACTGAAATGGTATCAACTGCTAAACTTAATTAAAATTTTCGACGTGATTTATTTTAATCTCAATTAATTTTGTTTTCGCCTCCATAATGGAGGAAAAAATGTCTTGGTTTACTTTAGAGTAAATCTTGAAGCCTTGCCCAGATACAATACCACTGTAAAATGAATATGGCAAGTGATAAAACGGAAAAGAGGCTGGACGGGGTTTTCTAATAATGCACCGTGGAGCTGGGTGGCGTGGGCCCGTTAATCCTCATATGACTTAGGCCTTGTTTGTCACTGTCATTGACTACGCTGCAGATTCGGTCTAGAAAAGCGACAAGTTATCTGCAGGAAGCTGTTGCTATTATTGTTTAGATAGTTTAGCTCCCGTTGTAGGACAGTGCTGAATTAATAGAGGAGAAGGGGCTAGAGGCCTCAGGCTGACATTGAGAATTTTTTTATAAAAGCCAAATTCGTCAAACCGATCGAGTTAATTTAATTTTCAGCACCAAAACCTCCATGTTTCTCCACTTCTACCCCAAGAATCTGAACACTTGAAACTGATATCAAGACAGACAGTTTGTTATAAAAATAAAATACAAATTTCATAAAAGAAGAAACAAAATATATGTGAAAATAAAATAAAACGCAAAGAGTTAAACAAAAGCTCGTTAAAAAATAAATGTAAAACATAGAATATTTTAAAAACTATAAACTAAAAATAAAATTTGGTATTAATAAAAAGAAAACTTAGACTGCTGTTTCTATTAGAGATTTCACGCTAAATTAATTTAATCATATTGAATATACACATTGCATTATTTTATCTCTAAAAAGCTAAACAAAAATTAAACAGATAATTATTAAAGTGTTTATTTATAAAACTCCTTAACGAATACAATAAACAGAAAACATGAACTTTTAAGAGAGGAGATAGTTCGATGGAAACGATAACAATCAAAATAGGCCGATGAAGTCTATCAAGTGAGGTAAACAATCAAGACTTTGGATGATTTTATTTATTTTTATCTCCTTAATCAAGGAATCATTTTTAATTTCAATCATTTTTTTAATCACATTTGAATTCTAAACTTCAAGATGGATGGCTCTTTACTCGATGCATTTTTGCAATCTTTTAATGGTCATCAAAGAGAATTTTATTTGAAATGTCTAAAATCACCTTCATTATAATCCAGGATTTTACCATTAAAATAATTAAATTAAGAATATGGTTTTTTCTTCTTCTTTATTTTAAATTCTTTTCAGATTGTTGTGATATCTATCAATAATAAATTTTAAAAAATAAAAAGTTACTTCAGTACATTTTTAAATAAAAAAAAATACTTTGAAAATCATCTGCCACCACAACACTAAATAAATTTAAATCCCCACCCCGAGTATGATCCATCTGAAACGAATTTTTATGATGAGAATTGTTCATGTAGTCTAACAAACATCATCGATATGTAGACTAAATTCATTTTCATATCCAAATCTTACACACACGCTCGCGCGCACGACAACATTTCCAGATAAAAGCTTTGTTTTTCACTAACCAGTGACACCATATGACAAGGAGCAAGCCCTCTCCAATCTGCCATGTCCACAGAGGTTGGCCGCGCATGAATGCATGTAGCTCAGTGCCATTGGTGCCGGAATTTGAGTTCAGATAGTAAAGGGGTTCACACTGGGCAGTCTCTGTTGCAAGTTTCAACAAAGAAACCCCTACAGGTATTACCTGACACGTTCCTCTTACCCAACTCAACGAACTCTGACATTAATTCTCAGAAATATCGGACCGCCTTTCACTCAGATAAACAGCCGGTGGTGCACAGATTAAGCTAGGATGCCGTGGGGACAACGGAGCGAGACGACCAAGACTGCTCTGCTTTTACAAGACAGCCGGCTGAGCTGGTTGTCAACGCCAAGCCCGAATCCCTAGCCATTCTTGATAGCCGAGCCTGTCGCACCCTTGATTGTATCCAACACAAACACTCCACATGAGTAGAAAATCAACGCATGCAGATTTAATACGGGGAAGCTAAAACTTGCCAAACCAGCTTGCAAACAAACAGGAGAGTAGAGTAGAGCTAGGTCAAGTTCATGCATGCTTGTCCTCTTCGCATTTTAAAATATTTTTCTTAAAACATCAACACATCTCTGGAGACAGAGTTTTATTCATTGAAATTTATTTGAGACTCTATTTTTATTGATATAAATCCCATACGAAGAACAAATAAACTCAATAACAATTACTGTTCATCCAGACAAATTGCAGGCTTTACCAAAATCTGGAAACGCATCCACATGCAGCCCGGCCGATCATGTTCACTAAATATCTGGGCCAGAATATTGATGGAATGTAAGTTAATCGCTATGCAAACTTCATGGAGCTATAGTCATTTAATGAAACAATTATTTGCTGATTTTACAGCCAATTTGTCGTGCTAAAAACTAGGAAGAAAAAGGCGACGGAGACCTTTTTTCCGATAATAAATTTTTGTCCGTCACCATCGACGGACATCCTTGTGCCCTGGCTATCGCCATTCCCACACACCTGACCGGCGGTGTGTTTTTCTGGGACCAATGGGGCATCAACATGGGCTAGCTTTTGGCGGCCACAGGTGCAGAGGACAGTTCAACAAATCACATGGGTGTTTGCCACGTGTCATGTGCGCCCGTTATTGACGGTTAGGACACACTTACTTGTTCCTTGTGAAACGTACAGAGAAGTGGCGGGTTCATACACCGTTGTCCCCTCCTGCCTCTCTCTCCACGGTGTCCCCAGCTCCCACCTTTCGTTGCCCACCTATGTTCTGATGATCCTGTAGCTATCAGCCAACGCTTGATGATCTCTCGATTTAATTTTTTTAATTCATATAAAATTGGTTAAAACTTTTTTCATAAATGCACAAATCCAGATCCGAGATGCATCCACATGTCTGTATATATTTAAGATTTCGTGTCTGCTGGTTAACGTGTATAAAAGTTGTTTTTGAAAGTATTTTTTATTTTAAAATATATTAAAATAATATTTTTTATTTTTTAAAAATCATAAATAATCTAAAAATATTAAAAAAAAATTATAATTTTTTTTAAATATTTTTGAAACGTAGTGCCAAACACCCCGAATTTATAGAGATAAAATTTATTTTATGTGAAAAATATATAATATCTTAATTCAAGACTAGAAAATTCACATGTATTTCTGATCTTCTAATTCAAAAAAAACAAATTCATGAAATATTTTGTTTTTCATATCTTTTCTGTAAAACGAACACATTTATTATTTATAGCTCTCTAATTAAATGAGCTTTCTGAACACATAAATAATTAAGGGAGTCCTTGTAGTTCTGAATCTGATATGATTCTAAATGTAAATTTCACCATACACTTACTTTTCTAGAAGAATATTACTACATCGAAGATAAATTTTATATTATTTTGGAAATAATTTCCCATTAATAAACACATTCCCGCTGCAGGTCTTTCATTTGGATTTGGAAATTACAGGCCTTTCGTTGAATTTGAGTATCATTTTAAGTCAATTGTTGATGATCCGATAAGACAAATGCTTAACCTCTTTCACAAAATAGAGGTGTAAGTGCAGCATATTTTATCATCAATTCGATTATGTTCAGACCATTTCAGTTCCTCAATAAAGAATACACGAGTGGAATCTGGTTTAGCCGATGGAGTGTCTGATACTGTATTTCAAAAATATTTTTAAAAATAATTGAATTTTTTTAAAACTAACTTTTTTGGTGATTTTAAATTATTTTTATATGTTGATATTAAAAATATTTTTTTTTAAAATAAAATAAAATATTAATTTAATATATTTCTAAATAAAAAAATATTTTAAAAAATAACTTCAATCAAATAATACAAATGTGGAGTGGCTGCACATCTATTTTCCAGTATAAAACATCTGAAAAGACAAGTATCGAAGGCACATTGCATTTACCAAGACAATGGAGAATTTACCCTATATTCTATGTAGCACTTCAAGATTTATGTATTGATGCTTGGTACCTTTAAAATGGATGTAGGCGTCAAACAATGTTACGGATGTTGGCTGCCTCTGTCTCTTTTTTTTTTTTTTCTTTTCCTTTGCTAACGTTGTTTTTTTCAAGCAAGGTAATCTAAATTAATCATTATACACAGATTGACACACAAGGATCGATTATAATAAGCATAAACTAAAAAGACAGCCTACTTTTCATTAACAATACAGTATAATATGACTCGTAAAATATTCATTACAAGTTTTTCAAGGTAAAAAAAAGGCAAGAAACAAGGAGGCAGGAAGCATGCCAAGAGCGAAGGTTTAACACCAAGACAAGGAATGGAGTTCTTCGGTAGACACAATGAATCGATGAGGGCTAGCTGCACTAGCTAGCTTTCTTGAATTTGTCAATTTTAATTTAACATTCCATATTCTACTCCTCCTTCCATTTGCTTCTTAATTATATATATATATATATTGTGATATTTTTGTAAGGAAAATCTCTCTTTTCTTCTCTCCCCAATATATCTACTGTCGAGGCTCTAAACCACTCCGTTTCTCTGGTGGGAGATGAGTCTGGGGACCCGATTGATTTAACTGTGGGTGGTATAACAGCAGTGCTCGTGCCCTAATTAACTGCTATATACCACTACTACTCACCAGCACTGATCATATTTTGGAAGCTTTTCTTGTATTTTTAAGACCTTAAAACAATCTCTATTCAGCTGCTAAAGCTTGTCTTCCTTAATATGTCAGTGATCGCATATCCTTGCTATTTTCTTCTTTTACTTTTATGCCTTTCTTTGCATGCATGTAATGCCAGACCGCTCGCTGACATTAACAATAACCCTGAGAAGAAATTTCACATGAAAACCAATCAGGTTGGTGCATGAAGTTGCTGGTTTTTCTTTTCTTTTTAATTTCTAATTCCCTGAATGCTGTGCTGAATATTTTTAATGACATTGCCTGGGTCTTCTACAGAATGATCAGAAGGAGATTTCGGTTACTGCAGTGCCCACAGTGGAGTCCGCTTCGTCAAAAGAATTTGGAGCAGGAAAAAAAGATGGCATTGCAAAGACTCGGTTGGGTGATAATGCTCAGAAGCTGAAGGACTCAAAAGCCAAACAGAAGTTGGACTCAGTCGATGAGATAGAGAAAAATCCAGGTGATGCTAAAAACGAGTACTCTCTTGTTTCAGCTACTTGGCGTGTGCCTCAAAAGAAACGTGGTGAAAGACATCCTGGTTTCAACTTGGATTATTCTCCACCAAAGACTCACCCTCCTTCCCATAACTGAATACTTAAAACCCAGGTTTTTTAAGGTTATCCTGTAAACCTACGTCGTTTCTCTATAATTAAGTCTCTCTGTCAGCCAAAAAAATCCCAAGTGCTATATAAAGAGTGATGAAGAATATGAAGTCAGAGGGACTGATCAGGAGAGCCCTAGTTTTGATGGAATGATCGCTGCCTCCTGCATAGCTATAACATCATATATCAGATTATCTGGAAAATATAGGCTCTTCTAGATTTACTGTACTGGCTAGAGCCTCTATCTTTTAGTTGATGTACATCAAAATGATAAATAATTTTGCATCACTAACTATTAATTACAATGTCATGACTCGTGATTATCTCTGGCCAAGGACTCCTCATCTTAATCTTCTTCTTGTTTATGTTGAAATTACAAGACGAAGCTCTCTTTTTTATCATTTTGATGCTCATATGACCTGTGCAGGATAATTGCACCAACTTATTTGGTCAGCTTGTGCTATATAATCTGTTTAATGCTAGGTTTTAAGTGACTAAATAGTTCATTCTAAATATGTATCTAGGTGATCTTCTGCGAGTGTCATTCTCCATTGCATGCAATATTCTGATCGCATGGCATGCCATTTAAACGAAAATAAAATGTTTGACATGCATGTTTGTGAGAGTGGTGGTTGATTTCTTCATGAATACTGAGGGAGGCTTGTATATCATCAGTTACAATCAATGTTTGGCATTATCTTCCCACATGGTAATTGGTGTTTTGGTCCCAAGCAATGAATTATTTTATGTTTGTTAAAAAATAATATAAATTATATTTTATGATTTTATTTAACAGTTAAGATTTTAAATAAGATGATTTCATGATATAGTATCAGAGTCTTGTTGACCTAGCGGTCATGAGTTCAAATCTTATCACCCTCATTCTATCTGATAAAAGTTAAGTATAAAGTAGTGTGAACATGTGTGCAAGTTTCAAGTTCAATTTTTTTTTACTTAAAAGTGTGTTTTAGAAAATAATATAAATAATATTTTAAAACCTCACATAATCATTTAAAATTTTCAATGAAATAGTTTCACTTAAAAGTATATATTAAAAAATAATATAAATAATATTTTAAAACCAAAAATTTTAGATGAAATAGTTTCAATTGGATTCTAAACTGAATTCGCTCTTAATCATGACCTTGACGACGATAAAGAAGACTTTCTTACTGTAATACAGCCACAAACATCCATGGTTGAAACTTTAGCTAGGGGCGATATGCCGGCGAAAACAACATTTTCCCACCCAATCAAGGGGATGAGACTGCATTCCAACTAGTCCCCACTTCCCACTAGCCACCTCAAATAAAATATACTACTAATAAACATATTTTTCCTCATAAGATATATTAATAAGAAAATATGAATTCACTTCATAAAGTATATTTCTTTTACTGATCCCAAGTGAACCTTCGACAAACGTTTAAAAACTAAGGATTCATTAACTGTACTCCGATGCGGGAACTCCATAGAGGATTAATGAAAATGAAACTTTTAAGACCCAGTTGAGACTAAATATTCTTTAAGGATCTTAATTAATCGAGTTTATTTCTATATTCGAGACTCTCTCTCTTTTTTTTATGGCAACAAGTTTCGACGAGTTTTTTTTTAAGGGTAATTTTGTCTGGAAGGAAAAAAAAAGAAAAAAACAAATTTAATCTTGTCAATAACTATCTCACTTAAAAATTTAAATTATTAATTAGAACTATCTAATATATTTTTTTAAGTGAAAGCTCTCCGAGTTTGAAACTTGCATAAAATAAGGACGATGAGATTCAAATTCTTGAATATTGGGTCAATAAAATTCTGATATCATGTCAATAACTCGCCTAAAAACTTAAACTATAAAATAAAACTACTAAATATAATTCATATTATTATCCAACACATCATTCATAAGAGATCAAAGTCGCTTTACAGAGTTTATCTGTCTTGAAAAATGAAATTATAAAGGCCAAGCTTTGAAACCAAAAATAAAAATAGAAGTTATCAGAACCTTAACTTACCGATCGTGCCCCGGCCTCCTCGTTAGAAATAAGAAAAGGTAAATACAAGCCAGCAACACACTAGAAACCCATTTCTGCAATTTTATTAAAAAACTATAGGGTTTTGTAGTACACATAGACCAACTTCACTTAGGTTGATACAGTAAGATTATAAATTTGACTCTACAAGGGAAAATCATAGAACTGAATATTGGGGTAATACAGTCTTTTCACTATAAATTATTATCAATTAATTGAGAAAAGCTCGGCCCTTTTACCTTTTTTAAATAACATTACGATAACTAAGTTATTTTTAGAACTAAAAAATCTTGAACTAACATTTATGGATTTTTTTGTATTCTCATTCTAGCTTTTCAGTAATAATTAATTTGATTTGTAAATAATTTTGTATTTAATAATTATAAAAATATAATTTAAGCCAAAATAACATGCAAAACTTGGTCCAATTTTTTTTATCTTTCAAACTTGGTCTCTATTATTTTAATTTCTATTTGTTTGTTTGAGATAATTTTTTGAATTAATTATTTTTTTTATGATATCATGATCTTTTTAGATTTTGGTTCTCTATCAGATTTTTTTTTCTTACTATCTTAATTACTATTTTTTTTTCTTTGACAAATTTTTTAAATCAACATTTTTTATAGTTTTATCATTCAATAGCAAGTTAGTTGAAAATTGAGCTTCTTGAAAAAGTTTGAAAAATTAACTTAAGTTTAGAAGTTATGTCTAAATTTGCTTGATTTCCCCCCTTTTAAGCTTATATTATTTCTCATTTTCATCGTTCACCATTTATTTAACTAGAGATTGAGTTTTGTTATTTTTTCACATATAGATTTTTTCACTAATTTTAAAAGAACTTATGTTATCTCAAATCTTTATACATGTCATTCTTTTTTAAATTAGATTTCTTAAAAGAATTTTTGTTTTAAAATTAAATTGAATTAATTGAGTAAACTTGAGCTTAAAATGCTCAATTGATGATATTTTATTTGGTTTGTTTTTTAGATCATTGTGTTTGATGACAAGTGCAATATTTTTGGTGTTGCTATACAACCTTTCACAATGACATTGAAACCATTTTAGTAACCTTTTTTTTTTTTTTTTATGGTTAAATGGTGTTCACGGTAGAGCAACGATGAATCACCATTTTTGTAAGCTATTTTTTATGGTAAAGTGGTGTCCACGATAAAATGACAATGAGTACCAGTTTGAAAGTGTGATTGTGGTTGTTTTTTAAAGTGTTTTTCGTTTAGAAATGTATCAAAATAATATATTTAAAAAAATATATATTTTTCATATCAGCACATCAAAATTATCTTAAAATATATATAAAAAATAAATTTAAAATAAATTTTTTATTTTTTTTTCAAAAAGACTTTCGAAAAGTTCTCCCAAACACTCTCCGAGCCTTCAATTAACCTTTTGTTTCTCTCTTGGATGTGAAACTGGCATCTCATTTGTAATAATAAATTTTAGTTATTTTTGTTTTATTTATTATAAATGTCATTTATGATTATAATATTAAATTAATATAGTTGGTTGAACCTAATTAAATCAATGACTCATGATTCATATATTATTTTATTATTTGAAAACACAAACATACATATCCTCTATGGCTCCACATTGATTACTCGTCCAGGCTTGTAATGCATTGGATTTTTATTCTCTTGTGGGGGGAAGATATTCAGTTGACAACAACTCTCCATTTGAATCCCGTATTATACACGTGTATTTGATATTGTAGTTCATGTTAAGTTTTTATACCAGGATCAACTTTCAATTTTCTAATCCAATTGTAAATTAGCTTATCATATTTGTTTTTGTTATTTTTGACTATCAAATTTGAATCTTCTTGGTAAAAATAAAAAATAAGATATATATTTTATTTTAGTATGTTGGTGATTGTTTTTTAAAACAATTTTTGTTTAAAAATATATTAAAATAGTATCTTTATTTTTTTTAAAATAATTTTTGATAATAATTTTAAAATATATAAAAAACTATTTAATATTTTTTTAAGATGCAAAAACAAACATAGCTGTACAAGTGAGATGGTTTGGTACTGTGTTACGAAAATATTTTGAAAAAAAAATTATAAATTTTTTATTTTTATTTTAGATTAAATTTTTTTGGTGTTTTTAGATTTTGTTTATGTACTAGTGTCCAAAATAATTTTTAAAAAATAAAAAATATTATTTTAATATATTTTTAAATAAAAAATACTTTCAAAAAAAACTTAACCACATTACCACTAGTCCAGTCTAGAACAACTATTTTTTTTTTGGGAAAATTCATTTTATTTTTATTTTATAGCTAGAAAAGAGAGATAATTTTTCTCGTACATGATACTGATTTTTTATTTTACTTTTCACCAGCAACAAGAAAGGGACAGTCCATCAAACGACCACACTAGACCACCGGTCAATCTCCGACCATGGAATTGGGACCCAAAGCTGATTTTTCTTTTCTTTTATTTGTTTTCTATTTTTGGGCCTATGCATGTAAATATAAGTAAATAAAGTAAGATCACATCCACCCATTTTTAGCTTTAGAAAAAACATCTTAACCGTTGAATCTGTATCGATGTTTTCGAAACCCCACTCAAGCCTTCCCTCATTATCTCGGACGTCAGATTCAGTTTCAAAATCCTGACGAGCAGAACCTGTTTCCACAGGATTACTTAAATACCCCTATATTCACCATACCCCTAAGGCTGGTATTATGTGGCTATGAATAAATTACAAAAACAATCTGAATTAGCCCGCTTTTTATGTGTCCAATCGGTCGCTGTAAAAGAAAAATATTAACAAGAGAGGAAACAGAATGAGAAGCTCACGCGCTCTCATTGAGTGTACGCCTCTATCACCTACTAAGAAAAACCTTAATTTATTTTTTATGTTTATTTGCCAAACCTGTTTGCCTGGTGCATTTTGAAAGAGCAAGCTTGCTCTTATTATTATTATTATTATTATTATTATTTGGTAATATCTTCCGTCTCAATCAGGGTTATTGATCCCGTTCCGTTCCGGCCGTTCCGGCCGGAACATCCCGTTTCACTGAAAAATCCGGAACAAAACGGCGACGTTTTTGTTCCGGTAAAAATTCCGGACTGATCCGGCCATTCCGGCCGAATTCCGGCCGGAACGCCCCGGTTTTATTCCGGGCGTTCCATTCCGGACTAAGAGAGACTCAAAGTTACTGAACTGAAGTGTGTATTTAATGGAGAAAAGTTGAGAATGAAGTTGTTTTTAGTCGATGTGGGACAAGGACTAAGGAGAGTGGAGTGGAGAGTGGAGTGGAGAGTGTTTATAAAGGAGATGTGGAGAGATTGGAGTGAATTTGTCCGATGTGGGACTCCCACATCGGACAAATTCAAGGCTCCCAGCATTCGGACAAATTCAAATTGAATTTGTCCGAATGCTGGACAAATTATATATATATATATATATATATATATATATAATTTTTTAAATATATATATTAAAAAAATTATAAAAAATATATATTATAAAAAAATAAAATTGTTGTGTTGATTTTATAAAAAAAAAAACAATTATATATATATATATATATATATATATATATATATATATATATATATATATATATATATATATATATATCATGGAATCACTCTTGAAAATCAGTAATTGTTTTGTTTTTTTTTTTTAAATTGTTTTGTAATGTATTTTTAAATTATTTTGAATTATATATGAACCTTAACTAATGAATTTTTATAGTCATAATTATGTTGTATTGTATTTAGAAATATTTTACTTACGATTTTACGATTTTTTATTTATATCATATTGTGTTCCGAATTTTACTTATTTTTTTTTCAAAATCTGTTTTTTTCTTTTCTTTTTGAACATATGATTTTCAGTACTATTCTCTTTGTAATTATCTTACTATGGTATTTACTATTTTTTTGGGATGCATAATAAGAAATTCTAATATTTTTATATTAATGATGTAGAAGATGTTTGATGTATTTTTCTTTTATTTTAGAACATTTTACTTTCATAATATTTTGGAATTTTAAAGATGTTTCTAATTTTGAGATTATGTTTGTATTGTATAATTTAAAGTTCATTTATCTTGAATTTAAATTATATTTGTTAAATTAATATTTTATTTTTTTCATATATATAATTAAATAAAAATGAACAGTACAAAACCGGAACGGTACCGAAACCGGAACGTTCCGTTCCAAACACAAAACCGGAACGGTACCCGGGACGGGATCAATAACCCTGGTCTCAATTTCTTTTTTAATAAACATACACTTCATGTAATCTGCTGTTTACTAGACTATAATATTGTTTGAAAAATTAAGATGGATGGTTTTTTTAACTGTAATCCATTTTGCGATCTACTTTTACTTAAAATATTTGTAAAATACTCTGAATATCTTAATAAACTCGTACATACCATAAAAAATCCTTTCAAAATTCAAAATTAACATGAGCTAATATCTATAATCTCAAGCAAATTAAATTAAAAAGAACGCATAACATCATATTTTCTTATTAAATGAAATTTATTGACATTAAAATCTATTTTTTTCATGGTTGGAATTTATGTCGACCGAAACTTCTCTTTTTAGCACCATAATTCAACCACTTTTTTTTTTTTTTACTTTCTCAAATCAAGAACTAAGAAAAATAAATTTTTAGACTAAAATTAAATTAAAAAAAAAGTGACCAAAAATTTATATTTTAAAAAGTATGATGATAAAAGTGATCTTTTGCTCACAATTTTTTAAATTGTAATCTATTTTATCTGTTTTTCACTTTAATCTATTTTCTTTCAATATCGTTGTTGCTTAACAAATTCAAAATAATTAGACTTTAATTTGAGTTTAATTTGAGTTTGAAAAGGATATAATTGATTAAAAAATTACCAATAATTAAGGATTTATTTGGAAATATAGTTGATGTTATTTTTCAAAAAGATTTTAGTTCATAAATGCACAAAATAATATATATATATATATATATATATATTAAATAATTTTTAACATCAACACATTAAAATAATTTAAAAACACACACAAAAATTTAAAATTTAAAATAAAAAATATTTTCTTAAAATATTTTTAAAATACAGTATCAAAAAATCATTAAAAATATAATAAAAAAATGCAATGTTTTGGCTATAATAAATATCCTATTTTTTATAACAACGACAATCACATGCCAATCATGACCACTTTTTTTCCCATTCATTTTATTATTTGTTTTTTCAAAGCAGCTTTCTTTCTTTACACTCGCGATGGAAGTGAGAGTGGGATAACGATCAACAAGAAAACCCACAAAAGTGATAGCCACGTTTACAATCTACAGACAAAAGCCACATAAAAAAAATTATATATTGCACAAATTAAAATTAGAAAGAAACTATAGAGAGAGAAAAGAGGCGGGGAGAGAAAAAGAGAAACAGAAAAACGAGGGAGAGTGAATTGAAGGACTTCACCACTCTTTCATTTTGCACGCATCGACGGCAGAAAATAGGAGCAGGACAGAGCACGGCAAAGCCACAGCAAGAAGGCAAGAGAAGAAGAAGCGAAAAAACCCCAAAAAAGATAACTCACTTAGAAGAACCATGGAGATAAAAGTTGGTATCAAAAAATGAGCTAGCTAGATGAGTGCCCAAGAAGAAGAAGCAGAAGAAGAAGAAACGCTTTAGTTTAAGCTCTCTGTGTGTCCACAATGTTTTTTTCTCTTTTTTTCCCCTGACCTCTCTTTTGTACATTTACTAACTTGTCTCCTACTCTCCTCTAAAAAAATCTGATTTTGATTTTAAGAGTTTTTTTTTCCTTTCCTGTTGCATTTAACCCTGAAAGAGTTAGTCGTAGCTGGTAATGGTGGGGCGGGGTAGTATCTTGATTCTCTTGAAAATTCACTGGAGATATCTTGGTTTAATTAGTTCTTGATATTGTTAAATGAAGGCCATGTCTCTACCCTGCGAGGGCTCTCAAGGGAAGGGGCTGTTTGATTTCTCCTCCGCCTCCTCCTCCTCTACTACTACTTCCTCTCCAGATCCATTCCATCAACACCACCACAAGTGGCAAAACAACAACAGCAAACAAAGTTGTGATTTTCTTGTGGGCAGTACTGAGCCCACATCCGTGCTTGACACAATAGGTAGACAAAGCCCACCACCATCCTCCTCAACATTGTCTTCTTTTCAAGGCGGGGGAGCCTCCACCGGAACCACCAACGGCGTGGGAGCTGCTGGTGGAAGCAGCCTTAGTGTAGATGAAAAATACGGTCCGCAACTTGGAATGGAGGACTGGGAGAGTGTGTTGCCAGGGTCTCCTAGTCAAGAACAGTCCATTATAAGGCTAATTATGGGTGATATTGAGGACCCAGCTTTAGGACTTAACAAGCTGATACAAGGTGGAAGTAGGTCTCAAGATATGGAGCTTAATGCATCGGGTTTCGGTGTATTAGATCAAGTCTTTGGCTTTGAAGTACCTAATATGTGTACAGCAAGTGCCAACTTGTTTGTCAACAGCAACAATATTGACCCTTCTTCATTCCATGGTACTTTTCTTGATTTCCCTCTCGTTAGCCACAAAGTTACTAAAATTTAAATATTGGTCGTGCCTTCAACAAAATTCAACACCAAATCCTGTTCTGTTCACTTTAGGAATCAATCTTTTGCCAGGTTTGTTTCAACAACACCAGCAGCAGGCAGCATTTGATCAAGACGAGAAGCCTCAGATTTTGAATCCTGGGGTAATAATCAACCAAAATCAACATCAGTTTGTGCAAAACCCTGCTGTGCTTTTGCCATTGTCATATGCACAATTAGAAGAGCATCATTTGCTGAATGCTAGGCCTGTTGGAGCAAATTATATGCCCAAAGTCTTTGATTTGAGGCCTCCAGAGTTGTTTCTTCCACGACAGCAGCAGCAGAGTCATCAGTTTCAAATGATGCAGCAGCAAAGGCAGGGAATGGTTACGAAGCAGAAAAATGCAAGTGATGAATTGGAAAACCAGCAGCAGCTTCAACAGGCAATAATAAACCCGGTGTGCCAAGCAGCAGAGCTGATCGAAACTGGGAATCCGGTACTTGCGCAAGGGATATTGGCGCGGCTCAATCACCAGCTCTCTGTTCCGATCGGTAAGCCTTATCAAAGGACTGCCTTTTACTTCAAGGAGGCCTTGCAGTTACTTCTCAATGTGAACAATAACAACTCTATTGGTACTGCTAATAACCTGATTTTCAAGATTGGTGCTTATAAATCTTTCTCCGAGATCTCACCAATTCTTCAGTTTGCGAATTTTACTTGTAACCAAGCCCTTCTTGAGGCTTTTGAGGGGTTTGACAGAATTCACGTTGTTGATTTTGATATTGGGTATGGTGGGCAGTGGGCTTCTCTTATGCAAGAACTGGCTTCGAGGAATGGAGGCGCCCCTTCTCTTAAAATCACTGCTTTTGTTTCTCCTTCCTCACGTGATGAGCTTGAGCTTGGTTTCACTCAAGAAAATCTAAGAATCTTTGCTAGTGAAATCAACATGCCATTCGAGCTTGAGATTTTAAGCCTCGAATCCTTGAGCTCTGGTTCTTGGCCAATGAATCTTTGCACATTGGACAAGGAAGTAACTGCTATCAATCTTCCAGTTGGCTCCTTTTCAAATTACCCGTCAACTCTTCCTTTGGTGCTTCGCTTTGTAAAGCAGCTCTCGCCCAAAGTTGTGGTCTCTTTGGACAGAGGTTGTGACCGAAGTGACCTCCCATTTGCTCACCATATAAATCTTGCCATTCAGTCGTATACGAGCCTGCTCGAATCACTTGATGCTGTGAATGTGAACTTAGATATACTGCAAAGGATTGAGAGGTTCTTGGTCCAACCAGGCATTGAAAAAATGGTACTGGGCCGACGAGGTTGCTTTCATAGGACTCCTCCTTGGAGGAGTCTGTTTTTGCAGTCTGGTTTCACTCCATTGACTTTCAGTAACTTTACTGAGTCACAAGCCGAGTATTTGCTGCAACGCACTCCTGTTAGGGGCTTCCATGTTGAAAAGAAGCAGTCTTCACTTGTTCTTTGCTGGCAACAGAAGGACCTCGTATCAGCTTCTGCCTGGAGCTGTTATAAATGATAATTAGCATTTTGGATATTGGTTCAAAGGTGCAGATCTCAAAACCCCCAGTTTAATTTCTATTTTTTTTTAAATTTTGTTCACTGGTTCACTTTTGCCGATTGCGTATGTGCTCGAGGCATGTTATTTCCAATCAAGAAAATGAAGACTTTAGTAACTGGATGGGTGTACAGTCAGTTTCTGTCACTGTAGTTATTTGCTCATTGCTGTTTTAAGGTAAACTTGTCAAGGTTGTTGTTTAGTTTTTTCCATTGGAATGAAATATGTTGGTTTCGAATGGTTTCGGTGAGTCATTTTAAGATTATATTGTTTATGTGTGTGTATATAGATATAAAAAATTAAATATATTATTTTAAAAAATAATTCAAATTATAAATATATATAATATTACGAGAATATCATCATTGATGATCTTATAAGATCATTATATTATTTGATTGCTCTGAAATTTTAATATAATATATATAAATATATCAAGAGACTCTTTGTAAATTTTTTTCTTAATCTAACGGTCGGATTAAAAAATATAATTGATATTGTAAAATTAATTGTTTAAAAAAGACACTATTTGGCCGGGACAGAACAAAACCGGTATGTTTCAACCGGTATTTGGTTGAAAATTTCAAAACGGGCTGAAATTTAAATCGAGATAAAAATAATATTATTTTATGTTATTTTTTAACTGATATGAAACATTTTGGCCTACCAGTCGAAACAGAACGAAATTAATAAGTATGTTTTAAGGTGGTAATTGTTTGGCATACAAGATGTGGAAGGCCTCATTAACCCTTTTCAAATCAAGAATCTTTGGCAGTTTTGTTGGAGTCAGAGTTATCAATCCTGTTCCGTTCCGGCTGGAACGACCCGTTCTAGTGCAAAATCCGGGACAAAACGACAACGTTTTTGTCCAGGTAAAAATCCCGCCCCGATCCGGAAAATCCGGCCGGAACGCCCCGGTTCCGTACCGGATGTTCCGTTCCGGGTTCATCAAAACGACGTCGTTTCATGTCCCTTACAAAATACACTGAAGAAACAACCCCCGTCCATAATTCCCAAATCAATTTCATTTCTTCAACTGCAAAAAAGAAAAAACAGAACCAGAAAAAATGGATCCACTCATTTTAATCCCTACTCAGTATTTGCTGATACTGATATTATTTGGCAAATCGAGAAGGACGAGAAACCGCTTAACTGCCGGCTCACCGGTCACCATCGTAGAGGAGAAAGAGAGGCTAACGGCTGGGTGACTGGGTGTGTTTGCTGTGGAGGGGGAGGCGGCTAGAGAAGAAGAAGAAAGGATGGGTAGGGACCGTAGGGTTTGGCGGCTAGAGAAGAAGAAGAAAGGATGGGGCGGCTAGAGAAGAAGAAAAGATGGGTAGGGTTGGATGGGTAGGGTTTTATATTTTTATACTAATTATTATATAATAATAATAATTAATTATTATATAATAATAGTTAACATAAAAAATAGGGGTATTAATTTGTAATTAATTTGATTGAATTATTTGTAATGGAATGTATTTTAATTAATTATGTTTGAACTTATTGATTATTTCTTAATGTGTTCATTTTGTTTTTTTAAGTTTTTCTAACATTAAAAACAATAAGTAACATTAATTAATTTCAAAATTCAAATTCAAATACAACAACCATAAAAAAACATAGAATTACTTGAAAAACATACAATAAGTAGCTTAAATTTCAAATATTCTGGATCTTTTAATTATAATTAAATTCATTTTTTATTTTTCATTTTTTAAAAAAATAATTTTATTGTTGGAATTTTAGAGATGTTTCTAATTTTGAGATTATGTTTGTTTAATTTTGTGTTTGTATTGTATAATTTAAAGTTCATTTATCTTGAATTTAAATTATACTTGTTAAATTAATATTTTATTTTTTTCATATATATAATTAAATAAATATAAACAGTACAAAACCGAAACGGAACGCCGGAATGCACCGAAACCGGAACGTTCTGTTCCAAACAAATAACCGGAACGGTACCCGGAACAGATTTTACAACTATGGTTGAAGTAGGTTTCTTCCTCAATTCGATTCATTACGTATCTTCTCTTAAAAATTTAACTTGTCCAAAGTTTGCTAAGACTAGCAGTCGCAAATTCTCTTGTTTCTGATGTTCATAGTGATTATATTCTTAAATAAATTCTCTTTATTTCTTGATCCCTCCCTTCCATGGAAGTCACATGGTTCCCTGTATCATTGGACAGTTGCATGGTTATTCAAGTCCATTGTTGCTCTCTTCGTCTTCGTTAACACAAGATAAAAAATACACTTTAGCTGAGCACCAATGGCATTATCACATGATAAAAGCCACGTTGCGTTTGAAAAAGAGTGAGGGAGATGGATTGGACCCCTCGTCTACATTATATCTCAAAATAAATTAATAATAGAAAGCCATGACCGTCGGATCTATGAACTCTGAATGCGTACTCTCGAATGGTCCAGCAAATTGACAGCCTTAATATGGTCGTTAACAATGATGTTATTGTGTTAACCTCCGATAATTGAGGAGCACTGTTACTTGTGCATCTTGTGGTCCAGTGATGGGACAAAAGAGGTGGTCCAATCGGGAAAGCACTCCTACCCTTTCACCTAGAGCTAGAGGGCACCCGATTTTTTTAAAAAGGTTTCGGGGTAGCCATAAAAATCGATGGTGGCAAAGTATATATATATATATATATATATGATATATGAGCGCAGTAATAAATAAATAAATAATATACTAGCAGGAAGGAATTGTCGGGGGGGGGGGGGGGGGGGGGGGGGGGGCTCCATTCTCCAATATGTGTACTGCTTGTTGCCAACAAATCTTCCAGTTCAAAGATCTTAAAAAAAAAAAAAAAACGTAGAAATGTTTGGAATTGTCGAGGGTTGTCTCCAACAATTTCTGCTAACAGGTCATACGCCAACAGCACATTCTGTCCTAACAACCATGATTTCTACATGGAAAACTTGTAACAATGTAATATATATATAAGGTTCCCTCATCTTCTGAATAAAATCAATTATTAATGAGATGAAATCCAGAAAATATTCACAATCAAATTGCTAGAATTTTGAATAAAAAACAATGGTGAATAACATTATTTTACAAACTCTATTCAAATGAAAGCTTTGTACAATACCCAATTGCCAGAATCTTTCATTTCCCCCTCATGAATAAACATATTAATATAGATATATTAAATATTAATGCTCCAATTAGAAATTAGCACGTAATAACCTATCAGCGTGCGCTACACCACGGGTCTTAGTAGAAACTTTAGAACAAAAAAAAATCTAAATATTGGTAACATGTCTTCTAAAAAAACATGGGGTTCTAAGTACGAATTGAATGATATTTTGATCTAATACTAAGATGAAAAATATTTAATAAACTTAGGTTAACTTCAACTAACCAACCAAATTTATTGATCAATTTATCGGTTCATTGAGTGCACCAAACACTGAACCAAAGATTGTCTCGTGACAAGTGTGATAGACACGTGTCATACCCTCCTTTATAGGAGCCCGAAACTAGAACAAGCGGGTCATAATCCTATGCGGCCATGTGTACGGTGAGAGTATCTATTCCTTGATCATTAAATCCATGATCTACGGATAGAAAAGGAACAAGTTGTGGCTCCCACATTTGCCTTGTCCGCGGTCGTAAATCTGACATGTGTACTTGCTCATTTTACTGATACTTTACCCCTCCATCGTGTAACGACATGATCAAGTGATCTGATCACACGATATGTGCTGTTCTCGGGATATTTTTATGATATTCTTCAAATAAGTGAGCTTATGACCGAACTCTAAATAATGATTTTTTGTTTTTATGTTTTCACTTGTTTTTTTAAATATTTTTTTAAATATTTCATATGTTAAAAAATAAAAAAAACATAAAATATTATTTTTATATATTTTAATTAAAGAATACTTTAAACAAAATTATATATCATCTTACCTAACATAAACCAAAACAACTCAAATAAATTGTCTTTTACAAGTGCTTAGTACTTAACTAGAGGCTTGGTGAAGTCAAAGAGTATCTTATTATGATACAATAATCTGAGAATTATTTTATATTTTCTCTAGATATATAAATAATATCCAGGTGAAGAACTCATTCTAGGAGCATTCGTGAAGTATTAAATAAGTATAATCTCTCCTAATTATAGTTCTAGTCATATTTAACTATGACCACCTTATTTGTTTCATGCAATGAAAGAAAAGTTGGTTTTCAATTAGACACCGATGATTGCGGACAACCTCGACTATAATAGTCATTCAGGACTACACAACTTATTAACTATAAATTACATAAGCGAGTTGTACTCCACTCCTTCTTATATCTTATATTGTGTTATCATATTCTAATTGCATGAATAGCAGATTCAGTGGATTAAGTCGGATGAATATTTTTTTTGATTTTATTATTTAATATTGGATTGATTGAAAAGTATACTTTATGGTTCTGTTTTGTTTATTTTTTATTATGTTATTTCAATTCAGGGCTCGAGAATAATGTTTAATAAGTAAGCTGAGTTGACTCAAGTAGTTTTCCAGTTATTTTTTAAGTATTTAATTTTTAATTTTATTATTCAATATTGAATCGATCATAGATTTAACAGGTTAACTTGAGTTAAATCAAGTCATATTTTTATTTTATTTTATTTTTTGTTAGGTTATTTTAGTCTATTGATCAACGTTGTGAGTATAACGAATTGACCCAAGTTGTTTTTTTTTTCACTCTTCAATATTAGACTGATTGATAATTAAAATTTAAAATTTTCTTCGATTTGCTTTTTATAGAGTTATATTAGTTTTATCACTTGAATTACGAGTTTAATAAGTTATGTCATTATTATTTACATTTTTTTAAATTATTTTTAAATTTTATTATTTAACATTGAATTGATTAAAAATTAAATTTTATAATTTATTTGTTTTTTTTCCTATAAAATTATTATAATTTCATAACCCCAAGTTGTATATTTGACATGATAAAATTGAGTTTCATTGATGATATGGATTCCTCTGCTTGCTATCTCTCTTAGTTGCACGTGCTTTGTTTTTTTTTTTTTTTCCTTTTCGAGGATGGTTTTCTTTAAAACTGAGAAGTTTTACGATGTAAAGCGAGGCCAATGGAAGTCAGTTTTGCATAATTGAGCTGGGCTTATAGCATCAGCTGTTTGCTTCTTAACCTGCACTCATAAGCATATATATACTTGTTTCATAGGTTTTCAAAGGAGACATTATTATTCTACCTTAACAGACTAGCTTTTTTTCATGTGGAGGAAAATACTCTACATTGCAAGTGCTCCTGGATTTATTCTTGCACGGGTTATATGCAATGTGCTGTGGAAAGCCCCTTGTTTTTTCAGTGCAAACATCTTCAGATATTGCTATTTCATCTAAAAATTTAAGATGCTAGATGATATTGTTGAAAATTACCTTTTGTGCTTCTCATAACACATCCATGTTCTTGATCATGTAAACCCATGACCATGAAGATAGGTCATGAAGATTAATTAATTGATCATGGCTAATTATCTCCTTGATGGAAGGAGAAAATTAGAAAATAACTTAATGAGTGGGGTTCCAGATCTACTTATAAATAATAGCTTGTGTACTCTATCTACGACTACTGGTAGGCATAGATCATAAGATTCCTCTCGTAAAACTTTTATTATTTTAAAGTTGTATTGTTGTTGCTGATTTGGAAAAGCTTTGCTACTGCTGCAATTGAGAATTTATTTTTTGGTACTTAAGCAACAATAGCTGGAGGTATTTATAATCTAAATTTCCGTTGTTATATGTATTTAGCATTCTATTATATAAAGTATGTTTTACAGATATCCCATAATATAATTTATTTTATTCTCTAACATACACCCTCAAGTAAAAAAATTTTAGGTTTGAAACTTAAAGAGACTCACACTACCTTGTGTTTGATGACCCCATAATATAATTTATATTATTATCTAAGAAGGATTACATCTCTGAAGCTTTTATAATTTGCTTGTGCAGGTAGGGAGGCTAGAAGATGCCCAAAACAGTTACTCGTAATGTTTGGGATTATCTGAAGTTGAAACAGCAATCCAAGATTTCCAATCAGTTATCAAGAATGATAGCAGTGGTGGGGGTAGTATGACTATGAAGGTTATTATTAGATATCTCATTTCATTATATTTAAAGTGAAATACAATATGGGTCATAAGACTTGCTGTGGTAGTGTTACATTTTGTGTGATATGCTTTCTCTAAAAACATTTCCACAACATTCTAATTCATACACTCCTTGTTCCCAATTATCAAGTTGCTAGATCATGTGTGAACAAATGAACTTTAAAGTGTAGACTTAAAGTGCTATGTTATTTATTGAATAAAAGGAATTGGCTTATATAGCCATTACAAGAAGCAAATAGCAGCCCACGTCTTTAACAGGCCTAAGGACGTGGTAAACAATGCTTGAAATAGTCAAATATAAATGTAAGCATAATTATCTCCTAAACACGTGGAGTTATTAACAGAACATAAAATAGAATCCTAACAAATAGAAACTCTAAACATTTGACTCATTCAAACATCTAAAGTCCCTAACAAATCCTTCCCTAAACTGGAATTGCTAAAAGCAATCAGTTTACATCTGCCAAGAATTTCAATCCCAGTAACTCTCGAAGCTTCAAAAAACTCTCCAATTTCAGAGGCTTTGTCATAATGTCCGCAAGTTGTTCATTGGTTCCACAATATTTCAATTCAACAACACCATCTCTTGTGAGATCACGCAGAAAATGAAATCTCATATCTATATGTTTGGACCTCCCATGTAAAACTGGATTTTTAGATAACTTAATGGTAGATGAGTTATCACAAAATACAGTAATACACTTACTTTGTGAAGGACTGAAAGTATTCAGCACTCCTTTCATCCAAATACTTTGACAAGCGCATGCCACTGCCGCAATATATTCCGCTTCTGTTGTAGAAAGAGTTACAACAGATTGTTTCTTTGAAGCCCAAGCCACAGCTCCCCCACTTAGCTTAAACACATAACCTGAAGTACTTTTTCTATCATCATAATCACCAGCATAATCACTATCTGTATATGCAAATAACTCTACTGCACCCTCTCTTGCATAAAACAAACCAAGCTCCAGGGTTCCCTTTAGATATCTAAGCACCCTCTTAGTAGTCATCAAATGTTCCTCAGTTGGATCTGCCATATATCTACTAATGAGGCATACGCTGTACATCAAGTCAGGCCTAGTGGCTGTCAAATACATAAGACTACCAACCAATTGTTTAAAATGGGTTGTATCAACTTTCTTTCCTCCTCCTTCTCTTGTTAGCCGTGAGCCAGGCACTATTGGGTTCTTTACTGGATTACATTCCTTCATACCAAATCTATTGAGAACATCATTGGCATATTTCTTTTGACACAAATGAATGCCCTTTGAACTTTGAAAAACTTCAACACCTAGGAAATATCGCATTTTTCCTAGGTCTGTCATCTCAAATTCAGACTTCATTGAACATTTAAACTTCTCAATTAAGCATGCATCATCATCTACATAGAGACTTATAATTAAAATTTTACCTCCAGCTGATGTCTTGATGAAGAGAGTAGACTCTTGACTGCATCTTTCAAAGCCTTCATTGAGAAAATAACCCTCAATTTTACTGTAACATGTTCTAGGAGCCTGCTTTAGGCCGTATAGAGCTTTTCTGAGTTTAAACACCTTCTCTTCCATACCTCTTTGCTCATATCCCTGCGGCTGCTCAATAAAAACAGCTTCTTACAATTCTCCGTGCAAGAATGCACTCTTTACATCTAGTTGAAACACCAGCCAACCTCTTTGTACAGCCACGGCTAACACCATACGAATTGTATCCCATCTCGCTACAGGAGCAAATACCTCATTATAGTCTATCCCATGCTCCTGAGCATACCCTTTTGCCACTAAGCGAGCCTTATACTTATCCACCTCTCCAGTTTCAATGAGTTTAGTTTTATATACCCACTTGACCCCAATCTTTTTTGCTCCTACTGGTAGGTCCACCAATTCCCAGGTTTGATTTTTTTCAATAGCTGCTATTTCCAAATCCATTGCATTCTTCCACTTCTCATTTTTTGAAGCCTCTTCATAGCAGGTGGGGTCTTCTTGTTGAGTAAACAAGGCCATATTCTGCAAGTTATCTAGTTCTTCTAGCAACCTTTCCCCACATTCATAATCTTGCATCCAACCAGGTGCTCTTCTGACTCTCGGCTCAGACCTTCTTGATGAACTTTCTCCAGTCATTCTTGGTCCAGTCACTCTCGGCTCAGTTCCAGTCACTCTCGGTTCAGTTTGGGCAGAAAGTTCATCCTCTATTCTCTCTTCAATCTCATCTTGTTCTGAGGCTATTTGATCATGCAACTCTTCCTCTGTATTGCTTTGAACATCTACATCATCTTCATGATCATCATCTTCACTGTCCAGCATATCATCTTCCCAGTCAAGCATGTCATCATCTCCCCAGTCAAGCACATCCAGTTTCATCTCAGCTTCATCCCTCTTCCAATCCCAGCTATCACCTTCACTAAACACAACATCCCTGCTTATTACAACTTTCTTTGCTATTGGATCAAATAGCCTGTAAGCTTTTGACTCATCACTATACCCCAAAAATATACATTTATAGCTCTTGTCATCCAGCTTTGACCTCTTGACATCAGCTATATGCACATCCCCAGTGCATCCCCAAACTCGAAAGTAAGCCACAGTTGGCTTAATTCCACTCCAGCACTCTTCCAGGGTCTTATCTTTTACCGTTGCTGTAGGACTTCTATTCAACACATGTGAAGTCCACCGAACTGCTTCTGACCAGAAAACTTTGGGCATTTGCTTCTCGGTCAGTAAGCAGTGAATCATATTCATGATGGTTCGGTTCTTACGCTCAGCCATCCCGTTTTGCTGAGGAGTGTAGGCTGCCGTAAGTTGTCTTTTAATGCCATGAGTTTTGCAAAAATCATTAAATTCATGTGAATTAAATTCACCACCTCTATCAGTCCTCAAACAACATATATTACTTCCTATTTCCTTCTCAACAAGACATTTAAACTCCTTAAAAAATCTGAATGCTTCATTTTTCTCGGACAGAAAATAAACCTAATTCTTCCTACTAAAATCATCAATAAAGCTCAAAATGTACCTCTTGTTGCTATGTGAGCTTGGTGTGATGGGTCCGCATATATCGGCATGTATTAACTGTAATTTTGAGAGGCCCTCCACTGGCTGTTCTTTGGTATAGCTGCCCGATGTTGCTTTCCCATGTTGCAGATAGTACATACTCTTGTTGCAACACTTTTGAGTTTCGGCAGCCCTTTTACTAATTGCTTGGAATGCAAGGTTCTAAGACTTTTGTTGTTCAAATGGCCATATCTTCGGTGCCAAAGCTCAAACACATCTACATCTGCAATTTGAAGACAGTGGCTTTCCATTTGGGTTTCAGCAAACAGGATGAACATCCTGTTCATTGTCATCCGAGTATGTGCTATAAGGCCTCTCTTGGAATGATAAATTCTGCACATCCCATTTTGAATTAGAATAGCCAGCCCCTTTTCCTGCAACTGACCAATACTTAGCAAGTTATTGGTCAATTCAGGAACATAAAATACATTTGTTACCACCTGACTTATGCCTCCAATTTTCAATCGGATGTTTCCTTTTCCCATGACTGACATCCTTGAATTGTTCCCCAATTTCACTGAATGCCGAAATTTTCCATTAAAATCAACAAACCAATGTCTTTTTCCTGACATGTGGTTTGAGCAGCCTGAGTCAAGAAACCAGGCTCCTTCCTTCTTTGCGTCATTTACCTCAACATGAGCCATCAAGAGATTGTACTCGACATGAGCCATCAAGATGATTTCTTCTTCTCCATTTTCCACTGTCTCTGCATCTTCTTCAAATACATCATCTTCTCCATGCATCACGGCATCTGCCTCTGACTTGGCTTCGACAACTGCATTATCAACATGGGCCATCAAGAGAAAATCATCTTCTTCATATACTTCTACGACTGCTTTTGCATAATTCACAGTCTTCTCCCAGCTGGGGCATTCGTATTGAAAATGCCCTAGCTTGTGGCACCTATAGCACTCAACCAGTGCCTTATTGAACCCTTGTCTTCCTCGACCCCTTCCTCTTGCTCTGAACATTCCACGCCCTCTGCCTCTATCACCACCTCTATCTTCGTATATAACCTTCAAGGCTTGCTCTTCACTGTATTGCCCATGCCCCTTCATTCTTTGTTCATGAACAAAGAGGCTACTTTGCAGCTCATCAATTGTCAAATTATCCAAATTGTTGGATTCTTCCACTGAACATACGACATAATCGTATTTTGGTGTCATAGATCGCAAGATTTTCTCTATTATTACTACTTGATCCATCTTTTCCCCATGTATTTTCATCTTATTAACAATTATAAGAGTACGAGTAAAATATTCATTTACCCCTTCTCCTTCTTTCATCTGCAAGACTTCAAAAGCTCTCCTTAGAGCTTGCAATTGAGCTCGTTTCACCCGAGTAGACCCCTGATACTTTAACCTCATGGAGTCCCAAATCTGTTTCGCTGTGTCTTTGACAAGAATTGTCTCCATAATGTTCCGATCGATGGCTTGGAAGAGATAATTCTTGACTTTTAAATCTTTTAACTTCTGATCCTCCATCGTCTTCTTCTGGGCTGGCGTGCTATCGGCTTCTGCTGCAGGAATTCCTTCTTCGATGAGACTCCAGAATTCCTTCGATCGAAGGAAATTTTCCATCAACATTGCCCAGTGGTCATAGTGACCATCAAATCTGGGTATCGCTGGTTGAACGAAACTCCCTTCTGTGGTCATGGTTCAATTGCTTCTCTTGACCCGCAATTTTCCTCATTGTTCCTCACTGTGTTTACTGTCACAGTACTCTCGTGTTTCTCTCGATTTTGCACTGCAAAGTTGTTTCTCTTCTAACTCTCACACTCGTGTTTCTCTCACGCTCGTGGGTCTCTCTAACACTTCACACTCAAGCCCGATTAGAGGCTCTGATACCAAATTTGTGTGAACAAATGAACTTTAAAGTGTAGACTTAAAGTGCTATGTTATTTATTGAATAAAAGGAATTGGCTTATATAGCCGTTACAAGAAGCAAATAGCAGCCCACGTCTTTAACAGGCCTAAGGACGTGGTAAACAATGCTTGAAATAGTCAAATATAAATGTAAGCATAATTATCTCCTAAACACGTGGAGTTATTAACAGAACATAAAATAGAATCCTAACAAATAGAAACTCTAAACATTTGACTCATTCAAACATCTAAAGTCCCTAACAGATCATCTCATACATCAATTCTGAGTCCGTGACTTGCAAAAATCAGGTTGTAGAGATTGATGTAGCTGTATTATTGCAGTTTTATTTATCGGAGGTGCCCTTTACTGGTATAAATGGTGTCCTTCAGTTTTCATCGCTGACTTCAAAAGATGTTGGAATAACAAGTGGCAGTTTAGCAAGCTTATTTGTTGGACCTGACCAACTTTGCAGGCTTGAAATCTAAAGCTATATCAAGTCTTTTGTATATCGAGATGTTTTGCAATCGTGCGAGTCTTGAATCTGTGAGCAGGTGGTCATCTGCAGGTGCAGTTTTTGCTGTATGTCTTAATGGATAAGGAAAGGAGGAAAAGGCTATTAACTGGCAGCTAACTGGGAATAGTGAATATGCATGTACAGAATTAGTGACTGGAAAACATAATGTCAACATGAGAAGTGTTCTTTGTTTTGTTTCGAGGCTGAAATTTCTTTGTCGGTCAACTGATGTGCTACTGAGTACTATTAAAACCTGCTAAAAAAGATAGCCGCATGGATCATATGAGTTATGAATTTCTTTTTTCCTTTTGCAGGCATTTTCTATGTTTCTGATTGCCTCTGAGATCAGTTTTCCAGTGGATGAAGAGCTTATTCACAACCTGTCAATAATAGGAAGGCCGATGTAAGGATCTTTCCTCCGCATAATTTTAAAACAGGGATGGTTATTCAGTGTGACTTTTACTTAGCGATTTCTTTCTTCAAAAGCTTGTTATTCTACCCTTCATGAGCTATGAAAGAGGCAATGCATTGAAAAATGAAACCTGGCATTTTCTTCGCTTTCCTGTTCAATATGATATTAGGATCCAAATGAAACCTGAGCAAGGTAGCTGAGCTACGGTTAAGCTAATGCTTTGATTGTGGGCGACCAATCATTATCAGTACCAGAGCCATCACCTGATGGCACTGGTCGCAATGGTTCCGCCCGTTGCCTGAGAATCTGAGATTACTTCTCGTAGCAGTCTGAAAGGTCGATGATCAATATTTCTTAAACTTTAGGACAACCTTGAGCAATTAGCCTCTATTTCTTTGTTTTGTCAAGCACTGGTGATGATGGTACGAGAAAGAGTTGCCCAAGAGATGTTCCTCTAAACTTGTGAACTTGTTACTCCATGGTTACTTCATAGAGAAGGACACAAAACGATAGGGGATGAATGAGAATCGTTTTTCAATCCAATTAGTGATAGAACATGTAATTTTTTTTTTAGCATTGGATCTGTGGTGTCATAAAGTAACTGGTGGAGTGAGATAATTTTTTTTTGAAATCGGTCATAACTGAGCAAATCCGGGCATGATCGAGCAAATCTGGGCGTCGGCAATTACAAAACACCCAGTCCCTTGAAGTCAATTTCTGGTAAAAAAAGTAATAAAAGGAACAACAGTTCCCTCTTAACAGTCACTTTCAGGATGTTCACCTAGGATCGATACAGGCCGTTACAATATAGAGCTACATCCGATCAGCCACACATCTGATGTCTAAGTTAATTGTTTAAAATGTGGTTAAAATTATTTTTGAAAGTGTTTTTTATTATTAAATATATCTAAAATAATGTTTTTTTTTTTTAATTTGTTTTTAATATCAGTATATGAAAATAATCTAAAAATATAAAATTTTAAATGGGCTCCGTGTTAGAGAATAATATAAATCATATTCTGGGGCCTCACTTACAAGCTTAAGCTTTTAGGTGAGATGATTCCTTTCCTTAACATGGTATCAGAGCCGACCTCACTGGCTGTCCGGTTGTGCCGACGGGGTCGTCGGGCTCCTTAAGGGGGGTGGATTGTAATATCCCACATCGACGGGTGAGGGAGTGGTAGATGGCCTTATTAAGAGTGCTGGTTGCTAACTTGTTATACGCGTTTTGGGGCGTCGGGCTCACAAGTGGGCTCGCGTCACCAGGAACAAAACCGTGAGGGCGGTAAGGCCCAAAGCGGACAATATATGGCAGGTTGGGGCGGGCTGTTACAGTTGGTATCAGAGCTGTAAAAAGTATGACTGGAAAAAGTATTTGTAAAAGCTTGTATTTTTATTCAAGAACATGAGTACAAAGTCCTCATTAATCTCTTAATATATAGACTTTACAGTTCGTAGTGGAAGTAAAGAAGGTTACGACAGAACTTAAGGCAGTAATCTTCCACAGATCATCATTTCTATTTTAATGCTATTACACAGCTATTTCAAAGGAGTAGATTGCTCAGTTGATTTCTTATTTTGCAGTGATTGAATTTTCTATTTTGCAGAGATTGGATTTCAACAGATTCCTTGAATTACTCTTCACGCTGCTTCCATCAATGGAGAAACAACCACATCTTGGTCACCTGCCGTATCTCTCAAATTCTCATCCTTATCACTTCTTGCCGTTGACTCAAGGTGGTTGGTGGAGGATGGGTTACGTTTAATACTATTAATTTTCTATCACAGAAACTGGATCGTGATTCTATCTTGTTTAGTTTTTTCTTAACTTTTTGGATTGGGAGAGGGGGTGCAAATATAATGATCATAAACAGGAAAATACAACCTGTATCATGGCTAACATTTCACAGTTAATGGTGAAATACAAGAAAATGTGTTGGATTACGCTTATTTTTCCTCGCACAAGAGATGAAACTTAAGGTTTTGATCATTGAGTTATATTAAGTTAATAAATTAATACTTTCTGATATTATATATAAAACATTTCAATGATTTTATTTATACACTATTCATATGAGCTTTGACTGTGATGGTTTCTCGTGATCTGATTCAATTTACAAGCTCCTGGATTTACCAAAGAGGTATGCCCGCAACATATCTCTATTTTTCCCTTTCTTTTTCTTTCTTTACCAGTATTAACTTAAGTATTAGATAGTTTCTTGTTCTACATTATACTTATCTTTCTAGGAAATCCTAGCTCCATGCCTAAATTTCATTGCAAACCATAAAAAAACCCAACATTTTCTTATGTTAAGTTTTTTTTTTTTTTTTTACTATTTTATTATGATAAATTAAACACTTGTACTCGCTAATAATTAATACATTTGCATCTTTGAAAAAACACAGCAACACATTAATTAGTGCTTATATATATATATATATATATATATATATATATATATATATATATGTACCAAAAAACTATGATGTAATGACAGAACTTGCAATCTGTATGACAGATTTTGAGTTCGACTCAAAACATATATTTTTTATAAAAATTTGAAATAATCAGAGATTTTATCTCTTATATAGATTCACAAAATATATTTTTCAGAATATAGCTTACTCATATAAAAAAAAATGTGTGTGTATAAAATAAGTTGTTAACCATACTTTCGTGTAACGATAGCAATGTCCATAAATCCAAATTTATCGGACAACAGATATGGGAGAGTTTAGTTGGAATGACGGGATCAGATCAGATTCTGTCAAATTGAGAGGAGGCAGAGAAAAATGGCTGTAAGTAGAGCTGCCTCTTCTAATCTCTTTCATGGTCATTAGAGCTGCAATTGCGTTCCTAAGAATTCCTTTCCCGGCGACTGTTATTGTTTCTCTCCCTTCGTTTTCCTTTTCTTCTTCCTCTGCTGGGAAGACTGCATCTATCATGTTTTCGCATTGCTTGACAAGCTTTGAGACAAGATCGGTGATGAAAAAAGGTTCCTCCAACACCTTTCGAATGAACGCAAGCCGCAGTAATCCACCAGTTCGCTTGTCATATTTTTTCAATATCTTCGCTAATCCTGCATATATATATATATATATATAAACTCGTCACCCTTTTATTTATGCAAGATTAATACATAGCTACAAGCTCGATGATTAGAGGATAGCAAAGTTAAGTGGCCTTTCTGCCATCAGATTACCAGATCACAATGTGTGGTATAGTTTATCACCGATGTTTAATAAATCAAATATAATCAGCCCTTTTCTTGAATTTAATTTATCTTTAAAAGATGTTTTTGAAAACTTGATCTTTAAAAGTGGGGGCGCTCGCTGAGTAGCTTGTTAGGCAAAAATGTAAATACCTGTGTAGTTGATATTGCTGTAATTCTCCAAAAGCACCATTTCACCGTGGAGATTGACGATGTCTTTTCTAATCTTACCCATCTGCTCTTTATACTCTGCCTCCGAAGGCTGACTTGCAGTGGCCCCCCAAGTATCAATCACCTTCTGAATCCTCTGCTTCAACGCCTGCATTTACAGATTTTCTGTACTCACTTCGATGGCCCACAGTGGCGGGTTTTCAAAAGGTGCTGTATTTTTTTTTTAATTCGGAAACCCTACATCCTGAAAAATGTATTTTGTGGGCCCAGAGTGTGGGTAAACCCCGGCTGTCCCAGGCTCTTGCGAGGAGAGTTGAATATGCAGGGCTTGAACCTGGGTATTGTCTTTGGCAATCCCAGGCCTTACCGCTGCACCCCATTCTCGGGGACAAAAAAAAAATAATAATTTAGGATCCCCATCTTGGTTATTGTCGACTTTACTCTTACGAGGTTATTTTATATATACATGCTTGTTGTGTCTAGTATCCTGGTAAAAATAAATAAATAACAATAATAATAATAATAATTTAGGATCCCCATCTTGGTTATTTTCGAATATCAAATATCTTATCCGAGACATAAAATGTTAAAAGAGTTTTAAGATTCGAGAGGACAAGCGGCGATGTAAGAATCGTACAAAATACGCTAGTCTCGGAAGAATGTTGTTCAGCAGCCAATCATTAAAAAAAAACAAAGCTACTTGGATTTTTTAATGTAGGACCACATTTATGAATTTCACTAGCATTATTTGTGAAGCTATTATTTATAAATTCATCAAGATAAAAACGTTTTTATTGGGTCAACTCTCACCATTTTCTTTTTTTGACCTCATTTTAGAACTCTTGTTGATGATAAATTTCATTATCTAACCTGACAAGTATAACCCACATGCTAGCTCAGTAGCTTTTTACTCAACTTACTTTGCCTCCCTTAACTATCCGCCAGAGCTAGCTTGATCCAACTTCATATCTTCTCTCCTACTTCAGTTTGAAAGAAAGAAAGCAAGAAGAGGAAAAACTGGTAAAGAAAGTCAAGCTTACCTCATGCCGGATAATGAAATCCTCTTCTTGTTCCATGAAAAAAGCATTGAACTTGTCGATTTCACAATTCAGCAAACGCACAAACTCAGCCTCCGACTTTCCATATTCATTCGATCCGTTCAAGAAGGGCGGAGCCGATGAAATTAAACGAACAAGCTTCTTCAAGTCCTTGTAAGACAGAAACTTGTCACGCCAATCTGGCAAAGTTTCTTGCACTTGTTGCTTCAATCTCTTACCGAACTTCATTGTTATGTCTGAAACTGTGTGTCTCGAAAAAATCAACTCCTTATACTTTCTCACCGAAGTTTCAAAAGTGCAAGACCAGAAAAAGGGAATTGTAAAGAGTGTGTTATGTGGGAGAGAGATGAGTTGGTGGGGTTATTTATTAGCAAAGGATTTAGTAGAATATTGGAGGGTATATGCTTGGCGTGCTGAAGTGAAGGTTAGAAAAGGTATGTGAGGAGACGTTGAGGTAGGAGAATTCCCAAGCATATTCGGTTACTGTAGTCTTAAAGAAGACCAAATTTATGAAAAATTACTTTATGGTATGATTTACATTAAACTTTAGAAAATGGAGCAAATGAGCCTTGAGGCTGTCAAGTTCAGCATTGAATAGGTAACCGACCTCCAATGCAGATCAGAAAACAAATATGACTGATATCATTTAGTTGACTAAATTCAATAAGACGATTTTATCTAATTATATGATGTAGAGAAAAGAAATGATAACAAATACATTGAATAAACAATAAGAAGAGATCATGATTATATGCATAAAGTCCAATTCCGAACCAACATAATAAAAATTTTGAAAAAATATTTTTAAAGAAACAATTAAAGCAAAATATATAAATTATTTATATAATTTTGTATAAAATACCAATTCATAAGATAAAAGGGTTAATTGTGTTTGATATCCTTTACTATTGAAATTTTATTAGTTGATTCCTTTTATCATTAATCTGATTGTATAGATCCTTGTATTATAAACATTCGAGAACGATCGATGAAGAGATATCTGTCTATATTAACAATTAATTGGATAATAAAATATTTTTTACTAAATTACTTGTATTAAAAAAAAAGAAGAAGAAGCGAGAATCCAATTTTACCTTTAATCATACAAATAATTTCTTAAAAAAATCACCCTTCTGTTTTAGAGATAAAAATCAAACCAAAGTGTCTGGTTTTTTTCCTACTCTTAGCATTTTCTCCTCATAAAAATATCCACTCAATTGCCCAAATCCAAAATTTTCTTTCTTCAAAATCTCCTCTTCACACACACACACACACACACAAAATAATAATAGTAATAATAATAATAATCATCTCTTGTTCTCTATTGTGGCTCAGAAGGTGGTAAAGTTTTTATCTTTGCAATCTTACAAGGCAAATAAAATAAAATAAAATAAAAATGTCTGCTTGGTGAGGTAAAAGAACAGCAAAAGCTATGAAGGGAGTGGGTGATCAACAGAACATGGAAAAAGGGTAAAGAGAGCAGTAGTGGTGTGAAAGAAAACGAGGAAGATAAGTAAACTCGATACAGCTTTGAGGAACAATTCACCAGGTGGCAGCGAGGAATTGGCTAGCACTGGTGTGCTTTAAAAAAAGAGGCTTCCTATGCAATGGAATCTTGTCCAGAAGTAGACATTGAAATGATCATTCATAACAGTAGATCACTGTTTGGCGTTGCTTTGCCGGGTTGGTTTCTGGGCGAGGAGGCTTTTGGTCGAGGGTTAATTGTTGCCCACTCGGTGGGCGTTAGCGTTACTTGTTCCCGAAGAGTTGTGCATGGATCCAGTTAGGGTTCAGGGAGGGGTGATCGATCTATTGGAGCAATCCGGGTTTATTTTGTTATGAGACAGAGATATAGCGAGAGAGATTTGAGATTCGATTTTTTATAGTGTTTGGATGATGAGAAAGTGTAGGAAAGTAGTGAGAGAACAAAGCTGGGTTCGGTTTTTTATTTTTTTTTAAAATAATTTAGCAAAATTGAATTTCTTTTAACGTGGGCACGTGCTGCGCTGCTACTATGCCAGTATCTCGTGAAGGGTTTGGATTTGGAATGGCGATGAAATGGTATATTTAAGAAGTAAGAGGTTGTTTTTTAAAATATATTTTGTTTGTAAATATATTAAAATAAATTATTTTTATTTTAAAAATTATTTTTGATAAAATTACATTAAAACGAGCTGAAAATATAAAAAGTAATTTTAAATAACAAAATATATTTTAACGAAAACATGTTGATTAAACCTCAATGGTAGAACGACCTTAGACATAATTAGCCAGCATTGACAACACTTGGGTTTTTATATTGTATAAAATTCAGCTCGGCCTGCATATCTACTAGGAGCTATAAACTCATATCTAAGAGCACGTGGGCTGTGCTTTGCTAAGTAAAAAAGGCTCATTAAGGCTATCCGCAAATTGGGCTTCTATTTTTTTTTTACGTGTGGCATATAATTGATCCAATGCACTCTACAAAACTAAAAAAAAAAATATTGTTAAAAAAATCACTCTCTACGACCCCCTGACCTTATCATATGTTGAAGTGAGTTATTATAATTGAAGTTGTTTTTTAAAATATTTTTTTATTTAAAATCACACTTTTATTACATGTTTTTCCTTTTATTATTTTGTTTGCTGGAGAGTTGACTTTCACTCTTTTATTTAATTTATTTTATATAAGTTATCATGAGCTTATAAACAGGTTACAAGTTTAACATGCTAATTAGAGTAAAATGTTTTTGAGTTTTGTTTAGAATTTATTCTAAAAATTTTCTTTTGATGTTTGATTTGTTGATAATTGGGCTTCATTTTGTTTTTTCAATTAGTCATTTTTTTCATGGTTTTTTTTATTGTCACTAGTTTTTTTTATAATGATATTATTAATTAATCAAGTTTATTAAACCTATTTGAATAATGATATAGATCTTAAATTTTTCCTGGTCTTTTAAAAATATTACTATGACTTGTTTATTTTTTTAATATTAGAAAAAATCTGATTGGTATTTAGTGTAGCGTGACCGCTCAGAATGAAACTACGAATTAAAAAGGCCGAAAGAAACGACAAGTTTCCCTTTTCGCCGTCCAAGGTGGTTTCGATGATGGTTATTCAACTTTCTTGCTCCATGTGCCATGATATGTCTATGTGGGCCAGAGTTTAGGCCTGGGAAACAATCCCTTGTGGGCTCACCATTTACCAAGCAAGAAATTTCCTAGCAGATGCAAATTCTCACCCCTTTGTCCATATATATTTTTTCTTTTCTTACTAATTCAGGTGTGTTTGTAGCTGCGTTTTTCAAAAATACTTTTTCAAAAAATATTTTTTTTCTATTTTTAAATTACTTTCATGTCTCAAAAATGATTTTTAAAAATTAAAAAGGAACCACTCTGCTCAAAAAAGCAAGTGACGTCCCTAACAATTTTACCTTTTTTATGGAGTCTACAAACTGACAACCAAACAGGACTTTAGACATGGAAACTTGGAGTCAAGTCCTTCTCAAATTCAATGCCCAAATAGCCCCCCTCCCCACTCCATCTGGGAACAGGATTGAGAATTTAGGATAAAGTCTTTGGGCAGAATCTCACACCAAGACTTTTGAAACGTCAACAGAAAACGCCATTAAACCTGAACCTGCCAAATTATGGTGGGCTTATTTCTTTCTTCAGAAGAAAATGAAAAGGGCTGGTTGCATTTCTGGGGCTATACAAAGTTATTTGGATGCGTGCCAACCAAGCAGAAGCCAATAGAGCGATGCCGATTGGTCTACTTCAGCGCGCATGGAAGCTAGCCGTGTTAAAGAGGCAGGGATGAGTTGTCTATATATATTGTCTCATTCCCAGGAATCTTCCTCCTCGCGAGTCACTCAAGGCTTAATACAGTTTATCACCAGGTAAGAATGTGAAAATAGAAATGCAATTATTGAGAATGTGATGTTTGTATTTGGGTAAAAAATAAAATCCATAACATTTTTTTTTATCGTATTTAGGTTCATTATTAAGAGTCTACAAAAAATAAATAATAAATAAATAACCTTTACACTTCAAGAATTTAATTTGGGCAACAAATCTTGTTTTTATATATAAATAAGTATGCCTACAAGTATATGTATGTTATATTAGTTATAAGAATTATGTAACATGATGTATAACTAGATATTTTGTCACCACTCCATTTCGAGTCAAATTATTATTTTTAAATGTAAAAAAATATTTAAGCATCACTAATATTTTTTCTATTTTTCTAGTAAAAAATAATCATTAAAATCATGTGGAGGTTCACTTAGTGTCACCCAATCGATTTGATGAGTTCAAAATCAACTCAATACTAGTAAAAAACAAACATAGTTCGAATTAAAAAAATAAAATTCAAGACTGTCTTTTTTAAAAAAAAAATATCACAACAATAACATATTGAATCTACTCTACTCAACTTTAGTTAATCTCTCAAATTCACAATTTAAGTAATGAAACTATGAAAATCCCATATAAAGTAAAACAAAACAGATAACAAAGCTCAATTTTCAAGCAATCCAATGTTGAAGAATAAAATTGAAAAAAAAAAAAAAAAAACAAAAACAACAACAACAACAACTTGACTCAACCCATTAGAAAGCAAATTGAAACAAATTATGCAACCTAATAAACCTAATGTTGAAGGATGCAAATTGAGAAAAAAATCAAAGAAAAAAATAGCATAACACATGATTCGAGTTAACTTGTGTTAACATGTTAAATTCATGATCCAGATCATGAGATCGGGATAACATCATAGAAAGAAAACAAGAAATATTATCCAACTTAACCCGGTTTACCCTACCAGATCTGCGATTTAGGTTATGATACTAAGATAACCTCATGTAAAAAAATAAAAAATAAATTATAGAGCAAAATTTTCAATCAATTCATTGTTGAGGAATGAAATAGAAAAAAAAAACTCAATCCAAAAAACACAATATATAATGACCAAGTTAACTTGCAAAACTCGTGATCCAAATCATTTGATTGAGACAACTTAATTGAAAGTAAACCAAAAAGAATCATAAGACTTAGTGCCTAAGTAAATCCGCAACACAAGTTATGAGACTAGGATGAATGGATAACCATGAAGAAAGCAAAATGGAAAATATATGAAACCCAATCTCTAATAAACTAAATTTTAAAGGATAACATAAAAAAATAAAGAGAAAAAACTATTATAGCTAAGAATGATGTTTTTTTGTTTGGTGATGTAGACTAAAACCATCATTTTCTTTTAGTAATACTAGTTAAATTGTCCGCACTACGTTGTGGGCTCAGTAAATAATTTTTATAACTGTTAGGATTGAAACAATTAATAAGTTTTGCTAGTTTAAAAATAAAATATAACATCTATACATGCAAGGTTTGATATAATGAAACACATAAATACACCTTATTATAACAACAACAACATCGAAGGCTTAACATCTAAAAATATCATTATTATTATGGCTAAAACAATAAAAATTATTAAATTACCCCGAGAAAAAAAAACTTGAAAACATTAACAAAAGAAGAAGCAAGAAAAAAAACTAAAACTATTATTATTGTTGTTGTTGTTGTTGTTATTGCGTGAATAATGGGAAACAAATTCAATAAAAGAATAAAAAAAAAACCAAAAACTTTAACAAAAGATCAAACAAAAAAAGATTAAAAAAATAAAAATTATTAGCTAAAAAATCATTTAACGTGAAAATAAAAAATAAAAACTAATAAAAAAACCAAAAGAAAGAACAAAGGAAAAAAAAATATCAATTTTCAAATGATCATAAACACAAACTAAAATTTTAAAACAAAATTTTTGAAAAAAATGTTATCTCAACTAAAGAGAAAACAATAAAAATTAAAAACCAAAACTTAGAGCATATATATATAAACATGGACAAAAATAAGGACTTTTAAGAAATATAAAAAAATAAAGGAATTAAAATAAAAAAAATTAAAAGTATAAGAGCTGAGATGAGAACGAAATAAATTATCAATTTCAATTAAAGAATAAAATTGAAAAAATCAATCTTCTGTACCAAAAATATTAAGAGATTTAATACCAAACTCAAAATTAAAAGAATAAGAACTGAAATGAAAATGTAATATATAATCAATTTCAATCGAAGAACATAATTGAAACAAATCAAAACTTACGTAACAAAAATAAGGACCACGTAGTTTAGGTTGAAGGAGAGAGAAAAGGGAGAAAAAAAGTTCAACCGCCCACCGTCACGTCTCCGACCACCATATGAGGCCACACGCCACACCATGAGGATGAGAACACGACGACGCATTCACAAAGATACCGGGTGAACATTTTCCTCCATTGTACGACGTCGCACGCGCCGTCCGAAACGAGTGCTAGGCCGAATATTGTCAACAAGTGTGTCACAGGCGCACACAATATTCAAAGGATTTTTTTTAAAAATAGGTAAGTTACTATAACACCCCTATAACCAACTCTTCAATTTTGTGTTATTGGGAGGTAAAGTAGTATTTAGATATTATTAAAAATATGAAATGTCGGAAATACCCCTGCAGCCAAGCCATGATCTTTGTCTTATTGGAGGGTAAAAGGTTGATTATACTGTGCAATGGAATGTGCAATTACCGCGGCACCCCCCGACTACTGCTGTTTTTTTTTTTTAAATCTTTTTCGAGGGATAAAATGATTATTTTACTATATAAAGAAATATAAAAAAAATCAATAAATCGGTGACCCGACCTAACCAAACCGAAAATCAAACCGTCTGAGCAACACTATTATAATCTATAATGATTTCACTCACATGCTATAATAACCGAACCCTGATTTTTTTTAGTATATAGTATAAATATAAGAAACTTATTGAACTCGATGCTGTTTTCACAGTCAATAAAAATAATAAGGTTATAATATTCCAGTTTTCATACTAAGCATAAGGGTATTCCAGCCTCTACATTTGCTACACCATGGAATTGGATTTTTTTTCCATTGTAAATGTCCACTATGTTGCGGGGTGTATTTAAAATTTCCAGAACCTACAAAAGTATATTAAAGTTATAAGGAGTTTTTAATATTATTATTAAACTCAACTCAGTAGACTAATCTTAATTTTTTTTATTCAACTCTTTATTTGATCCTGGTTTAAAATTAACAATGTGAGAGTGTACTAATGAAATTTAGACAATTAATGGAAAAATATGGTTTGATTTTAAAAATATTTTAAGATAAAATCTTTTTTTTTATATTAAAATAATGAAACATTAGATCAACTCGTGTTTCACAATTTAACCTCTTAAACCTGCCACCAGGATCATTGATTTTACTGAAATTAATAATTCTCTTTAGAAAAAAAAAACAAATTATTTTTACTCAATGATATGGTAATAAAAATAGAAGCTCAAATAATTAAGCGTGAATAATTTTTTTTTTCAAATTGCAATAATGTCATAAAAAGCATATGAAAATAAAATAACATTTGATATAAGTATTATAGGAAAATATGTCTACTGCAAAATATGTCATACAAATGTTACGGGGCAATTCCCTTTAAATATCCTTTTCTAATTCAAAAAAAAAAATCTTGATAATTAATTTTTTGAGACATAAAATTATCCTTTTTCACTTCCAACAAATCTAAGAAAAAGAGAGAAATACATAAAAACAATGTATTTTGAAAACAAGTTTTGTTATTGTTAGCAAATATTGATTTTTTTGTCTTATTTTCTTTTCTGATATTGTTATTTTATTTTATTTTATTTTTGCCTTATTTTTTTTATTATATTTTCAAAATATTACAGATTTAATCCAATTATTTAATTTATTTTACTTATTTAAAAATGTAATTGTCTCCTAAACATATTGTTTTAGTTAAAAAAATTTATGTAGTCCACGACATACCACAGCATTAAAATAAGAGAATTTCTAATAATTGTAGGCAATTAGTTGGCATAACTTCAGAACCAATTGTGCATGAAGAGATATGTGAACAATCTTTTCTATTTATCTTGAAATCCCCACTCCTTTCTTCACGGCATGCACAATTCAACCCACTTCTTACGAGTTCTTAAGCAAATTATTAAAAACTTATTTTTATATAATATTTGATATTTCTAATGTGCCAATATGAAAAATATAAAATATAAAATATATTCTTATAAAAATATAATGCAACGCATTATTAAACCCATAAAAAGCTCAAATACCGAAAATGCACAGTGTACCTGTAACTTCAATGTTAAGCAATGCCTACCAAATTAACCATTTATAATTAAAAAAACATTAATTGTGACACAAGTAGCTTTAAAATTGTCGTGAAAGTTTGAAGATATAATTAATGAAGAAATAAATTATGCTAGACCAACAGGTGTTTCCATGTTGAAAAATAATTGATTGAAACATGAAAGAAAGTAATTGAACATTATTTAAATGTAATAAGCACATTTTCAAATGTTGCAAAAATTGGTCTTAATTACATCACCCAAACTTTTCTGGCATATTGCCTCAAATCTTTCCAAAAAAAGTAAAAAAACATTTCACCCCTGGATATTTAATTAGCTAATGGAGTCTAGCGGTGCCCTCGTTTTTTAATTTTATTTCACTTCTTCGAATTTTTGTGAAATTTGATCATATGTATGAATTTAAGAGAGAAGATGATACAAACAAGAACATATACACGAAATGATAAAGTTTAAACTTTCCATTGAATTTTATTAGTTATTTAACAGAAAATAATATCAAAATTTTTAGAATCTATATTTTTTTTTATTAATATAGATGTAAATGTCAGTTTACGCGCACCTTGATTAATCTCAAGGATCTTGAAATTAATGACTATGTAAGCCTCAAGTGAAAATCGTATTAGCAACCACAAGACTCGAACTTAAGACCACATAGAGAGCAAATCTTTAATCCCAAACTATTACCACTAGATCACCTGCTAGCAATTAATATATATTTTACTCGATACATGATTACACTAAGCTTTTACACATGTGTGGATATATGTATATATAGTAAAATGCATATTTTTTGATCCCTTGTTTTCCCTATTTTCAACTTTGGTCTATTTGTCAAGATTTTTTTGGGTTTTTATGTTTTTTTATTCTTTCCGAAACAAAAAAAAAATATCAATGCCGAATCGAAGCAAAAAATAAAAGGTTTTAAAAATGGCTTGTTAAAAGCTTTACACGTTGAGCAAATATTAAATTTGATTTTTTTTTAGACGACACTGCAAAAATATTGAAAATAATATAACTACATAAAAATTAATTTTTTTTCCTTCAAAAATACCTCAGCACAAGTAAAAAATTGGGTAGCAACAATCATATAAAGATCTATTCAATTCAAAAATATTATTCTCTATTTAACTTTTATCAGCATCAAAATAATATTCATAAATAATACTTTTACGCCTAAAAAATATCACTGACATTACAAACGGGTCATATAGTTTAGGGTAAGTATGCAGCAACTTCTTAAGAAAATGATACGAGGCTGGAGATCAATCTAAAGGTATTTTAGAACCACCTTGTTTTCGCATAATAATATATATATTTTTTGAGGTGTGTTCATCGTAGAATTCTATCACTAATTGAGGCGATCATGAATTCATGATTGCAATTGTTTTCAAAAATATTTTTTGTTTAAAATTATAATAAAATTATTTTTAAAATCAATATATAAAAATAATATAAAAATATCAAAAAAATTAATTTAAAATAAATAATAAAAATAAAAAAATTTCATTTTTTTTTAAATATTTTTAAAACAAAATACTGTATCCTTGGTAGTGTGCCTAAACACTGCTCGCCAAGAATTAGATATCACCTGTGAGACAGAACACCAGTCCTTGGTAGTGTGTGAGGCTTTTGAGTGTGAGTGTGTGTGTGGGTGTGTGATTTGGGAGGGGCATGGAATCATGGTGTTTGAGGCGTGAATCAAAGGTAATGTCTACATATAGCATAAAGAAGGATATCGATGTAATGAAATTGTTCACAATTAAAGAGTTAGCCCGGCCGAAAAGGAAAAAGGGAACCAAAAGAAATATGTGCATGAACGAATGCAACCAAATACCTTATAATATAAAATATATTTAGAGATTTTACTTAATATCTTATATTTTTAATTGAGATGGTTTCATAATATAATATCAAAACTTTATTGATTCAGTGATAACTAGTTCAATCTCACCATCCTATTCTAGCTGATAAAAATTAAGCACAAAATAGTATTAACTTATGTATAAGTTTCAACCTCAAATGACTTTTATTTTAGAGTATTTGTTAGAGAATAATATAAATTATATTATATAATCTCTCTTAACAATTTAAAATTTTAAATGAAATCATTTCATAACACAATACTCAGGGTAACAAATGGATTAGGAGTCATTTTTATGATTAAACACGAACATTTTCTTTAAGTTAAACTACTTTGCTTGCTTGATGAGAATTAAAGACAAAAATGAATCTCTTCTTGTCATAAATTTATTGGCATTGTCGTCTTGTGTGACTTTGGATTATCCAAGCTGAGGTTGTGAGGATGTGTCATTTTTCAAAGGTTTGGCAGTTGGGGACTTGCTCGATCACATGTTAGGTAATGGATATCTTCTTGTAATAAAAATAATGAAAGGTCTTTCTGCTTAATGGCAGTTAGGTTGTAAGGTTTGTAATTAAATATTATAAATTTGGTTATTCAATTAATTAATAAATATATTTGAAGTAAGACTAAAAATAGATTCACTTGGGGTTACAAACCTTGTTGAAAAATATTCAACAGCACAAGTTCTATAATATAAGATATTAATTTGTCTATTATTCATTACATGCAAATGAGAAATTGTTTTTTTTTTTAAATAATTGAATATCTTATCTGGTCAGTTTATTTAAATATTTTTTTTAACACACTTTATTTTGATATATAACTATATACTAAAATGACAGAAGGAAGTTAGTTTATGAAAGTGGAGAATATACATTTCGCATCCACTATCATTGCAGCTTTAATTGTAATTTCTTTACCCGTATTTTATATTAGAGAAAAATTCTTCGTGCCTGTCTTTATCGAAGATGAACCTTCATTTCAAACAAAATTAATGAAGATAATCTTAGACAAGAAATTTACACAAATTGTTTTAGATATATAATAATTGTATGTTTCTGCATTGCTGGGGGTAAATTTCTAAAACATTATGTATTAATAAAAATACAAATAAAAAAGAGGTTTTTTATTTTTTAATTTTAGACTTGAATGGTTGAAAATACCTTTATAAAATATCAATAAGAATATTATCTAAAGAGATTGACCGATTGTAAGAGAAGAAAACCCTACAAAACCACTAAGCAATGTAGATCAGTCAAAGAAACACTCATGAGTCAAAAATACTCAAATAATTACTATTTATTGGAGAAGATAAGTACAAAAAGCTTGAAGTCATAGAGCACAGAGATCTCCCACTATACCTTCTCATTAGAAGATTAATATGTTAAGTTTTCAATTTTCAGTTCCCATTAGCCAAGCCCCAGTTCTCCTAAAACCATCCATCTGATTTTGACCATCAATTCAGCTCCAAGAGGATAAAAAAATCATCAAGATTCTTTCTCTTTCTAGAGGTTTTTGATTAATGTAGCTACGTATGAAGGGAGGTTTTTTGATTAATCTAGAATTTTATAGATGAAAAAAAAAAGAAGAAGATTGTTTGAGAGGATTATAGAAAAACAAAAACAGTAGGCAAACACAAACTTTTTAGTTTAAATTTAATTTTTTTTCTTGATGATATAAGACCATTAAGTATGCCCACATTGTTTTTTACTGTTGTGGAAATAAAAAGCATCATCCCACAGCATAGTGCATGAAATCAAACTAGTAGGCATTGAAATATATTGGTAATGTTTGTCTTCTGCATCCCTCGACTTTAACTAGCATTAATTTTTAGTTTAAATAATGCCCTAAAAGGAAATGCATTCGATTCCAATTCCATTTTCGTTCTGTTTGAAACCTCGGTGCAAAGAATTTCCCATAGCATCTCCAATAGTTGCTGCCATATCTTAAAAAAAATCCTAAAATCACATGGTATGCTCAAGTAGGCTTCACAAGTGGTAAGTGACAAATATGGATACATGAACCAAGAACTACAGTACCAGCAAATGCACATGGAGAAAGTCATGCCAAGTCCGTTTACAGATGCTTTATCTGGTGGCTTGGAAGTTGACTGTACCCTAGCTTGTCCATACCGTGTCAAATGGATTAGATTTCCGCCATTTACTTGCAACAAAACAAATACCCCTTGAATTACTATAAAGTAGATTATTTTTCAACAATTCTCATAGAACTTTGAAGAAATAAAGAGGATTGGAAAAAATAATTAAAAAGAAGACGAAGGAGAAGGAGATATTGTTGACTCATTCTTTAGGAAGCTTTTAGGGGGAACTTAAGCCGGCAAATTAATGGGAACTTTGTTTGTTTCTCTTTCTATATATCCCATTGTTCAACTTAAAGAGTGAAAATTGATAAAAAGTGGCACTCACTCTCTTATATAATCTTCACCCTTTTTAACTTCTACTAGTTTTTTATAGCTTTTTTATAGTTCAAATGGAACCACAAGGACCGACTGGTCACATGGCCATCTCAATCTCTCAATTATAAAGCTAGCCAGCCAGCAAACCCAATTTGTCTTCGTCATTGTGATGATGCCTACAGTTTTGTGACGAGTTTGGCTGATTAGGTGATATCAAAGATAAGAAGCATCGTAAAATAGTGAAAGGATAAGAAAAGGTATATCACGGGAACTCATTTCATTTTTTTTCGCGTGGATGGCTTTGAGAAGCCCTAGTGAAAGGTTACAATTGAAGCGGACATATCTTTTTCAATGGGCAGGGAATCAAGGGTTCTTCTCTTTGGATCTTGAGATCAACTTGGGTGGTATAAACTATGTATGACACCATAGCACCATAGTCTGATCATGAAAAAACAGGAAAAAGCAGGGCGACTGGTTTAGAAAACGTCATATTAATTTTTATTACTCGGTTGCCGCACAGGATTATACTTTGTTTTTCTTGCAAAACCAACGACCCTGATTTTTTCCATAGGTTTAAGGTTTTATAAATTCCTCAGAATTTGCATAAAAAATGATTTTACCATTGTTGTGAATTCTATTCTTCAAAACAGTTTTTGACCAAGCAGATTGCAGGCAAATTATGTTCATCAAAATAATTTTTTCTCACTTTTGACCCTTCATGAAAGTTGTATACTTGTATGTATAGATGAATTTGGGTTCTTGGATCGCCTGATTTCGATATCAGAATCTCAAGATATTCCATCTTGAATATCTAGTGTATAACTATGTATGGGCTATATATATACCTCTCATGTTGGTCTTGAAAGAGGAGGAGAAAAAAAGAAGAAACAAAGGGAACAAAAGGAAGAAGGAAAAGAAAGGAAGAGAAGGAAAAATAAGCAACCAATATAACAGAAAAAACAAGAAAACAATAGGGGAATAACGTTCATTCAACCAGCAAAACATGCCTTCATCATCGTCTCCATCAAGAAAAGAAAGATAGACAAACACTAGCCCTGTCAGTGTCTTTTCTAGAACCATTGATCACCATTCGTGCATAGGAGCTCCAACATCATCATTTGCCTGTCGATTGTCAGGGAGAGCAGCGACAAGAAGAGAAAGACAGACAAACACCAACCCTCTCAGCATCTTCTCTAGAACCAATGATTGTTGGTCGTGCACGGGAGTGATAAGGATAAAGATGATTGCCAACAGAGTCTTGTAGCATCTACAATTGCAATATTAGAGTCCTTAATGATTAAGAAGTCTTGACGCAGAAGATACTGCACTATCACCAGATTATCCCTTATCATTATGTAATTCTTATTAGTGTTGTAACAAATCACGTAGTTATCTTTTTAGTTTCTCGTTATCTCTTCTTTCTCTTGTAAACAGCCCCATCTATATAAAGTACAACAACACATTCGTCTCTGATTAATTAATATCAGAAGGCATTAAATTATTTTATGGTATCAGAGCTTCCTCTAGCTAACGCTTCTACTAATCCAATGTCTATCATTAAAGACTCTTCTTCTTCCGCTGCATTTCACCTTCTTGCTCAAGTTATCTCTATTAAACTTGATGACACAAATTTTCTTGCTTGGAGTGCTCAGTTGCTCCCCTTATTTCGCAGCTAAGGCCTCATGGGCATAGTTGACGGTTCAGAACCTAGTCCTCCTCAATTTTCCAGTACTGAAAATCAAGCCCAGGGTATTCGTGACTCTGGTTATGTGGTTTGGCAGTATAAAGACCAAACTATTCTCGGTTGGATTATATCTTCACTATCTCCTGTGGTAGTTTCCACCATTTATGGTCTTGAGACCTCTCGGCTTGCTTGGCAAGCCCTTGGTGCATGTTTTGTTGCGCCTTCTACATCCCGTATTTCTCTTATCAAGAGAAAGCTACAATCCTCACAGCAAGGCTCCATGTAATGTCAACAATTTTTAGATGTTGTTAAATCTCTTGCTGATGAATTATCTGTTGTTGGGAAACCAATTGATGACTCAAATTTGATCCTCTCTGTTCTCAATGGTCTCAATTCCACTTTCCATTCGTTTGTCACAACATATATACTTCTTGCCAAGGAAAAGTCTATGTCATTCTCAGACTTTCATGTAGAACTGTTGAACTTTGACCTCATGCAAAAATTCCACATCCAAACCATCCAACAGGGACAGGATCTTATGCGTTTTATTCATATAAACCTGGTTCAAGGTCAAACTTTCGTAATAGTAACAAGACTCAATTTTCAGCACCATTGAAAGGCTCCAGTTCTGGTCCCTCACAATTTCGGCAACCATTACCTCATCTGCCTTCATTTACATCAACTGCTACGACCACCACCTCTCGTTCTCGCTCTCCCTGTCAGATCTGCAAACGAGATGGACATCAAGCTCTTGATTGCTTTAACAGAATGAACTAATCCCCCAACAGAATTGGTTGCCATGGTTGCTGAGGCTAATACCACTTACCTCAATTAAAATCAATGGTATGCTGACAGTGATGCCAACATTCATGTAACCTCTGATCTTAGCAACCTTAAAAATTCTCAACCTTACGATGAGGATGATTCTGTGGGTATAGGTAACGGGACAGGTCTGCATATTTCTCACACTGGCACTACTGCCATTCAAACTCCTTCTACTCTCATGTTAAATAGTGTTGCGTGTTGTCCTCAAGCTTCAGCTCAGCTCCTTTCCATCAATAAATTATGCAAAGATAATAATGTGTTTTTTGAACTCACTGGTTCTTATTTCTCTGTGATTGACATGCTGACGGGGAACACACTTCTAACGGGGCCAAGTGAAAATGGATTGTATCCAATCAACCTTCATCAAATTCACTCATCCAGATTCAAATTACATGCTTTTACTATGATTGTTGGTGTCAAGGCTTCCACTTCCACTTGGCATTGTTGTTTGGGACATCCTTCGGCAACTATCTTACATCGTGTTATTTCTAAATTCTCTCTTCCAATTATTAATTCCAAAAACAAACAACAGGGGGTTTGCGTATCTTGTCAATTAGGAAAATCTAAACAATTGTCGTTTTCAGATTCTTCAAGAGAATCATCAAAACCACTTGAATTAATTCATTCTGATGTGTGGACCACTTTCACTCCATCGTCCAATGGTTATCGGTATTATGTAATTTTTATTGACGATCATACTCGGTTTTGTTGGCCTTTTCCTCTTTCCCATAAATCCGATGTTTTTTCTACGTTTGTTAATTTTAAGCTTTTAGTGGAAAAACAATTTAATTCCACCATTAAACAATTTCAAAGTGATAATGGGGGTGAAAATTGTTATATCGCCTTTAAGCAATTTTTGACTACTAATGGAATTTTTCATCGTTTTTCCTGTCCACACACATCCCAACAAAATGGTCTCGCTGAAAGAAAACATCGTCATATTATGGAAATGGGACTCACTCTACTTGCTCAATCTGGTTTACCAAAATCCTTTTGGGTCGATGCCTTTCTCACCTCTATCCTTATAATTAATCGCTTACCCACCAAAATTCTTGATTACACCTCACCTTATGAAAGACTCTTCCAACGTTCACCTGATTTTTCTATTTTTTTTTACCTTTGGCTGTCAATGTTTTCCCTGTCTTTGTCCTTACTCAGTTGATAAATTATCATACCGTAGCAAACCTTGCATCTTCATTGGATATTGTTCTAATCACAAAGGTTTTCGGTACTTTGATCCCTCATCCAGACGAATCTATATATCCTGTAATGTGATTTTTGATGAAGGGATTTTCCCTGCTCATGAACAATCTGTTTTCACTGGCCCCGACAATTGTTTAGACTCCTCAGGTATGTCTGACACTCTTCCTTTACCTTTCTCTTCTCCATTTAATCTTTTGCCCGTGTCTTCCAATGCCACTGTTTCAAACTCCTCTGCTGGCATCTGTCCTCCTGACCCCATTGCTTCGGGTCCAGATCACCCATCCCCTCCTTCTCTCATTTTACCACCAGTACCACCTCCTAGACACCCAGATCCCCCGATTAACCATTCCCCTTCCAATATACCTCTGTATCCTGTTGCAATTACTTCCCTTGACACTTCTCGTCCTAATTCCTCTTCTAGCATCATTACCAGATCAAAAACGGGACACTCAAAACCCCGTACCTTCACTGATTTCCAATTACACTATACTACACGCCACCCCCTTCAAGCTTTGCATGCTGGTGTGGTAATCTCGGAACCCACAACATATCCCTGAATGGCATGATGCAATGGCAAGTGAATTTCAGGCCTTATTGAAGAATGAAACATGGACATTATGTCCTCGTCCTCCTGGTAAAAATATGGTGCCTTGTAAACGGGTATTTAAGCTGAAACGTAAGCCTAATGGAAGCATTGACCGCCACAAAGCATGATTAGTGGCTGTGGGTTCTCTCCAAAGAAGTGGAATTGATTTTCATGAGACGTTCAACCTTGTGATCAAGCCATCCACTGTTCGTATGGTCCTTGCAATTGCAGTCTTTTTCAACTGGGATATTAGACAACTGGATGTGTCTAATGCGTTTTTTCATGGTATTTTAGAAGAAGAGGTATATATGGCCCAGTAGAAAGGTTTTGAAGACCCTGTGCATCCCCAATTTGTTTGTAAACTCCATAAAACACTCTATGGCTTGAAGCTAGCTCATCAGGCGTGGTTTAATCGTCTATCGTCTGCTCTTTTATCACTTAGGTTTCTCAATTCACAGGTTGATCAATCTCTGTTCAGTTTCCACCAAGACTCGATTCATGCATTTTTACTGGTGTATATAGATGATATTTTAGTCACCTCCAATGATCAACGGTTTATTAAATCCCTTATTGCTAGGTAGCAACGTGAATTTGCTATGAAGGACCTTGGGCAGCTAGCTTATTTTTTGGGTATTCAGGCCACGCGCAACTTTTCTGGTTTACATCTTCGCTAAACAAGATATATTATTGATTTGTTAAATCGTGTTCGTCTTCTTGGCATTTGTCCATATCGAGCTCCCTGTGTTTCAGGTTCTAAATTGTCTAAGTTCGATGGGGAACTTCTCCAAGACCCATCTGAATACAGGCAAATAGTTGGTACTCTCCAATATGTCACTCTCACCAAGCCTGATATTGCATACTCTGTGAACCAACTCTGTCAACATATGTAGGCACCTACGTCTACTCATTGGACAGCTGCCAAACGAGTGCTTTGTTATTTAAAACATACACTTGATCATAGTCTCTTCTACAGGTCTGGATCATTTTCTGTCAATGCTTATTACGATTCGAATTGGGCTGGCGATACGGATGACAGACGATCAACGTGTGGTTATGGTGTGTTTGTGGGCCCTAATCTCATTTCTTGGTCAGCAAAGAAACAACCCATCGTGTCCAAATCCAGTACAGAGATAGAATACAGGTGCTTGGCCTTGGTAATAGCTGAAGTATATTGGCTGCGTATGCTCCTGTGTGAACTAAAAGTTTCACTTGAATCTGCTCTTGTTGTCTGGTGTGACAATGTGAGTGCCCTTGCACTCACATCTAATCCAATTTTTCATGCACGATCTAAACACATTGAAGTGGATTATCATTTTGTAAGAGAAAAGGTGGCAAATAGAGACATACTCTTACAACATGTTCCTTCATCCCTACAGCCTGCAGATATATTCACAAAGAGACATACAGCTGATCAATTCTGTTTTCTGAAGGACAAACTATCAATGTTGACTATCCCTGCTGGTTTACGGGGGAATGATAAGGATAAAGATGATTGCCAACAGAGTCCTGCAGCATCTACAATTGCAATATCAGAGTCCTTAATGATTAAGAAGTCTTGACGCAGAAGATACTGCACTATCACCAGCTTATCTCTTATCATTATGTAATTCTTATTAGTGTTGTAAACCCCAAGGGGTTGGCCTAGGGTATGAGGTCTGAGACGGGGGAGTGTACTCCTTCCTCATTCCAGGTCTGAGTCCCGACTGGTGCAAACAATTCCTTGGGGTCATCGGACTTGGGCGAAGCCCATGAATGACCCGTGGTGCACTTGTGGGAAACCTGCTTACCGAGATCTTGTGCACCCCCGAGATTATTCAGGCCTAGCGGCCTGGATACTCGGTGCTAATAAAAAAAAATCACGTAGTTATCTCTTCAGTTTCTCGTGATCTCTTCTTTCTCTTGTAAACAACCCCCCATCTATATAAAGTGCAACAACACATTCGTCTCTGATTAATTAATATCAGAAGGCATTAAATTCTTTTAGGGAGCTCCAACATCATCATCATTGGCCGATCAGTTGTGAGGTAAGTTCCTATGCATTTCTCTTCACTTTGCATTTTAATTACATAGTCATTGTGCATGTTTTTGTTGTTATTGTTCAAGTGAATTATATTTCACTTGAACAATAACTAACAAGGCATGCACGAGGCAGCTCACCCATGCATCTTGTTTGTCCAGTCAGGTCACTAATTTGGGCAAGTCAACATTTTTTTCTTCTAAAAATATATATAAAAAAGAGGAAGAGATTTATGATTTTTAGTATATTTATTTCAAAGTCTATTTTTTTATACATTATAAAAAAATACCAATCTCGTATTTAGAATACCTAATTTTCAGCGCGGTGATATATGTATGTGTGTGTTTCTTTACCTACTTGTTTTATGTATCTAGTTTATAACCATATCCACAACACGTTACATTTGAATTTCAAGTAATGACAACATAATCTCACTTTTTTTAATACCAATTGTAGCAGAAATTGTTGTACATACCCAATCTACTAGCTTATATCTACGAAACTGATCCAACAGGAACAAGACATGTACAAAAACATATATATGGCATATTTCTTTTTTGTTTCTATAAGTTAAACTAGTTTAACAATTACTTAATAATTTCTCAAGACTTTAGAGTCTTTTCCTTGTAAGATTTATTAAGGGGAATACTTTGTAACAATAAATTAATAAATAAATAAGACCTTTTTACTTTTCGGAGGTAGGAAGACTATGGTAAGGGTATATATCACTATATATATATTACAAAACAAACAAACGGCGTGGGATTTCCACTGTAGCGCCCCTCACAGATCACTGTGGATTCGAGCAGTGTAATGACGATTTTGTCCCTCGGTGCGCCTGCCTTTTAACGCTGGAGACAGGGCTATTTTCGTTTTTTCCATTTTGATGCACAGTGTAATGACCTCAATGGGCACAGATAAGACAAAATGCAAGAAAAACCGGCGGGGCTGTTCCAGTAATTGCACAATTGCGGCTCACAGTGTAATGACCTCAATGGGCACAGATAAGACAAAATAGAGACCTTGCCTGGAGGGCTATTTTCGGGTGTTCAATTTTTAAAAAAATGTGTAACTACGCTTATAGCCCCAGTAAAGACAAAATCGAAGAAATTGAGGCAGGGGTGCTTAGGTAATTCGCCATTGTTTTTAAATATTAAATCCCGATTTCTGTACGGCGCGTCCCCTGACGCGCCGGAGCTTCTGCATCGCACGCTCCTGTTCGACGGAGCGTGCGGTGGTTATCGGGCATGGAAAATGTTATTCCGGCCTATCTCTGGGTGCGCCTCTATGTGTTCTGTCGATCGGTGCCGCGCGTGTCATCGGACGGTGACTAGGTAGGTAGCGGTGGCCGGTTGAAATAGAATCTGTGCATTTCTCTCTCCTGCATGGCTAAATACATTTAAGTCCTTGGTCTTTAACTTTTTCGGATTTCTTTGAAATCTGTTAATGATTTCAGTCCAGATGTTTGAATTTGTTCACTTTTATCCTTTGATTAACGTTAGTTATATAATTGGTTTACATTTCAGTCCTTGATCTTTTAATTTTTCGGTTTAGTTTGATATTATTAAGAATTTCGGTCCACAGGTTTTAATTTGTTCAGATTCATCCTTTGATTATATATTTGATTTATAATTTGATTAAATCTTATATTTAATTTCTTTTGTTGGACAAAACTAAAGTTATTTTTTTAACTTATAATATTAATTTATTTTTCTCATTTATAATTTTTCATTAGCTTTTTCTGTTTTTTTATCATAAAAAATCTCAATTAAAAATAAAAACACTATGGATACATTTAATTAACTAAATAAAAATTATTCATGCTAATAAAAAAATACTAATGATAAGTAAAGATTAAACTTTTCAAAAAATTAAGATATAGATAGAAATAAAAATATATTTAGCATTGCTAACATGTTTTCTAAAATAAATAGATTTTAATCATGAATTCAAAAATAGTTGCATATTGGATGATATTTTTATCTAATTTTAAGATGGATATATATTAAATTTACACGGGTAATCCGAGTTGACCTGTAAGATCAATAAGGAAAATCTTGCAAAAAAAAAAATTGGAAAGCTTAATACCCAATTAATTTCATATATTTTATCTCCTGATCTATAATTTTTATTTACTTATATCATATAAATTTATCGTTGTAGATTTAATTATGTTAAATCGATAATAATAATAATTATAATAAGAATAATAATAATAATAGTTATTATTATTAATATTATAATAATAGTGATTATGTATTCTATTATTATAATAATAGTGATTATTTATTAAGACTCCGATGTTGCTATTGTGATAATATTTTAAATTAATATTGCTTCCTTTTCCCTTTGTTTTTTTTTTCTCTTTCTATTAATTGATTTTTATAATTTTATTATCTGCACAATAATGATTTCAGTAATTTTTTTTTCTTATTCAAATATTTTGCTCTTTTTTCTAATGTTAGTGCGCGCTCTTTTGTGATCGTTTATGACGTAATACCTATATTCTAAAAAATGTAATCTATGCTTACGTGACAAACTCAACTCAAAATTTTAAACATGTTATCTTTTAATCTATACTTTTTATTTACTTATATCATATAAATTTATCGATGTACATTTAATTATGTTAAATTATATACAAAAAATTACCCGCGGCAACGCGCGGGCAATTATCTAGTATATATATAAATGCGGGAATATTTATTAAGCATCATTCCAGCCAAAGTTATTGATCCCGTCCCGTTCCGGCCGGAATGGCCGGAACGGCCCGTCCCGTTGCAAAATCCGGGACAAAACGGCGACGTTTTTGTCCCGGTAAAAATCCCGGCCAGTTCCGGAAAATCCGGCCGAATTCCGGCCGGAACGCCCCGGTTCCGTACCGGGCGTTCCGTTCCGGGTTCAAAATAAAAAAAAAATCAAAAACAAAAAAGAAAAACTCAACCCATAAATTATATATTAGTAAAATAAAAAATTAAAATCAAGAGATGTGTAGCCTTCAAACTTCAAAACGGAGCCAAGAAAAAACAATGGAGAAGAGGATGAGGAAGAGAGTAAAGGAGATGAGGAGGAAGAGAGTAAAGGAGAAGAGGATGAGGAGGAAGAAAAATAAATGGAGAAGAGGAGATGAGGAGATGAGGGTGGGCGGCGGCTGGGAGAAGAAAATTGGGAGCCTTTAGGGTTATGTTGGTGGTTTTATACTTAGTTATTATAATAATAATAAAAAAAAAGAAAAAAAAAGAAGAAGCCTTCTGATCCCCAAATTGGAGCCTGGACGGCTGGACCAGTTCAAGTCTTCAAGAAGGTAGGTAAGGTTTCTACGGGGGGGGGTTATAAGTTATAACTTATATAAATTAATAATAATAATAATAATAATACTTTCTAAGGGGGGGTTATATAAATTATTAATAATAATAATAATAATAATAAAGTAGGTTTATACGGGGGAGGGGTGGTAGTAGTAATAATAATAATAATAATAATAAATAACTAAATAAAAATACGTTTCTAACTTTCTAGGGGGGGTTATAAAATAATAATAATAATAATAAGAATAAGAATAATATTTTTTTGGAGGGTTAATTTTTAAATATTATTTTAAATTTCAAATCTCAAATTTGTGGGTCTTTTAATTATATTTAAATTTATTTTTTTAATTTAAATATAATTAAAAATAATAATTTTATTGTTGGAGGATTTTTCAAAAGAAATTATTTAATTATATATCTTACTCCTATTTATTATATAATTAATTGTATCATTAAACTATATATAAAATACTTGAACTTTATTTAAAATAAAATAAAAAAATGGTTCTTTTATTAATGATGTAGAGGATGTTTGATGTATTTTTCTTTTATTTTAGAACATTTTACTTTCATAATATTTTGGAATTTTAGAGATGTTTCTAATTTTGAGATTATGTTTGTATTGTATAATTTAAATTTCATTTATCTTGAATTTAAATTATACTTGTTAAATTAATATTTTATTTTTTTCATATATATAATTAAATAAATATGAACAGTAACCGGTACCCGGAACGGTACCGAAACCGGAACGTTCCGTTCCAAACACAAAACCGGAACGGTACCCGGGACGGGATCAATAACTATGATTCCAGCAATGCTAGTTTGACAAGGTTGACCTAATCACTAAAAAAATCTTGGCTAGGACGGGGAGTCCCAAGGAAGCAGCGTACATGCTTTAGCACAGCCCAATCCCTGATACGAGCCTTTGTTTTATTCATTTAAAAATAAAAAATGCACGTGATGTATAATTAACCAAAATTTATTATTATTATTATTATTATTATTATTATTATTATTATTATTATTATTATTATTATACCTCTCCTCACAAAATATTATTCATTGAAATAATTTTTTTTTTCAATTTCAATTCCATATTTTAACACGTAGTTTATTAAAAATTGAACTTCATAATATTTTTTATGAGATTATTTCAATTTTATGACTAAACCGTCAATTTAATGAGTTAACTCGAATTACATATTTTTTTTTCAAATAATTTATTTTCTCAATTTCATTTTTTAAATATTAAGTTGATTGTGAGTTAGACTTTGTAATTTGTTTTGGTCTGATTTTTAAGACGTTCATTTTTTATGACTAAAATCACAAGTTTAACAAATTAACCTGACTTTACAAGAGCTGTTATTTTGTGTATTTTGAGTTGATTTTTCAATTTGATTTTTTTCCTTCAACACCAAATGTATTATTGATTGAACTTCAAAATTTTGTCAATGTAGTTTTCATAAGGTCATCCTAATATCATGGTTTAAACTACGAATTTGACAAGTTGACTTAAGTATTTTTTTTTTTTACTTTTTTATTGATTTTTTCCCTTCGACATTGGGTTTCATTATAAGTCCTATATTGTTTCTTTTTCTTGATCAATTTTCCAATTTCAATCTCATATTTCAACTTTAGGTTTATGAGTTCATATTTTTTTTTCTTTATTTTTTATTAAGCTATCCGAATCTCATGATGACGTGAAACATAAATTTGACCTTTTTCTTTTTCTCGTTAATATTTTTTTCACTTTCTTAACTGACTTTTTTCTTTTTCTCAATCTCATTTTTCAATATTGAGTTGTTGGAAATTAAACTTTCCAGTTTATTCCAGATTGCTTTTAATGAGGTTCATTTTTTTTTGTCTTTTTTAATCATTTTTTTTTTTAATTTTATCTTTTAGCTTACGTTTGATTAAGAATAAAACCTCACATACCAAACTGGTATGTTAGCTCAGATTGACTTGAGTTATTTTTTTAATTGGATTTTTCATTTCATCATTTAATATTGAGTTTATTAAAAATTTGGTTTCAAAATTTATTTTAATTTTTTTAGGCTATTATAATCTTATGACTTGACAAGAGAATTAATAGGTTAATATAAGTTGACTGAAATCAATTCAATATATCATCTCTATATGTATATAAAAAATATCATCTTGAATATTTATGTTCAATAAACTATATTTTTATTACTTATATAATCAGGGACGTACCCAAGACGTAGCATTTTTGGGTAAGATTATATAATTTTTAATTAGGAAGAGGGTATTTTGTATTTGCTTATTTAAAAACCTCTACAAAATTGGTGGGAAAATGTGAACATATTGGAAACGTTGGGGACCAAAGGCACCCTAACCCCCTTAAATTTTGGAACGACAATGGAGGTTTATGAAGGTGGAGGATGCACCCTTGGTCTTTGCCCCCATATCTCTATATCAACCTCTATTTATATTAAATACAATTTTTAATCCTAGATACTCTCTTCTATTAAAGATGAATCTTTACTAGAGATGCATGTGATTTTTTTATATATACAATCAATTTCAAGTAAATAACATCATTAAAAAGCAGAATATTTCACATTTATCAAATAAATTAATTGAAGGTAATCGTAGAGAAAATATTTCACAAACCATTAAAAATATATTCATTAAATCATAGAATGAGTCATAGAATATCACCTCCGTCTCCATGTCCGAAAAAGTCAAGTATTTTTATTTATTTATACCTCTATTTTCATGGAGGTAAGAACCCATACACATTTATCATAGTGAATGTCTCTAATCCATGCATCCACTCGAACTTTCAAATGTTTTTTTTATTCAGATTTAATAATTTGGTAATATCTATAGTAATTAATTAGATAATATAATTCCAATCCAATATATATGTTTTATTCAAATTTAATAATTTAACCAGTACAAATACTCCATCAAAAACAAATTCTATCCTCCCCCGAAATGTTCTACTTCGATGGCTGTGTGGGGCTCTGGCATGAAGTCATGTGTTGGAATTCTAAATACACTCCCGCATGGTTTTCCTAGGGATCGGGGCTTGTTGCCTAGGAAATATAAAAACATTTTTTTTTATGAATAACGTAAGATAATAATTTATAAAAAATGAAATAAGTCAAAGCGATTAGCCATATAACTAACATGTATGATGACCCTTCTTCCCATCCATAAAACATTAATTGTCTATTTGAAAGGGTGGTTGCGGTTGTTTTTGAAAATGTTTTTTTGTTTAGAAATACATCAAAATGATATATTTTTTTTAATTTTTTAAAAATTATTTTTGACATCAGCACATCAAAATAATTTAAAAACACTAAAAAAATTCATTTAAAATTAAAAAAAGGTCAAATGCCGGTTTGGCCGCAATGTCAAACAGGCACTAAACCTGATTTTCACTGTAGCCACAAGCATACTTATTAAACCTGACTTAAAGTTAACCCAATTAAGAGATTAGATTCCAAGTTCAAGTTATATAAATTGATTCGGATTAGCATGAGAGAATAGAAAATATATATTTAGGGTTATAATATCTCATATATTGTTTTAAAATAATTTATATGGATATATTCTATAAGAATGAGATGTGAGTATAAAATATAGTATAGTTATCTAACATAAAAAAAAAAAAAATAATTCAGAGGATGTGAGCTATTAATAAAATATGCAATACTAAGTATTCATACAATAATTCTATATTTTTAAGATTCATTTAAAAAATAAAAATAAAATCAATTTTTACATGGGTTACATCGAGTCACCCGCCTGGTTTTGGATTGACTCGACTAGTTGCTCGAGTTTGATTTGACGAATTACAAGTATGAATTTTCATGATTTGAAACATGGCCTCTCAAATTTTTTAATAGTATTCTCATGGATTCTTTCCTATGCCCTTCAAATTTAATTTCAATAGCTAACAAGTTATTTAGCTATCCTAAGTTAAATGTTGCATTAACTTCAATTACGTCACCTATGTTTTTGCAAGTTGAAAAAACATATTCCCTGCCTTCCAAGTTATCTGTTCCACTTTCAACCCTTTGACCCTAACTAGTTGGTTCAAGTTTCAATTTCTAGATGAAAACCCCTGTGGTCTTGGCTCACAAGTTTCGCTCTCCATCTCGCTATCGTTTTGCTTTCAAACTGAACCACCTGATCGATCTGGAAATATACCGGAAAAACCTAACTGTTATTAGTAAAAAAAGATCTAGATGAAGAGAAAATAAGTTCCAATTTCCAGATAACACAGAAAGAAAGAAAGAAAGGTCGGGAAATGATATCCTTAGTGCCTGTTTGGCACAATAGTCAAACCGGCATTTGGCCAAAATTCAATTTTTTTTTTTATTTTAAATGAAATTTTTTTGGTGTTTTTAGATTATTTTGATGTGCTGATGTCAAAAATAATTTTTAAAAAATAAAAAAAAATATTATTTTGATGTATTTCTAAACGAAAAGCACTTTCAAAAACAACTGCAACCACACTCCCAAACACCCTCTTAATTTTTCAATTTTTCCAAATTTAATTAATGAGATTGAAGTCTCCATATTTGCGAGCCAGACTTGGTCTCAATCCATGAAAAAAAAATCATTTTCCTAGCTATTTTACTATTTCAGTTACGCTTAAATTAGCTTAGAAAAAAAAAATAGGCACGCTAAAGTTTCATTCATATTGTGATTATCCCCTATAGTTTGAAAAGTCACCACAAGTAAACAATTTTTTTAAATATAATGAAATGACCAAATTACCCACACACAATATATATAAGAAATATAGAATTTTGAACCCAAATAAAAAATTGATCTAATAATATCCTATAATGCTATGGTTTTCTTAGTGTTTTTTTTTTGTTAGATATTTTGGTTCTGAGTTAAGCTGGTAGTGGCTAATTTTTGTTTGTTTATTTTAAAAGAAAAGAAATAGATGACAAACTTGTAATATTTAATTTAAGAGCTTTTTATTCGTTAAATAAAAAATAATAACAATTATGTAAATAATTAAATATATTTTATTGATTTTTTAGCAAGTATGTTAAGTATTAAATTTGTCTACACATGCTGGGGTTATCCGGTCTTATTTTCTTTTCTAGAATCTCCTAACAAGCACTTGCAATACCTGCATATTTTTTATGCAAAGCATAAGAAAACATATGACTGACTACAAAATGTGATATTGATAAAGGTTATATTTCATTTGAAAATATATTTTTTATTTTTAGTATTAGTAAATTAAAATAATTTAAAAATACAAAAAAATAATTTAAAAATTAAGAATTTTAAAAAAATATGGCCCGACCAATTATATCAAACACCTCAAAGCAACTTACTCCTCGTGTAAGAAAGATGAAAAAAAAAAAAAGATTTTTTCGCTTTTCCTCCGAATCATCTTTTCGGATTTCCAGGGACAACATTTGAAAAGTAATGAGATGTAAATCAGATGCAGGTTCAAGGCTATTCCAGTCATTAACTGAATGCTATCCCTCCGCCCCACCCTCTCTGTAATAGTTCAGCAGATCTGTGTTAAGGAAAAGCTCGAAACTGTTCCAGACAGAGACAGAAGCAGCAAGAAAATGCTGAGGGAGAGAAACAAGAAAAGAACAGGATACTAAATTATCATGAAATGAAACAATTACATGAGACAGAATTTAAGCCTAGTTGGCTTCAGGGCTCAGGCTAAGCTTCTCTCTCTCATGAACTGTACAGTGGCAGCAATAACAGTTGGTGGGAGTTACTTTTCTATTAATAAATTACAAGAAAAGGAGGTAAAATGAAGGTCTTTGATCAAACATTCAAACTTACTTCGAAAATGACTATTTTTAAGTTAAGAAAATGACCTGTGAAACAACTGGAACTTTGGACAGAAGCAGCCATTAGAAGTTACAGCGACGCCTGGCTCTTCATCAAAACAAAAATAAAACAATACGAGTAACGAAACCCAGAATTTGCAACGCTAAATTATCAGGAAAAGAAGAGCATAGGTTAAGTAAAAATTATTCAGTTTCCTCCATTCGTGGGTGCTGATTTAACTCATCAGCAGTTCGTTACAGAAACAGAACAGGAAGACAGTACAAAAAAATGAATCGCTGTAAGAAATAGTCTTGAGATTAATAAGAACCATGTAACTCAATTGACCCAAACAAATTGCATAGTTGTAGATCCTGCAAAAACGTAAGAACCGTCTTCCTTTTCTGGATCCAACCCGTTTCTTGTGTAGACCATACTAAAATTAAGCAAAATATTCAACGTTTGACGTAGTTAACAAATTCTGCATCAGACACAGCATAGAGCTGATCAACTTGGCTAATATCATCATCATCATCATCATCATCATCAACGGGAGCCGGAAGATTGAGATCTATCAAACCCCAATTATGGTCGCCAATCTTTGTGGAAGTTCTCGCAGGAGTACTTGCAGAAGCTGCTACACCGATTAAATGAGATCTTTTGTGACCACCAAGAGCTTGCCCGGATGAAAATACTCTAAAGCAATACGGACATTCATGGATTTTCTTCTCTGGCAAAGAAGTAGAAGCACCGGCATTCTCTGTTGGCTCCAATTTCGGTTTGTTACTTGGTGTATAGACTTTGAGTTTCTTGTGACTTGCTCTATGCCCACCTAAAGCTTGATAAGATTTAAACACCCTGTTGCATGTTTCACATTTGTACTTCCCTTTAGTTTTTGTCTTGCAAGATTTGAACTCATCAGAATCATCTGTTTCAGCTCCTGCTAATTCCTCTCCTTCTTTTCTCTTCCATCTGTCTCTTGAAAGCATCACAAGACACAAAGCGACATCTTCCTCTGTTGTGGTGCCAGAAACTGAACTCACCGGTTCGGGTTCATGACCCCATGATGACTCGGCTGCTGTCTTAACAGTCCTCATTTTCTTGAATTCAAGCTTCTCTATTATGATGTTGTTCTCTTGCTCTTGTCTTGGTCTTTGTTGATGATATTGACGATGTTGTTCTAACAATCTCTTAGTCCTCTTGGATCGTCTTCTTGTAGGATTCTTTGATGACTCGGACTCACTTTCTCTATCTTGAAGAACAACAGAACCAGCATCCGCAGCTGCCAAAGAGAATTCAGGATCTACCAGGCGAGTACTTCTTTTTGGGTTCTCTCTTGGCCCATGAAACACAGCCTTCTCTTCTTCTTCTTCTTCGTGTCCTTCTTCTGCTTCTTCCTCTGAAGATGAAGTTGATTCAGTATCTTCACTAACTTCAATATTTGGGAATCGATCTTCTAGCTTTGGAGGAATTGGAAGAATCAACAAATGAGACCTCATATGACCACCTAAAGCTCTGCCATTAGAGAAACTTTTGAAGCACAATTTGCACTTATGCTTCTCCATTAACTTGAAAATAGAGCAAAAATAAAATAAAAACAGAGAGATTTTCCTTCTTTGTGAAAAAGTTTGTGACTCAAGGAGTTTTGTTTTTCTACAGGGGAAAGAGTTGCAAAGAAGTTGAGAGAACGAGTGGAAACTAAAAAGGAGTAGGTGACAAGCATTCTTCCACCAAGAGAGATATATACAACGAAAAAAAAATTAAAATGTTTTTTTTAATCAATTTGTTTTTATTTTTATTTTTTTAGAGTAATTGATTTTCTTCAAAACGTTATAAATTAAAACATTAAATACACCTTAATTAAAGCTTATGCATGAGGGATAGAAAGAGGGACATGTAACATGCGAGGCTTGCCCGTTTCTGAATTAATTCCCAACCATTCTTCTTTCATCCTTCACCTCTCGTTTCTTTCCTAACTTGCCCTTCCAACCTAATACTTTTTAAAATGGAAAAATAATTTGTTACAGTCTTCGATGGGGATGAAAGAAAAAAAAAATCAAAAATTATTTCTTGGTCATGAATTTCAATTTAATCTAAAATATTTTCATAATTTATTTTTTAAAACAGTTCATCCCCATGATTTAAAACAGCTAATGGAAATTTAGTTTTTTTTCTAAGAAAAAGGCTACCATAGTAAATCAGTAAAAAAATTACTTGTACCGGTCACGAAAATTGCTTAGCTCTTGTAAAGATGGGACATAAAGATATTTGACACTGTGTTTTAAAAGTATTTATGAAAAAAAATAATTATTTTAGATTAATTTTTTGAGGGGGTTTTTAAATTATTTTTATATGTTGATGTCAAAAATAATTATTTTTTTAATAAAAATATCATTTTAATATATTTTTAAACAAAAAATACTTTAAAAAAATACCTACAATAAAGACACATAATATATGGCCCCGCCATTATCTTAAACACACTCACGCTGTGATATTTAAATGTAACAAGCGAGCATGATCCAGTCAAATTAAGACCCTTCACAAATAAATTTCTCCATAACAACACCAAATCCCATATTTAATATTTCAATTAGTTTTGGTAATTAAATCCAATAAATACTGAATTGGAAATTATGTGTCCTGCTTTATTAGCCACCCCTGTTTCTCGTGAATTGATTTTATTTTTATTTTTATTTTTATTTTTATTTTTTCTCTAGAGAGTAAAATGTGTGCCCATTCAAATTGGGTGGGGTTTTAACTTTTCTTAGGGAAAAAATCCTTTAAATTTGGATCTATTGTTGAAATGTCTTGATGGGAAAAAGAAAAATGAAGGGTGGGAGATGAGTAATGAGGAGACTATCTTCTTCCCTTCCTTTCAGAAAGGAGTTTTCCATGGGAAAGTAGTAAATGCCGTTTTGTGAGGGGCTGGGAGACCCGGTCCTACCAGCCCTTAGCACCACCGGTTTATTCTTACAGAACGCGGTCCGTGTCGTCACTCCCGATTTATACGTTCTTTGTTTGAGAAAAGGTGGATCTTCAAAATAGTATTGGTATTGGAATATTGACCAGTGCTATGCTGTGGATTGTATTAAAATATAATTTAATTTAAAAAAACATATTTAGATGTTATTAACGTGTATTTTTAGTATGAAAATAAAATAAAATTGTGGGAATTGTTTTTATATAGCTCAGTTAATCTAGCATGTTCAAAGATAGCTTAGTAACTATTTGGAAGTGTAGTTGTGGTTGTTTTTAAAGTATTAAAAATGCATCAAAATTATATTTTTTTATTTATGAAAAATTATTTCTAACATCAACAAATGAAAATGATCTAAAAATATCAAAAAAAAATAATTTCAAATAAAAATAAAAAATTTCTTGTTTTACTTCAAAAATGCTTTTAAAATGCAATGTTAAACATCCTTTTAGATAACCAGTAAAAACATAGTTTGACTCAAAATAAATATTCAAGAAACTTTTTTATATATAAATATTGAGATGAAAATGTATTGGATGAATTTGGGCTAACCGGAGTTAACTTGTTAGTTTGCATGTCAAGTAATGAGACTATGATAACTCCAGACAAAGTAAATCAAAATAAGTTACAAAACATAGTTTTCAATGAACCCAATATTAAAGAATGAAACTCAAAAAGAAGAGTACAAAAATAACCTTTATTAATCTAGGTTAACATGACAAACTCGTATCCCTTGTCATAAGATTTGGATAGCAAAATAGAAAGTAAATTGACATAAATTATAAAATTTAATTATCAATTAACTCAATGTAGAAAAATAAAATCAAAGAAAAATCTATTAACAAAAGAATACAAAAAACCAACATGAGTTAACTTGGATTAATCCACCAAACCTGTAAACCGAGCCATAAGACGACGATAATCTCATAAAAAAATAAAGCGATTGTTACTAGTAATAATAAAACCCTTTTCTCATACAAAATCAATGTTCATGTAGACTTTTTTATTGTTATTTTTTTTTTACATAAACAAGATTTAAATGTAAGTTGAAAAGTTCATCTATTCTTGTAATAAAATAAATAAATAAATAAATAGGAGACATAGAATATACCCTTATCCCACCAATTTTAGATTACTAGATTTTACATTATTCAATGGTCAAAGGTCAACCTACTTTAAAACATACAGTCAGATTCATCTACTTATATAGACAAGCTATTAATTCTGACTTATTAACGGGAAATGCATTTATTAGATAGGTCTCCTTGGTGCAATTTTGTCGATGCATTTAGCCTTTTGAAAAAAATCAAGAGAAACTGCAAATTTTAACATGTAAAGATAACTTCCATGGTCAAACTTATAGTGGCAAGCACTTTATTGGAAGATTCTATGCCAAGATAAGGGGCTATGAGAGAACGAGACTGTGGCCATTTGAAAAGGCACAAAGAAACACCGGCCTCTCTCTCTCACACGCACACGAGTCACGATCTAAGAGCTTCAAAATGCCAGATAGCACAAAAAGTAATTGATTCCATTGGTGGCAACAGGGTGATGGCTATTCCGGTGGGGGAAGTAGTGGATGTTCTACGGTGATTTATTTAACTTCTTACCAAGTCAGAGATACCTTGGCCTGCTATTTTTGCCATATAGTCATGATTGTTCTGTCAAGATTCTAATAAAGTTTATGATCATATACATATATTCTAATAAAATTTAAAGGAAGGCATATCCTCAAATTTTACGAGGATGGGCAAGTTGAGCAATGGAATAATTTGTGTCTTTATATACGATTCTATCATGCAATTGTAGGTTCTAACTTGAACTCTACTCTTCAAAAAACATTTTGTTGATTAGGATGAACGAGTAAAATCCTGATTGTTTCAAACTTTTATAAGAGATACACGTTTTGATTCGAACTTGAAATCTGCTGTATAGATCGCAGATCTTTGTCATCACGCCATATCCTTGAAAACAAATCTATCATGCAATTGCAGGTGCTCTTCTTGTTTTATTTAGATGCAGTTATAGGGGTTTTATCATGCTGTTTTTCACAGGATAGTATTTAAAGATTAAGAAATGTGATTTGGGATTCTCCAAATCTGAAGCTCGTTGCGGTTTAAAAGTGATTTGTATACCAATAGCTGGGATTAGGGACAAGATGGAGCATGTATTGACTTGAATGGGCAAAAGTTGACGTATGATACCACCATAATTATAGACTGTTTATGTTTTGGCATTACACTGCCACTCCGATCAAGTTTCTTTTAATGACAAGCCATAAAATTATTTAATATTATCATTAAACTCAATTTAACAATTTAATATTAAAATTTCTTGAATAAACTCTTTTCTTGGCTAAGTTTAAAATTAAGTTATATGAGAGTTACATCAATTTGACTCATTCAACCAAGCAAATTCAAAGACAACAAATAAAAAACACAATTTGATATTATTTAAAAGAATATTAAGAAAATTATTTTTTTATTATTGAGATGACAACATATTAAATTAACTTGAGCTTTACAAATTAACATTCAAATTCATGATTCAAGCTATGGACTCCACTATGAATAAAACCTTTATTTTTTTTTGTAAAGAAAAAACTATTTCTTACTTAATAGTACAATAACAAACAAACAAGGTGAAAATTAAATGTTGAGATATTTGTTTAAGAGCGTGATAATCTTAAAGAAAGAAATATGAAACAATTTATGATGGCATGCTAAAATCAATCAAATAATGAATGGTGAAATATAGAAAGAATGATGAAAAAAAGATAGACAAACAAGATTTATGATGAAATCTTGGCAGCAACTCCCCTGTATAAAAACACTATCTAAAATTCTATGATGAAATAAAGTACATGCAAAGACAATCACCAATTTCCAACCCATATTCAATTGTCACTATCAAATTTTGATAGCCTCATTCATCCCACCCACTCAACTCATTAACTCAACCCATTACACTAATAATCATTTTACTACCACAAATTACAAGCACTTTTCTCACAATTTCAATATACTAAATTAAGTTATCCTTTAAAATCCATGTAGCAATATTTACCATAAAGCACACACAACAAATTTGTTTACACAAAATTTCAATATTTAAGAAGGGAAATTGTTATAGATTAGGATAAAACTCTTAGTAATTTAATTTTAGTTTTGATTGAGATAAAGTGATAAGAATCAGTACGAGAAGTGCTGTGAAACTTTATCGATCGAATGAGATAATTATTACAATAAAAGATTACTGGAAAGTTAAGGTGAAAACATTTATAAAAAGAGAAGGGGATTTCAAAGAAATTAATGTATAATCTCACACAAAAACCTCATCTACAATCACACAATTTTTAAGTTAAAGAAGAGGAAATTTGAAAGGAATCTTTTATTATGAACAGGGATAAAATTACCCAATGAATTAGTCTATAATATTGACTATTTAAATAAATATAACTTCCAATTTTACAATTTCAAATACAACTCTTGATCATTTGGATCCAACTAAAAGTTTTTTAGTTTAAATCGCAGCGCCATCATATTTTGTTTGCTCAGGAGAAGATTATAATAAATGATTTTCTTCGCCTAATTAAGCAACGAGGGCCTTCATCGGACTGGAAAAGACCATAATTATCTGAGGCCCACATTTAGCCTAATGAACCCCAAGTTAATCTGTCACCGCAACCTCTGTAAATTCTAAGCCGTTAATAAGAGCTCGCCACGTTTGAGGTTGCGTACATCAGTGGCCCAAATGAACTCATACGAGTCGGCTATAGCAACAAGCCATATTTAAAAAGTCTATGTTTTTTAAAAGGAAAATATATAATTTTCAATTAACTAAAGATGAGGGAAAAAATTATACATTCAGATTTGGATTATGCAGCTAAGATAAAGGAGGGTTTTATGAATATAGAAAACAAAACGGGCTTACAAACCATATTAAGGATGTGAAAAAAACATAAAATATTTTTTTTACATAAAAAATGAAGATCTATAATTCTAATCTAATTATAAAATTATTTTACACCTCATAAAATGAAAAAAAAAAATGTTATTATTAAATAATAAATAGACATTCATTATTTTTGGTACAGTTTAATACTCTTATATTATTAGATATATAAAGTCACAATCACAAACTTAATTGCATTAAATAATTCTATATGTATAGATGATTGCTCGTCTTTCAATAGACACGCATACTCATGAAGACTAGGAAAAACAATATTTAAGTTTTATGTTGAATAATTATATTATATAAAAAAATACTCAATAAATAATTGTAGCATTGATTATCTTTTCTTTTCTTGTTGTTTTATATGGAGTCATTCCATACTTATAGCATCTTTCAATATTTAATAATAAAATTAAAATTATGTAATTCTTCCTTTTTACTTCCTCTTATTGATACTAAATTTAGAGTAGCAATAGAGCAAGAATTAAATAATCAAAACTAAAGTTGTTTGTTCTAGTGAAACTTATGTAAAATGTCTGAGGATAAAACTAAGAATAAAAATTTATTAAACAATTATTTTCTATACATAAGATTTCTCTTTTGTTCATTAAAAAATAAAAAACCATGCTGTGAAAATCAAGCACAATTATTTATGAAGACCATAAAAAAATTCTTTTTTATCCTCGTAACTCATAATATTTATTGTTTTTTTTTTGTCAGGTTTATACCTAATTTATATATGAAAAACATATGAACTAACATCTCCCAATAAATTGTCATGAAAATAAAATAAAGGTCAAGTTTCTAATTCTAATTAAAAAACAAACAAACAAACTATATCTCATTTCTTTTATTTTATCCTCAAGATCCAATAGTTATAATATATATATATATATATATATATATATATATAAAACAATATTAAAAAAATACTCTTAACCCTAATTTGCTTCTGAATGGAAACCTAACTCTATAGGATCGACTGCGATGAATTGATTATTAATTATTTTTTACTGATAAGAATTAAATTTATTCAAATGATGCTTGCAATAAACCTAGGACTCATTAACCTGGAATATTAAACTTATGAATAAAAACAACTAATTCAAAATAAAATTGTGATCTGTTTATTATTAACCTAAGATATCGACTACTAACAACTCATTTATCTTTGGTGGACTTACAAAATGAAATTATAAAACTGGTTGGAACAGTAGGAGACATTGTCGGTGAGGTTAGCTTATGCGTTACCAACATTCTCGCACAGTGGCGCGTGGTACATACAAAGAAAGGTGAGAGCACGTCTGGTGGCCAATCATGTGCGGTGCTCCTTCCTACTCGTTTCTATATTGGTGGTGAGTCTTACTGCCACTTATGGATGAAGTTTACTCACTTAAATTCTCTCATCGACGCCGCTACTAAGCCATCATGGTGTTGTTTTTCGTTGATAAGAAAGGGAGTTATCATCGCCACTTGGTTGGTTGCTGTTGAGGTTGGTGGTTTATGGTGTTTGGTGTGGAGGAGGAGATGGTTTCTGTGATTGGAGGAAAGAGGATGGGACGCGGGGGCTACCGGTGATTATGATTCATGGCTATTATGTTTTTTATGGTTGCTGCTAGCGATGATTTAATTAGTTGGCGGCTAACTTTGCTAGTTAGAATCAAGCACTCATAAGCAGGGGCGATAATTTTTGATGCGGTTTGACTTTTATTTTTAAAAATAACTAAATTAAAATTAATAATAAAATAAAAACTACAACCGCACTTGTCCTGGTTTCAACCGTTTGGGTTCGGTTCGGTTCGGTTTTTTATGTTTAAAACCGAAAAAACCTATACAGCATATCTCTCGTGCGAGGAGCTCTTTACTCGCAGTATTAAAAACCAATTATTATTAAAAATTTAAAAACTCAAACTAACCAAAAACATCCTTAGATAACATTAATCACAACAACTATTTTTTAACCGCGAGATCACCAAACTTAACCTTCTTAGCATGATACTGGGAAGATGTCTTAGCAACAACCTACTCTTGAATAACTATGTCCTTAGTCTGCGCTGAAACAACCTCCTCCACCACACCACCTTCACATCCTCGACCTCTCGCCGAAACGACCCCCAGCGTATGCGTTGAAGGAATCGTAACTGGCATAGACAAAACCTTAGGAACATAAAGTAAGACAGTTCCTTCTCTGGAAGTCCTAATTCCCGAAGGATCCTTAAAAACTCATTGATTCTCGCTACATCGAACAGGAAGTCGACCTTTTATTTTGTATATATATGAAGTGGTTGCGACTGCAAAGTGATATGGTTAGGAAAACTGAGGAATTGAGATATAAAGTATATATATGTAAACTTCGGGATTTAGTTGTCTTTCAATTCCAAGCGGTTCGGTTCTATTAATGAAATTGAGACCGAATCGAACCGGAAGTTTATTTAAATATTCTAATCAGTTTAATCCTTTTTTTTCCGCTCACATCTAGTGAGGAGTTTCTTCTTTTTTATTACTAAAAAAAAATGAATGGGGAGTTTCTTCTTTTTTCCCCTTGGAGTTTCTTCTTTTTTATTACTAAAAAAAAATGAATGGGGAGTTTCTTCTTTTTTCCCCTTTTTTTTAATTATTTCTTCATTCTCTTATAGATCTCTCTCTCTCTCTATAAAGTTGTGGAGTAGTGGTTATGGGGTGATAGTGAAGGTGTTTGTGGTGTGTTAACGAATGTTACGAGTTTGTAGTACTAAGGAAAAAAATCTTTCTCCATATTGGCTCTATTTGAAAACATATTTTCCTTTTTACTTATTTTGTAGATTTTGTTTATTACTGAAAAATAAAAATATTTATTTTTCTCTAAAAACAAACAGAACTTACATAAAGATTAGTTTTTTTCTCGGGAGATGCAATGCACCATTTGCACATCCGATGACAAGAATCAACACGGCTGAATGAAAAGGCAAGCATTTTCTCAATCACGACACATCAATGATGCAATTGAAAATTGTGATGAAACGGGACCAAATCATAATTGTGTGATAGTTGGAGGGTTACGTTCATTATATAATTAGCCTAATTTATTTTTCACTTAACAAGTAACAATATTTTTATATTAACCATTTTTCTATTTAGTTAAAACATCTTGGTTCTCTTACCTAAAGAAAACCAAAAAACAAGGTGTCGTAATTAATAAAGAATCTCTATTGCCCTCAAGGGGGCAAAATTCTCTGTTTTCCACTAGGAAAAATAAATCTCGAATGCATCTACTATTTCCATTTTTTTAACTTTTATGCTTTTATTTATAAATATGCACGCTTCATTAATTTGCGAGTGTATCTATTTCTGAACGGTTTTTAATTAAACAAAAATGGAACCAATGATAATCATTGATCTTCTGAATATTGATACAAGACTCCAACATTTCACATTGATTATATCTAGACCAGGTCCTATCTTATAATTTCTCTCTGAGGTAGAAAAATTACAGTGACTGGTGTCACAATTATAATTACGAATCTGTTTGTAATTACAGTTTTTAAATACAAAATTGAACACATTAAAGAATCAAAAAGTGAAAATTTGAAGCCCCATATTGACTCACAAGATTTTATAATGGTTCAGTTCCCACAGCAGTAGTTGAACCAATCCCCACCTGCAACCAAGGAGATGAGCTTCCACTGGTTCTCGTGTCTTTTAACTCACTAAGCTTAGCTAACTTCAACTTACTGTCTTCTTCCTCATCCACTTTCTGAACTGAAGTACTGTAACAATTATTATCGTTGTCTTTGTCGTCGTGATGACCATCTCCGTTTTGGTGCTGATGATTGTTTTCATCCTTTACTTTTGCACCAACTCCTGTCCAAGGATGAAGAAAAACCTCAGCAGAAACTTCGATGTCTGAAGGATTTGCAACTTCTGGATGGACAGGAAGATTGAGATCAAGTGTAAGATCTAATTGCTCAGAATTGTTGATGAACTTTGGTCGCTGTTGAATTTGGTCCAAGTGGTCCTGAAATCGATGAAACTTTGGCAAAGATGAAGAGTCTGGTGTGCTAGATGTGAGCCAATGACACCTTTTATGACCCCCTAATGCTTGTCCTGATAAAAATACACGATGGCATATGGAGCATTCGTGCACTTTCGATTTCCTTTTAGAAGTGGAAGCCAATGGAGGATTCGAGCCATGATCAAATTGCAAGGTGGATGTCAATTTAGTTGGAAGAAATTCTTCATGCGTGGCCACAATATATTCATCATGATCAGCTAGACTATTATCATCCATGCCTTGATCGAGCCTGGATGCATAGCATCCTTTAACCTTCTTGTGACTAGCTCTATGTCCACCTAATGCTTGATGTGAATTGAAGACTTTCTTGCATGCTTTACATTCAAACAATCCTTTAGCAACCCCCTTGGCTTTGTCCAGTGCTGGCTTATATTCCATCGGAGCCATAAAATTCGTCGGATTCCTCCGCTCTTCTTCTTCTTTACTGGCCGATGCACAAGACTCCTCAGCCTCGGTTTCTAAAGGATCAACTGTTGCATTAGATAACATCATGAGGCAATTGGCAAGATCTTCCTCTTCGCTTGATGGGCAGCTTAAGTTCAGATTGCTCCCTTTAGCTCTCAATGATCGTTTTCTCTTCGACCAACCGCAACCCCTTCTTGGCGTGCCATCCTCTTCTTCCGATCCCGGAGACGAAAGAAGGGATTGATCAGCATCCTCCGACGTGCATTTTCCATGTTCAAGAAAAGACTTCCATGACAAGAATTCTTTTCCGCAATTTTCACAAACCCTACAACTCTTTAATCGATTCGGATTCGTTCTTAATGCATACATCCGCCTGGTTCCTGGGGGAACATTGGCTCCGAGTTTATCTTCCCAATCACATGCAGGATCTTCATCATCCATTTTTCCATTCTCGTCACCTATACCATGCGCCCTCATGTGCCCCCCCAGTGCTCTCCCACACATAAATCCTTTCTTGCAAATCTTACAAAAGTGCTTGAAGTTTGGTTGATGATCCACAAGCAAAGCCATGTAATGAAAAAAAAAAAGAAAAAAAAGAAATAGACAGCAACAAGAAATGAAAAACTGAGAGAAGTGGGGTTAACTAATAATAATGGAAGAGATCAATTGTTGCAGAAAACTTGCTGTAGGGTTAAGAGCACTAGACAGACCTAGCTTCTAGATATAGAGATGGTTGAGAGACAGATAGGAGTGAATAATAGTGAAGGAGTGTGATGACAAGTGGCGGGAGCTGGTTAGGAGGGGTGGAGACTTTTTCTGCAACATTGTGGTGGTGGTGCCACCGGTCAAAGAAACCAAAGGAGGTCCGTAAGTCTGTGGCAGAAAGAGAGAGTGGCGAGTGAGGGAGTGAAAGGGGAGGAGAGTAGTGGTTCTAACTGCCATACCTATTCATATCCCTTCAATTCCAAGCCAAGAAAACTATAAATTCATGCTTCTCCTTGTTTGTCGGTTAGTTCGAGCTCCTTTTCCACACAAATATTATGTAACATAACTATGATTGTCACTAGTTAACCATTCGACTCCTATTTTATTTTATTTTATTTTATTTTGTGTATTTTTCTAATAAAAACATTTGTTTCCACCTTTTTATTCATGAAATTCTGAGTGCAATGCGGATCAGTTTGGCTGAGTTTTAGGGTCTACTCGATCCTAGTCCAAACAGGGACAGTGTGAGAAGCTAACTTCGTGATATTCGCTTATATACAAGATTAAGGGCCTGTTTGGCACGGCTGTTGCAGCTGTAGCTGTTGTGGTTGAGGTTGAAAAAAGCTGGTTTCTGAAAAGCGCTTTTAGCTGCGGTTCATAACTGAATTTAAGTGTTTGGTTAAAACTGTGGTTGAGTTTGAGTTTAATGAAAAGCAGTTTTGTGTGTTTGGTTACCATGCTTTTCATATTGCTGTCAACTTTTAAAATTAATTAAAAATACACATGTAAAGACATACACAAACATACATTTATATAAATATTTTGTTGGAATAATATTTTATATTTATTAATAAATATAGTAACAAAATGTTTCAATAATTGACGTAAATTAAACACTTGCAACTAATTATTCTCTCATTAAACTACTTGCAATTCCATCACGAACCAAATCCATACGTGAACGTCTCTGTGACCCCTGACTATTTGATTGAGGAACAACATCTGGTAAAATATCTTCAGGAACAAAATTAGGATTGCAATCATATTCGGCAAAAGTAATATCATCTTCTGATCTTCTTCTAATGTAGTTATGCAATGCCATTGATGCAACCACAATCTTCACCTGTGTTTTATATGGATAAGCAGGCATGTTTTGCAAAATTTGCCACCTCTGTTTCCATACACCAAATGAGCGTTCTATCACGTTACGTAGTGATGAATGTGCGCGATTGAAAACTTCCTCACGACCACTTGGCTGTGCACGACGCCTAAACTCTTGGAAATGATACCTGTGACCTTTATAAGGGCCTAAGTACCCATACTCATTGGGATATCCAGCATCAACCAAGTAGTACTTGCCTGCGTGAAAAGGAAAACACCAGTATATATTAAGAAACAAAAATCAAAGAAGAATATTATTAATCTAATTGACCAACTCTAAAAATGTATATGAAATGTCTACCTTCTGGTGGTTTGGGAAATTTGATATTAGTATTGTTAATAGCCTCCATAAAAATACGTGCGTCATGTGCACTGCCTTCCCATCCTGCCCATACAAAGGTAAATTGCATATTGAAACTACAAGCAGCCATAATATTTTGGGTTGAGACGCCTTTTCTTCCAATAAATGGAACTTGATTTTCGGCTGATACGCAAGCACGAACATGTGTTCCATCAATTGCACCGACACAATTCTGCATGAAAAAGACGAAAATTCATATTATTTTGTCCATGAATAAAAGAATAGAAATTCATTTTCACATGATTAAAATAAAAACACCTTACCATGAAATGTGGCATATGTTTTTGATTCGTTGCAATTTCGCTTGGAATGCTCGTAAAATCTGGATCTGTTGGTCTTATGACATCCACAGCGAGCAAACATACAGCTTCAAGGACTTCATTTATGCATCTACTAACTGTTTCGCCCGAATGTTGAAATCTCTCTTGCACTTGCCGGTTAGACGCGCCAATGGCTATTGTAAATAGAAACATTGCAACCTTTTCCATCGCGGGCATGCGGCTTGAAGGTTTTAAACCATACTGTGTTTCTAAATCTAAACACAAACTCGTCAAAGTGTTTGCGTCCATCCTAAACATGTTGACGCATCGTTTCCAATGACCATTTAATAATTCTGTCAACCAGCGCATACCTGTGTTGTATGAAACCATACATGGTTCCTTATACATGTAATGTATGTAATATAAGTTTATAGCTCCAGCCGTACATATAATTAATTTATCCTTCTCTAATTGTCTCCTACAAAATTCCCTTTCATTTTCGGTGTCGTCGTCATCAGAATCGTTACTTTTATCGTCATTACTGTCATCATCGTTACTGTCATCATCGTTACTATCGTCGTTTCCATCATCAGTACCCCCATCATTACCGCCACCCATCGATGTACCAGCACCTTCAGAAGCTTGGTAATTAATTTGTTCGTCTACGCAGTTCATTATATTTTCATACTCGGCATCAAAACCTTCGTTAAGTATATTGTTATACCAAGGATCATTCATATCTACAAAAAAAAAAATACTTTACCGGTAATATACATAATTTAACTTAAAACAAATTTAAAGATAATTTCTTTACATCATTTAAATTTTAAAAATATCGGTATTGACTTAAAATACATAATTTAAATTAAAAAAAATACATAATTTGACTGATCTAGCATAATTCAAAAAATTATTTCTCATAAATAACTTCTTAAAAAACAAGTTAAATAACTATAAATTAAAAGGATATTTGGTAAAAATAGGGTTACCTTTCTTCTTTACTTAAAAGAGTGTGTCATTTGCTTGCTGTACTTGGATCTGAATGGAGAACCCAGAAACGGCTAATTCATAAAATCAGGTTCAAGATCTATCTTAAAACAGAGCACCTATCCTATAAAACCGAGTCTAAAAAACCTGTAATTTTTTTTTTTTAAAAAAAAAAACTCCAAAATAAGCTCTAAAAACCACCTCTCCAATAGAAAAATTCATTAAAACCCATATGGTCTACAAAAAAAACCCAAAAAAGAAACCTTTATGCATCAGACATCAATAATTCCATATGATCAAAAACAAAAAATATCTCGAAACTAACTACACATATGATTCAGCAGAAAAAACAAAACATGGAATTTAAGAACATAAAAGAAAAAAGTCAAGAGTCTTTACCAGCAAATCCAAAGACCTTAGACATGGAGACAACTCAAAAAACCCCGAGAGACAAAATCTACCCAAAAACGCTCCAAAGAGAGCAGAAAAAAGAGAGCCCAGGAAGATAATCACCAGAAAAAGACTATATATATCAGAAAAACAAGAATTCATGAGCGAGATTTGAGCTGCAAGGACACGGGAATCCTATTAGATAGGGGAAAAAAGGAGAGAAAAATGAATGAAGAATAGGTGTTATAGCTAATGAAAGGCTTTTATTACAAAAAGTGAATGGGGGGGTTATGGTACATGATCGTGGAATCTAATTTTTCACCAACTTGGATAGAAATTAATTGCAAAACCCACTCTGTTTTACAGTCAAATTCAACAGGAAGCTTGGAGAGCATCATAATATATCTAACTTATCATTACAAATGAGATTTCAAGGCACATCACACATTCAAAACATAATCTCACAACAGCACATTATCATCCACACAAAAGATAAAGGGAATGAAATATGAACATGAATTTACCATGAATGCTAAATAGAAAATTAATTAAGAGTATAAGAAGTTAAGATAAACCTGAAAATTGTTAATGATGTTTCTCTTGTGAAGTTGCTCTTCAAAGTTGCTCTTGCAAATGTATATATGTGGGAGTGTAAATGTTATGGAAATCACTCATTTATATAGAAAAAGTGATTGAAGAGCATTATTTGCTTTGTACAATTTTTCTGCACATTTGTACAATGTCATTTAAGCAAAACATGTGAGTAAATAGTCTCATTTTGTCATAATTGTAAATTCCATTGAAAAGCACTATTTGCTTGTCATTTACCAAACATTAATTCAAATTTTCTGCACATTTGTACAATCACATTTAAGCAAAACATGTGAGTAAATAGTCCCATTTTGTCATAATTGTAGAATCCATTGAAATGCATTATTTTCTTGTCATCTAGCCAACATTAATTCAAATTTTCTGCACATTTGTACAATTTCATTTATGCAAAACAATGTGAGTAAACAAGAGCACAAAAATTATTAAGAACACAATTAAAAATTAAAACATCATTAGAAAAAAAATTATCGATTAAACAATTATCCCACTCATGCATTGATACAACACTATAACTGATTTATGTATCTCGTACTAATAACGAGGGAATTAAATTTCAAATACAAACTTTCAAATAACAAATGAGATACAAATACAGTTTCAACTAAAAATAACTCATCGAAACCAATGATTATAACATACCGAGTAATAATACAACAGCGAAACTCATCTTCAATAATACGCGGATTGCAAACTAACTTGACCAAAATTGTCCGCGCAATAAATCTGCCAATGTAAAAGTATACATCAATTATCAAGCAATTATTACAATAATATCACACATTGCATTCAATTAACATTGTGGGAAAAAAGGATGTATAGTGTTAAAATTAGTCATACCTTAGGTTAATTTTTTTTAGTACGTGCAAACAACCTTTTCAACCAATCGTATTTTTCTTCAAGGGTTCCCATAGCATGCCACATTTCTCTCCTCCGACGTTGGAGCATAATTTCTACTACGTAGTCATGGAAATCATGGTCATCGCGGATTCCAGGAATAGAATGGATCTCAGCCATCACCTCATTAATGCTACACCCTTGTTTATCCATATTGAAGGAGGTTGAATCGCTCTTACTGGACATATTGTCAACTAGTTGGTCCCACCTTGACATGAGCTGAACACCAATGGTAGTTTTCTTCTTCTTCTTCGTGCGACCCTCATTAGCTTCCATCTCTTTTCTTTTGCCACTGCTCCGTGTGTTGCTGCTGCTTGAGATGTTCACCCCTCCAACTAACCGAGCAATGTCTGGGTCAGACGCAGGATTTCTATCCTCTTCCGAATCACCACTTCCTTCCTCCAGGTCAACCGCGTCATTGGTGTCAGGCTGCGAAGAATTACCACCGTATTGTACTCCTGATGATGGTGCCCAAGCATACTCTCCGGTAGCCACGATGCTGGAATACATCTTGTCAAATTTGAGCTTTAATGCAGGCTCAATTCCACCAAGCCTAAATTTTTTGGCTGATTTACATTCCTGAATAAACACAAAACTCATACAAATATTATGTTATAAGGTATTCAGAAACATGAAAAATAAATTTAACTATATTACATAATGAAACTTTACCTGAATTTTTACTTTCCACCACTCATTTGTTGCCGTGATCGTCCCCAATTCAGCACTCCAACCCACCCCGGTTTCAGATATGAGCTTCACCCATGTTTTCCAGTCTTTTTTGCAGCCATCCCACTTGTTTTTTAACTGTTTTTTGGTCAATGATAGACCGGTTCGTTCATTAAAGGTCGTCATCAAAAATTTCCATCCCGTCTTATTAAAATACGTTGTAGGTCGCAATCCCAGCTCAATTGCCGTAATACATATGTCGCAAAAAATATGCAACATTTCCGGTGTCCATTGAATCTTATCCGTATTGTCACCGCCTTCCATTCTATAATTTAAATTAGTTCCCAACAATTAACAATTTGTATAACAACAATAAATTCAGGAGTTATACTTTCTAAGCTAGACAAGTAAACCATAATCCTAACTCAAAAATCAATAATGCAAAGTTATAAACGATTCTTGCCTAGTCAAACATTAGTCACCACATTTTACCAGTGATTTTCAAACCATCAAACCTATCATTCTAAGATTAAGGTAAACATTACCATTACTGTTTTGAACATAGAACTCCAGCTAGATTCTCTTTCAGCATTCAATAGTATGAATCACATGTCTTTGAACATTACTTTCCATAATAAAAAACAACTTCAATATAACCCAGGATTGCAAATAAGATAAGTGGCAACTCAAACATCACAGCAGCAAGCAATATCTGGACATCACAAGCACAGTCAACATGTATCCGAGAAATAAACAAGTTTCTTGTACAAGTTTGTTGATAGATTTTAATTGGCAACTCAGTTTCTTGTACATCACTAATTGTTAATGCCGATTACAGTTACACATATTCCCTATTTCTCCAAACTCCACACTTTCCTCACGATTAGCCAAACCAGCAACAATTTCACCATAACCAAAACTTCTTTCCTTAAATATTGCTACCGTGCCTAATATTACGCTTGTACAAGTTTCTTGACAGATTTAGCAAAGAAAAATAAACAGGTTTCTTGTACAAGTGTCTTGACAGATTTTAATGTTAACAAGACAACCAGAGCATCAATCAAAATAGAGAAGACCCACAAGTTGGATTAAGCAAAGAAAAGTATATCTATCAAACATCAATCGAACATAAATTCACATTCCATTGATTTCTAGTTCTGCATACTTGAATAGAAATTGATGAATAAAATTATAATTAAATCTAAATAAATTAGCAAGTGGTAAAAAATCAAGAGAGAGGCAGTTAGTTGTGAGCTTTACCTTTCTGCACTTAAGGCTTTGATTTTTTGTATTTGTTTCAGTGGATCCGAGAGGCAGCGATGGAGACGAGAGCCAGAGATAAAAGATAAATAGGGAAGGGAAAAGATCGAAGACCCAAACCTTGCAGTGAATAATGAATCGCTGAATCCGTGAGGAATACCTTGAGAAATCGAGGGGTGTTTGCAGAGATGAGAGATGAGGGAGAGGGATGATATGCAACAGGCCCTGTGTGTGTGGGAGACGAAGGGCAGAGAGGGAGAGGCAGAGATGAGGGAGACGAGGGGCAGAGATGGAGGTGCAGAGATGAGGGAGACGAGGGGCAGAGAGGGAGAGGCAGAGATGGAGACGAGAGGCAAAAGAGGGAGAGACCGAGAGGATGATCTGCAATTAAATTTTGGCCGTTGTGGTTTCACGTGATTTTTTCCTTTGCCAGTGACAATACACTGAGGTTCATTGATGCCGCGGCTGCAAAAGCAGCTCTGAGTAGCTTTTGCAGTCGCGGCGTATTAAACACTCAAATGGCGGGACCCTCATCTAACGCCAGCTTGTCTTGTTTGGTAGTATGTGATGTTGCGGCCGCGTTCCAACGCAACAATAGGTTGGAACGCGGTCCCAAACACCCACTAAGTAAATCATCCTTAAAAATCTCTGTGTGTGTGTGTGTGTGAAATAGCGAATGTGTATGGGATGTCCCGCTCATTAAAATTTGAGATTTCTACCAATTATTTTAGGTTGTCATTAAAAAAGGTAGGGTTATTATCTCAACTGTTTAGTTTAAGATCTATTGAGCCTTGTATTAAAAACAAACTTGTAAGATCTTGCGTGGTATTAGGTAGTGTTCGAATCGAATTTCACTCGTATTAAAAATTAAGAAAAATAAATCGAGAATGAAAAGGATGGAAGGGCTCTCTCCTATTATGTATAGCCTAAAGTTCAATAGACTTCCCAGCAAAACTTCGAAAGTATGAGATTTTACTGATGCTTGGAAGGAAAATGATTAAGGGAATTGCTTATTTCATTTGATTTATACAATCATAGTTAAATGCTGATGACGAACATCAATAAAAACTCCACACACACACACACACACAAAAAAAAATCTAAAAAAAAGAAAGAAGGGAAAGATTTATTTTTACTTGGCCAAACTTCACTCCAGCTCTGTTGAATTTGCACATCAATCCAATGACAGAGAATTGTTTTTTAAAATGATTTTTGTTTATAAATATATTAAAATAATATTATTTTATTTTTAAAAAATTATTTTTCACATCAGTACATCTGTAAAAATCATATATATATATGTACATAGGAATGTAATGGTCAGTATAGTTGCATCGCCAATTTTTTTCAATTAGTCAGGAAACTAGTGGCTAAGCAAAGCTAGTTATTACTTCCATGAGTGAAGGGAGTTTAGCCTCTAATCAATCAATTATGGTAATTAATTATGCTTACATTTAAAGCATCCATAACCTGCTTACTTAAGTGGTGATAGTGATAAGCAGAGAAACTTGCTCGGTCAGTATAGGACTTGAAGTATCGGTCCACTTTATAGTACTGGATGATCGAGACCTTCCACTGAAGAAGTTAATTTGGGCGATGAACCTTCCACTTCATCCATCAACTGGTGTGAATTAAACTAATGGGTTTTTTGTAAATTTCCTTGCTAGCTCATCCCTCTAAAGTTGGCCATTTTTTATTTTTATTTTTTTGCTCCATATTGAATTATTTAAGTTTCTGTTAGAGTGCTTATGTGATGCAAGCTCATAAGGTGCAGCGTTGCTTTCTGTAAGCGTTGCAAGTATATGGCAAGCTGCAGGTGTAATTATGATTGATATAGCTGCTTTCGAGTACCAACTCTAAAAAAATATTTGGTATTGTGGTTTGAACTCAATTTGAAAAGAAAAAAAAAAAAACATGTAAAATAGCTGTTTTGTAATGTATAAAACCACTGAAATTGTTGTATGTAGCCCACAAAAAATAGATGGACGGTCCGGTCTGAGCTGGATTGTCCACTGTTTGGTATCCGTGGCTTATCACTAGGATTTCGGTCTGTTTGGTATTGCAGTTGCAATTGCTGTTATGGTTGAGGTTGAAAAAAAACAGTTTCATAACAAGCACTTTTACTACGGTTCAAAATAAACAGTAAAGTGTTTGGTTAAAACTGTGGTTGAATTTAAGGTTGATAAAAAACAGTTTCGTATGTTTGGTTATCATGCTTTTCATATTGCTATCAACTTGTGAAATTACTTTAAAGAACACACACACACACACACACACACACACACACACACACACACACACACACACACACATATATATATATATATATATATATATATATATATATATATATATATATATATATATATATATATATATTGTTTTTTAAATATTTAATAATTATAATAATAAAATATAATTAATAATTCAAGTAAATTAGACACTTGTTTTTATTCTTCCATCAAGCTACTTGTAATTTCATCACGAACTAAATCTATACGTGAAGGTCTCTGCGATCCCGGAACAATGGTAAAATATCATCTAAAATTTGTTTTTTAAATATTTAATAATTATAATAATAATAATAATATATAATTAATAATTCAAGTAAATTAGACACTTGTTTTTATTTTTTCATCAAGCTACTTGTAATTTTATCCAAACTAAATCTATACGTGAAGGGCTCTTCGATCCCAAAACAATCGTAAAATATCATTTAAAACAAAATTAGAATTAAGAGACAAAAATTTTATATATATATATATATATATATATATATATATATATGAGGGGGCGCATAACTGGGAGCTTAGCGCCCCTCAGGTCAAAACGGTTTGCGGAAAGCAGGAATTTTCTGCTTTCCACAAACCGTGGTTTGCAAATTTAAAATTGATGGGTTCCACAATCAATTTTAAAGTTGTCAAACACTACAAAAAGGATACAAACTGTATTTTCAACAAAACACAGTTTGTACCACATAACCAAACGAGCGCTTCAATAGAGAAAAAGCAGAGATGGTCCGGTCTGAGCTGGATTGTCCTTCCTCTCCACTTTATTATACAAACACTCCCGTTTACTTTAGAAATGTAGTTGAAAGTGATTTCTTTTATTTTAATATCTTAATATTAGATTTATTAAGAAAATATAAATTCACTGAATCAAGTATATTGTTTCCTTTTCTCAACTTGGTTTGGAATCGAATATGTGAAAACTACTACTAGCTTATCTCATGAGTATGAAAGGTGAAGTGTGGATTTGGCAGACTGCTCAAGAATTCTTGGTCAGGCCTGGCAGTTAGAACAAGGCCTGAGCAAAGCCGCCCATCCAGCCCATTATCTTTGTATTAAATGGGCTCCGATATGACCTTTTGGAATCTTCCAGCCCAAGTTTCCACCCGCCCTTTATTTGATAGCAACAAAGATTTTCTATGATATCTTGAGCAGTGAAAGAGCAATGATGGAATTAGATTTTGAAAAATAATGTTTTTGTCAAGCGCTATATATTTGCTTATAATTCCATAGTAAATGAGTTTATTGACAAAAAATAACCATGATGAAGATTAAAGAAAATAATAGTGATAAAATAAAAAGGATTGGAGTTTTACTGTACAAACAAACTAATTATGTTATGGATTATTATAATGATTTACAAATTTATCTTTTTAAAGAAATTAATGAACTGATTATTGGAAATAATACATTTTTTTGCATATACATTAATCATTATGAAATCAATGGGTAACAACTTAGTCTTTTCATTAAAATGACTAAATTAACCTTAAAAGTAAAAATTATTTAATTGTCGTCCATAGATTTGTTTGTGTTTTCATCTTAAATTTTTTTAGTTCTAATCAAGTTGAACGAGAGACAATTAGTATTTTTTTAATACATATAATACATAATTTAAAAATGAAAGTTCATTGGAGCAAGCAAGGCATGGGCTAGCAGGTGGAAGATGTCAACAGTTTTTTAGTGATTTGTGTGACATCTTGTAGAGTCGAAATAACAACTTATACGATAACATTAGAAGCTTCGAGTCGTCTCCTAAGACGTGAGGCGACATGTAGCATTGTTTGTGCAATGATGTGTTGTTTACAACTTTTTCTTTCTTTTCTTTTCCTCCCCTTAAAATTCACACTTTTCCATTTAATCTTTTAGAGTTATATCATTTGTTTGATGTTTCGACTTTGACCCTCATTTTTTATTTCAAATTTTTATTTTTCACCTTTTTTTCAAATCTTGATTTTTCTTCAATTTTACCATCAAATTCATAATTGTGATTTTTGTTTCAAAAATAGTCCTCATTTATTTGATTTTGATTCTTTTATTTTTATTTCCCCTTTCAATTGAGAATTCTAAAATTTCTTCTCATTTATTTTTTTCTTTCAAATTTGGTCCTCGTCATCTTAATTTTATTTTTTAATTTGGATCTTTTTGTATAATTATTTTTATTTTTGATTTATTAAAAAATTAAGCTTTGTGATTTTCCAGATGGAATGCTTTCGGTATAGTGACTCGGGTCAAGTGTTTAAAAAATTAACACAAGTTAATATCATTTTTTTATTTCATCATTTGTTGTTGTTTATTTTTAAAAGTGGGAATCATGATTTTCTTTTGTTTTATTTCAATCAAGTTATCTCAATCTAATGACCTAGTCAACGTGTTTAACAAGTTAATCCATATAGTTTTTTAGAATTGTGTTTTATACTTTTTTTTAATTTGTTCCTTCAAAATTGGATTTTTTTTAAAATAAGTTTCATTATTTTTTTTATTAAGTTATCATGTTCGCATGATCTATATCACAAGGTTTGACAATTGTACTTGGATTTATAGGTGTTTTATTTTCATGGTTTTCTTTTTGTTGACTAATTTTTCTCTCTCAATTTTACCTTTTTACATTTGGACTGTTAGGAATTGGCCATTGATAAAAAAAAAATTAATATGCTTTCTATGAGGTTAGCCTAGCCTCTTGACTAGGGGTGAACAAAAAAATTTGAAAAACCGATTAAACCGATTTTCTTCTTAAAACTTATGATTTGGTTTTTTAAGGCTAAAAATGGTAAATCAAAATCGAACCCGTTCAAATTATAAACTGTATACTATATTTTTTATAGTTTTTTTTTTTAATTTGGTTGTTTTTATAGATAAAAACCAAATCAGACTGAAAATGATCACCTCTACTCTCGAATTGCAAGTTTGTCGACTTACGCATTTTATTTTGCTATTTTTTTTTATATTATCTTTTAACATTAAGTTATCTTGGAATTCATCTTTGTGATTTTTAACTTTTTGACAAATATTCGTTTTCTTCTAGTCATTGTTACCACTTTTTTTAAAAAATTGATATATATATATATATATATATATATATATATATATACTTTTTTTAAAAAATTGATATATATATATATATATATATATATATATATATATATATATATATATATATATATATTATCACTGTTTTTTCTGTTATATAATTAAATAAACTTATCTTATTGGATCCTGTAGGACTTATGACCCGTGTTGTAAAGATTTTTTTCTTTTTTAAAAACATGACAAGAGCTTCTAAACATTGTTTTTTATATTACAAAAGGTCAGCCTAGACTACGTATTTAGTCGTCTACTCCACGATGTCGAATATATGATTCGTAGACAAGTTTATCACTGGGTGATGAGAAAAGTACCATGACAACAAACACTTATGACTTGTATATCTTCTGGGATTAATTAAGACAGTGTGAGAAGTGATCATAGAAATCTCACCGTTATTGTTTATGACTTATCAAAAAGAATATTCCATGTTCCATGTAACACATATGGAACTATATATATTTACCTAGTACCACTACAACTTTCATGTATTTTTTTTTTAGGAAACCCATCCTCCAAAAATCATATTTTATGGATCAAAGTGAGCGAGTAAAACCCTGGTTATTTCAGGCTCTTACAAGGATGGACAACTTGACTCGAACTCGAGACTTGCTGTACAAATCATAAATTTTTTGCCATCACGCCACATCACTCGGGGACACTTTCATGTACTTGCTAACCACTAAGAACTAACAAGTGACCACTAAAGTTTTTCCAGGTTCCCATTCAGCAGGAATGACAGCACTAGTTACGTAGTTCTTGCCAGACTCAAGAGAAGGTAGCTGGATAGAAAGTGAGGCACGTAAAACTGAGCTTGCGTTAAGTTGCCAAATAGCACCCCCTGATTTATGCATGGGAAGCCATGAATGTGAATCCAGTGCCTGTTTTAACTCAACTGATTTAAGTTAACCATCTCTATCTTCATTCTCAATTAGGGTTGCGAAATAGTAGGGGTTGGATCCTGAATCAACACGCAAGGCCACGGTCTTGCCAGGCCAATTGCACGGGAAAACTCCGGCATATTATGATAATGAAAATTCAATTTAATTACGCAACCTATGCTTGACCAATTGGATTCGCAAGACTCTTTGGCACAAAAGACCTCCAGGACAGTGATCCGTGATAACCACACTCACTGGGTTCCCAGAGCATGCGACGTTCGAACTCGACGTGCATTTCACTTGATTAAAATTGGATTAACATGTCGGATAATACACGGATTAATTGATTTGGTTATCAACGATATAAATCTAAATTATCATCTCATGAGCTTATTTAGAAAACAAACATTTTGGGTCTGCGAGTGTTATCAGAAATTAAACGAGCAAGTTATTAACAAACATCGTGCACCTGATAGCAGGCTCCCCATCCTTGGCCTGATTTGAATACAGAAACGCTTCCTGCTGATATCATTGAAGAGAATGGTGTTTTCTCATGCACAAAGAAATTTGAAGCCAATAAGAAAGAAAATGAGAATCAAAGAAGAAGAAACCAAAGAAGAAAAAAGATAAAAGATAAAAAGTGGAGAAGAGAAGAATGGGGGTTGAAAAGGTCGGTAACTTTACAATTTTTATATAAATCATAAAAAAATATCTAAAATTTAGAAATATAGGATATAATTACTAAAATTTTAACTTGAAAAAACAAATGGGTTTATAGCTCACTAAGTAAAATATTTAGCAATAACTAAATTAAGCTCAATAAATAAACCTAAATAAAACAATAAATAAATTAAACCCTATATATAAACCTAAATAAAATCCAATAACATAAGAGTTGTGCCATCCTCTATCATCATAGATCTTACAAATGTGTGAACTATGTCTCGGATATGATGTCTTCATCAACTCTTTTGGGCTTAGAAGATATCAACTCTATCAAGTATAGTTCAGGTGAGTTTAATAATGCTCCCAAAGATAAGATCAAGTTATTAATTGTGGTGTCTCATGGTAATCAAAGTGTAGTTTAAATTTTGTTGTCTAGCTCATGTAATAGGATTTGCTGAAGTTCACAATCGAGGTAAAAATAACTTATGTATCTAAAGGAGCATTAATATGTTCATTTTATGTTAATGATAAATATAATGTGACAGGGATATCAAAAGAAGCATCACAGGTAGGTTTTAATTTATATATAACGAGGTCTTTCATGTTAAAAGTAGAGTTAATATCAAAATTTAATGACAATTTAATAACACAACTATTTCATTTAATCATTTGCAATATTTTGACGTGTTGAACGCCAAGTATAAAGGGGTAAGAAACATGTTGCTCTAAACATTTGACTTGTTAGATGTCAAATGTGGTAGATAAGGAGTCGTATAGTTTAAGAGTACTAATATTATAAGGCTCTTGTAAAATAATTTTTATCTCTTCAGGAAATTTCACTAAATAGTTTTTTATTCACTTCCCACTAAAGTAGAATCATTATATTCTTTATCAACCTTATTTCTAGACTCATTTGAATTTATAGTGTTAAGTCCCTCGTTTTTGCACATCATCTTCATTTAGGTTACTAAAGTTCTTGGGATTGGGTTCATATATTTGCATACATACAGTTTTCCCTTTCACTTTTATCCTTATACTTTTTTTATGATGGGTTTAGAGGTGCAATTAAAGAAGAATGACAAAAACCTTAATATTTATCCCAACCTAAATTTTTCAATTGGCTAAATTGCTGTAAACATTAAAGAATTACAAAAGGTTGTGTTCATTAAACACGGATCATAAATCTAATTCTTACCATATAAATAGAAAAATACCAATCTAAAATCAATCACAAGGGGAAAAAATCATTCATTGAGAAATTAACAGTCATCCTGTGATAACAAGCTTCTTATATATATATATATGGACTTGCATATTCTGTCCACATACTTAAATATTTATGGTCGAATATTTGTTGTTTTTGTTAACATAATTTGTGATAATTGTTGTTTCATATGTTGAATCATTAATTCAACGTTGAGGTTATATGAAAATAATTATATGTTTGTGGACTGTCAAATAAAGTGAAGCCTAATTAAAAATGATCTGCTAAGTATTTTTAGGCAATTGAGTTTTTGGTGTATCTAATAGGATGTGAACCTTTAATGTGTATAGATTAAAGAGTTATTCATATTTTAGTGATGGACTAAATTAGAAATACCAAATGGTGTGAATGCCTAAAGGCATGAATACCAAAAGGTACTCGGTTACCTATATATATAGGGTCATGGTCCCCAAATTACACGGGATAATTCATTCTCACATTACGTCCCATCATCAGAGAGAAAATAAGATCAAAGTAGAGAGAATCAAATGGCTCTCAAAAGAAAACATGTTAATCTGGAAGGTTATTTGCACGACTCTAGATAACGACTTCCGGATATGGATTCAGGTATGCTTGCTCTTTATAGTTTATACAATCTATGTGTTCTTGATAATTCGACATGAACATAATTTCTTTATGCTATGAAATTCTAGATCTAACATTATGTTCTAAGCATACTTCATTTAAAACAATATTTGGGACAGTATTGTCAAGATATGGAGACGACAACAAAATCAAATATTTTTTTCTTGGCACATCCATATCAAATAATTAAGTGCTCATGTGATTGCCTCTAATTCATATTTAAAAAATAGACTTATCTGTTGTTAGGAGCTTGTTTAGCTTTTCCTCTGCTCTATATAATATGTATAGCACACACCATACTGATACGGTGCATACTCGGCAAATTTTCATTCGTGGTGGTGATTTGGATTGGAAGATTGTGATTATGGAAATACAATGGGCTTATGCACCGTCCAATTCCACCTCCAAATTTGATTAAATAAAACTCTTGAATTTAACTAAAGACAATTTAGGATATGTCTCCAATTGTATTTATCGAACTGTTTAATTCGCACAAGTGCTGGAAGATTTGTCTTGGATCACTTCAAGCTTGCCAAGAATCTGTCTATCCGTGTTTTGAGATTGAAAATAGATTCTAATAAAATATGATTGTCAAATCATTGAAGAGAAACTTTTTTTCTTGATTCAAATCGTTGAAATTTGTATGAATATTTATTTTATTTCAAAAAACTTGATACTGATAAGAAAGGTGTGTTTATCAAGACAGAAAAATAAATTGGAATTTAATTTTAATTTAACACACTATATCTTTTTAGTTTATTAAGAAAATAGTAATCAATATCTTAGACTGTTTCTATAATTTTGTAATACTTAAGTAGATTATCGAACTTTATCCTTAAGTGTTTCCCTCTTTAATTTTAGATTGATAAGGTTATTTTTTACATGGTGCATTTCTAAGTATGAAAATCATATTTACTCTGAAATCAAAATTAACTTCAAAGATAAATAAAATAACATAAAAAATACAATTAATGTAAAATACTTGCTTCTGTGTCTATCATTTATTTTTTATAAGAAGAATCAAAGTTTTCATTTTAGTATCAACTACTGTATTTTATGATTTGTTAGTTTATATATTTTTTAATTTATTTTATTAAGTGGATATATCATTTTTTATTTTTTAATTAAAAAAAATTATGGTATTGAAAAACGCAATCAGTGGCTTATTCTTTCACATTAAAAAATAGTTTGAAATCTGATTTGTAAACTAAAAAAAGGCACCGTATATTGTGTGCAAATAAATTTATATGCTTGGACGATGTGCTATCATTGTTTACGACCACTTTCTACATGGAATCTCGTATTCAACTCTAAACCTTATACTTTAATAATAACACAACTAAGATTGTCCCCTGTCGACAATGCCTCTAATTTATTTGCATACAATATACAATATAGTACAAAAACCAAGTTTCTTCCTTCTTTCTCCTACCCTAATCTTCCGTCTCTCTAATTTATTAATCATTTACAATATTTGAATTTTCTTGGCAACTCTTTCATCCCTATCATCCTGAACAAACCTATTGTTTATGTTAATAACTTATTCTTCTTTTTCATTCTCTCTCTTATTCTCGGTTTGCATGATTTGTCATCTAGATTCTCAAAGTTGCCCCTCAATTTATTTTATCTTTGGATCTGGTCCATGATCTTTTGGTTTTTAATTTTTCTCCTTGGTTATTTTGTAGATTTTTATTTTTATTTTTTTCTTCGATCTCAATTTATCATGTGTTATTTTTTTCACTTTGATCATTGATTTTTTTAACTCTTTTACGCAACTTTTAGTGGCTCTCAATTTATCTTCTCAATATAAATTTATGGGGTTTTTTTCTTTCAATTTGGTCCCTTTTTTTTGTCATTTTGTTAAAGTTATTTTTCTTTTCAATTTCACTATTCAATAAAAAAAATTATTGTTTCCCACTTACTTACTTTTTATTTTAATTTTTATCATCGGTCTATTAATTGCTGTTATTTTTTATCCTTTTAATATATTTGATTTCAATTTTATTATAAAATATTTGATTTGATGGGAATTGAGTTTCATGATATTTTTTTATGTATAGTGCTTGTTGAAAAAATAATGTCAATTCAATTTTTTTTTCTAATTACTTTTATTTTATTGTTTGATATTTTTTTAAAAAAAAGAAAATGGTTTTATGGTTTTCTCTAAAAAAAGTTACATCCTTCTCAAAAGTTTTTCATTTCAAGTTATCATTTCAAAAAAAAATCTTTTTGCTAACCACAACTAAAAAGTAGCTACTTTTAGTACCAAAATAATGCACACAAGGGTTCGTTCTGAATTGATTGTTTGAAAGTTCGAAACAGATTATTTTATTTTTTAAAGTATATTTTTTGTTCAAAAGAGTATAAAATAATATTTTTATTTTTTTAAAATATTTTTTATATCAACATATCAAAATAATTTTAAAAAATAAAAAAATAAAAAATAATGCTAAACAATCACTGTATCTTTGATGTAACTTGCCCTCATGTACAATTGATTAAAGCCCTCCATCCGATTTCCTTTTCTCTTTTACAAAGATGGGAAATACTGACGGGACACTGTTGATGAATTTGTCATGAAAATTCAGGGAATCTCAATTTAGTCTATTTGATTAAAAGAGCAAAATCATCAACCAGCTAAAGTTAAAGGATATCATTTCACGTCAATCAAAATTAAATCGTTTTCTTGAATGATTAAGACAAACACCATATATTATAATTGACAGAAGTGGCTCCGTCACCTACCGAGGACCTCCCACATTTCAAGCTCCCAGTTTATTATATGGCAATGTCCATTGGATATGTACCAAATGTGTCAAATTATATCGGGGGCATGAAATATTCAGTTCCTCGGTAGGTGATGGAGCCACTTCTTTTAATTACAAACACAAAAGTATAGTGTTAGGTGCTTGTCTTCACGCGTTATAATAGGACATGCTAAAACATTAAAAGATTAAGGCTGTATGCCCAATTGATTAATAAATCACCTAAAGCAGGAGATTCTTCTGAAATTAATCAAGTTTTTCCTTCTGATTGCTTCAGTGCCCTCCTTCTTTCCTCTTTCCCACTTGTCTTTGGTTAGTGATACATTATAGTTTATTTTAAAGTATCTTCCGAATGTAATCCCATAAAATACTGCATTTTTTTGGCAAATCCAACAGCCTCATGGGTTTAACTAGCTTTGTTGGTAATGACACTTGCATTGTTAGAAGCTTAGAAAAATTGCGGGAGCATTTACAACTGTCTTCCTTCTTATCGTCCATGAATCCAGAAGAATCTTCGAGGAAGAAGAACCCTAGTTTTGAAAACTTCACAGTTGATTTATTTACTCGTGGCCGCTTCTAGGTCTGCGTGTATTTACAGCGAATTGGGTTTTTTTGTTGGCTAAGGTCTTACTCCCGGTCGAGATGGAGCCTACATCTCCAATCCACGCTCAGAGACATATTATATCAATAGAGAGATAAAGGGATTCACAAGATTTACAGTTCAGGTTTCTAAATGTAAATAGCTAAGCATTAAACATACTTATTTCATCATCAGACTAACTTATTTATGTTAATTTTAGTTGATAAATTGACAAAAGAGCTACAGCCTGCCCTTGGCTGTGTTTCTAGATGAAAGGATGCTACTTTTCCTTAGTTGCTGCAATTTTCTATCAATGTCTGATTAGTTAACAATTAAATGATGTTCAGCAAAACATCATAGAGATAAGCTCCTTTTTTCTCATCATCAAGCTCGTTACGGAATTGACAATTGGGCAGATGACAGTGAAATGATAGCGGGGGAAGGATTTTCTTTCAAAACAAGAATCTAGTAGCCTTGTAGCTTATAATTCTACTACGTGCAGGTTTGATTTTAGTATGGCATGGGTTTTTATGCTGAACTCATTAAAAGGAACCCAATTACTTGCTTTTTTTGGGTACAACAGGGAAGCATGCTTGGTCCAAGATTTTAAGTCACGTTACAGAATATTTTGTAAATTAAAGGACCTGCATTATTGGTGTAGTTATCCTCTTTTTGCTATGGCCTGGTGCCAAGAAATTTTAAGTTGTTCAACCTCAAATGTTGAAAAAAAAAAAAAAAAAGGAAGGCGGTACAGTCCATTAACTCAATTTCAATCATGAATTCGACGCTCATCTAAAACCTAGATTTCAAAATCAACTTAATAAACAGGGGAATCACTGTTGCTAATAGCAGGGGAATCTCTTTAAATGAACGAAATTGAGCAAATGGATAGTTATAATTTCTATTTCGGAAACCGAATTATTCACGTACATACATCACTCTGTTATCTGTATTGGATTTTACTACTAAAGTAGAAAAGGCCAATATCCCTGGAAATCATTATTTATTTTACAGATCAATCTGTACAGACAAGAAACACTCTAGCCTTAAACATCTACTAGTTCTCTCATTGTAAGAATTTGGAGCGTAAGTTGACCGGACATCAATGTCAATCTAAGAAACAGAAACACTCTAGCCAGTACCATCATGCCAGGCAAAATTGCAAGAACAAAAATACTCTACAACATGATTCGAGCAATCTGATTATATCTTTTCTCTTCCTGTTGCCCTGATTTGATTTCTTCTGCACATCTCAATGTCTTCTCTATATGATATCCACCTCCAATACCAACTTCTCTTTCCAAGTGACAGCAATAACTCTCAAAAACACTAACATTCACATGCAATTTGAAACCCATCAAGAAAACGAATTCAAGCTCCAACTTGTTCAATTCATTGGTTGTCAATCCCCCAACTCTTGCAAAATAAGAATTCCTGTAATTCCTGTTCAAGAATATAAATGCTTATATAAGAACGTTTACTCTAGAAAAGCCTCGATACTTGGATAGTTAATCACACGAAAAGTTTCAGAAAAGAAAGTAAAAGATGGAGAGCTCACATGTCTTCAACGTATTTAGAAGCCACCATGATAGTCGTAATAAGAAGCCTATGTACGTTTCTTGAGCTGATTCTAAACCCTGGATTAGCCTGGCAAAACCGATCAATGTAAACGTAGGCAACGACATAAACTGAAGGTCCTGCGCGAGTGTATCGAAAAATTCTCTCAAGATAAGATTGAATTGTCAAGTCCGGTGTCTCATGGCAATCAAAGACTCGAGTTCTGATATCCTTAGATAAAGCCCATCTACAGTTCTTGACGATTCTTTCATTCCTTGCCATGGTTCTCTCAATAAGAGAAGCAAGAACAGAAATGACTAGTGGGGTGTTTGAGTCATTTTGGTAGGAATAGGAGTATAGATCAGATCGGAGTTTTCTTGGAGAAATTGCGAGAGAAGATGTAGCCATTAGAGACTCTACAAGACAGAGGAATATAAACAAGGAAGTTCTAGCTTCGTGTTGTGGAAAATGAAGGGTCTTGAAAAGGATTTTATACCAGAAAGATTTAGAGTACTGTAGGCTCGGGGGAGAGGGAGAGAAGGTTCTGGCTTGTGGGGTATTTGGTTAGGACCTGGAAATAGTGAGTTTTTAATAAAGGGGAATTTAGTAGGTGCACTCACCAAATCCAGATAAGTGAAAACACCATTCAACTTTCTTGTTTTTTATGGGACAAGAGAGACTTGGTACAGACCGGGGATGCTTTAGGTATGGCAGTGAATTATTTCAATGGTTGGGTAGGTTCGTAACTCTTTATATATATATATATATATATATATATATATATATATATATATATATTAAAAGATTAGTATAGTGAATTTTCTTTTTGTTAAAATTGTATTTAATAACACATTAAAAGCTGGTTTTTGGCCTGCGATGGATGCAGCACACATAAGCTAATTTTTTTTAATTATGTTTTATATTTATTAAATTAGTTTTTAGCCCACTTTACTAAAAAAAATCCAGTATGAAAGTATCCTTGCTGTTAGTTTTATGTTTTTTTTCTTATTTTAAATATATTTTGATCATTTTAACTGGTTTTTAAAGTAAATAAAAAAATTCTTTATCCTCAAATTATTAGCTTCATTGTGGTTAATTTTGTTTTTTAAAATATTTTTTTATTTAAAAATATATTAAAATAATATTGTTTTATTTTTTAATAATCATTTTTAATATATAAAAATGATTTAAAACATAAAAAAAATTCAAAAAAAAAAAAACATTGCAAAGCACCTTTAAACATGCTAAGAAAGCATTACAAGGAATAAAAAAAAGAGAAATGAGATGGGGTTTGGGCCACAGGGAAGGTGCCTGGGAAGGAAAGATGGTGCCATGATCATATACTATAAGATTTGACTGCCTCCATTTTGTAAAGCCAGAGTACGGACAAACCAGCTAAGCTGCTGGTGATTTCAGTATTTTTAAACAGATTTCTCCGCCTGCTGAGCTCGCCGACAGTGGGATGGGCATGGAAGTGAGAGAACGCATCTGATAGGATTGCTGTTCAGCCCCACATCAGCCCAAGGCATTTAAAGATGATGTCCATGGAGATTTGTGCTCGTAATTTCCAATGTGGGTCCTTTACTAATCACACGTGCATTGGCCACGCTTATCGAAACCATCAGATCTCGGATTCGGAACTCGCAGCACCTGCCGTCTCTTCCAGCTTGTCCGTCCAATCTAAGCACTTCGAGGCGCCATGGGTCGCTTAGATTCTCACTTCCAGTCCCAGATGTTTCTTTCTACTTGTGTGGGTTTAGGTTTTCTTGTGCAGAAAGTTCGCCAAAACTACCACCACACGATAATAACACACAAAAAGATATTGTCCATGAGCGTCTCCCCCCTCTTTCCCCACGTTTTTCCTCTACACTTTCAGCTTTTGCTTCGACGTTTTCTTCGAGGGACACGAGGAGATGGTTTGCTCGTTTGTTAAATACAAAGATGTACAACGAGGGACAAGTGCTCATTGCGGACAGTGGGGGGATTTTGTTTAATAGTTGACAATGGAGATATCTTAATATATATAAATAAATAAATGTAGCATTTAATTTTAGAGGGTGGTCCATAAAAAAATATTTTGAATCTATACATCTAGCTTACTTGGCCCGCCATATAATTTGATAGGCCCAATCCAAAAAGAGTTAAGAATAAAAAGTACTTGATATCTAAAATGATCCAGATTTCACATAATATCATGAAAACATGTATTTATGTTTTTAGTTTTACTATCACAACTATTTTTCAATAAATTTCCTGTGTCCGGATGTATCTCATGCTTTTGATACGTAATCAAATGCTTACTATCTATATCATGATAAAAAAAAAATTAAAAATTTTGTTTTTATTTAATTCGAGAAAGGAGAGAGAATTAACTTTTTGTGAGTTGATGTGCGTGGATGATCAAAGTAGAGGAAAAAATATAGCATGTTTCCCACTTCTCAAATAGCTAGATATTGCTCTCATAATTAGGATGAGTGGAGCAAGAGTCAAATTATCTAACTTACACCATGCATGACATTTTAAATCCAAGGCCGACATTTTGCTCCATTTGTTGTGAAACTCATATCAATTGTATTGCATTGACATCTCTCCATGTAATTTAGGTCAAAGCTTGCAGTTCAATTGTAATTAACAGCTAAGATGCTGATTTGACATCTCATTTAACCAATTAATGGGTTTTTTGTGTACAAATTTCCAAATGTATTTTTTGTAATATATAATTGTTAAAATGATGTATTTTTTTAATCGAGGTTATTAATTAATCTATGTTTATACCTTAGGGTTTGTAGATATAAGTACACACAAGTTTGTGTACATAATGTATATGCGTGAACATATTAGTCCATGAACAATAAAACACAATATTATGTATATACATCCTAAGATGCCACCCTAGAAGCTAATAAAGAGGTGCCTGAACATGCAACATGGACCGGAAAAGAAGTAGTATACAAAGGTTGGGTAAGAACATCAAAAATTTGATCTTGAGAAGAGATAGATTGAAACTTTGAGCTAGTGTTTAGCAATCTTGTCTTCCATAAAGTAATAGATCCTTTTTTATATGTTCCAAGCATGAATGACAAGTAGGTGACTCATAGGTTGTCACGCCATAAAAGAATTTTAGATAAATAACTTAGTTTAGCGAGATACATGCCTTATAGGTAATTCTACATAAATTACAATATCACCCTTATTTTCTTCCCCTTTATTTTCTTGATTCCCCTCTCCTTCACCACTTGTAACCCGTTGTTTCCCACATTGCTCTTCCTCTCTTTTCATTGTGAAATACCCATACTATCATTGTGACACCACCATTACTTTCTCCATAATGGTGTACAAGTTTTTTTTTTTATCTCCACTCGTGAATGATCCTTGTAAATTTTGACTACCATCCATTACCATTGCCACCCAAATTCAACATTTAAAGGTATACCACAACTTATTCTATTAAACTAGCCTATAAGAAATGGTCAAAGGCACACATCCTAATACATAATAATATAAATCATTTATATCATCCAGCCCCTCCTATCCTGTTATTAGGGCTTTGCTTATTGGAAAGCTAGTTTAATAGAATTTAGCTAATTATAGATTTAGAATAATTTAGGGTTTAAAATTAAAATGTCGTTAGGAAAACAATATGGGTTTTAAGGAATTAGATTTAAATTTATATTAACTAGTTATAAAATAAAATATTTTTTATTAGTAATTTCATTATTTGTGAAGAAAATTGGTGTGTTTGAGTTATTGTCAATTATGAATTAGAGTTAGGGATTTCACGTTAAATTAGGTATTATATTGAATTAGTTATAAAATATATTAATCAGAAGTGAAATACGTCATTGAGTTTGTAATTGTGTTATTTATTAAAAAAAAATGATAAATTTGATTTTTTGCCGATTATGCTATCATATATTATGGTTTAGATGATATGTCAGTTTTGTACTTGTAGGAACAACACCGCTTCAAAGATATCTGGAATGGAAAGGTCAATTTACTTGACCTATATTAAAAAAAAAATATTTAAACTAATGATCATTTGAATAATTATAAATAAATTGCTTAATATTTAGAAAGATAATCCTATGAGAACCTATCATGGATTTGCATGAGCATTCTCACTCGTGTGTTATTGATATTTTTTTATGAGATAAGTCAGCTACGTGTCATGCATCTTGATCACAAATTGATTATGACTTTGGTTAAACGATGGAGACACGGGATTCACATGTTCCACCTTCATGTTAGTGAGATGATAGCCATATTATAGGACATTAAGTATTAACTAGCCTTCCAATAAACAAAGCTCTAATAACAAGATATGAGGGGCTAGATGATATAAATGATTTATATGACTATGTATTAGGATGTGTGTCTTTGACCACTGCTTATAGAAGAGATAACATCAAACTAACATGTTTAGACATTAATTATAAAACATTTAAAGGAAAGGATAGAGAATTAAGGGTCATGCATGACTATATTTCTACCAATAACTATGTAAAACATATATGTAGAAGAGCTTTATCAATGGGGAGGGAAACTAACAGGACAATAGCATGGGTGTCATCTCTCTAAAACTTAGTTGAAATGTATGGGTCTCACGCATTCATTATTTCATTTTTCATATAATTTTGTTCATTATAGTGTACCTTCAATTATGATTTCTTTTATTTATCCATTAGTACACTTGTTATGATCCTCAGAAGCTTTCATCCTGTTATTGTCTACCATGACCGAAAATGAAAAAAATGTTTTTCCTAGGGTCTTTCTGGCTCTTATACCAAATTATTAAAGAAGTTCCTTAACAATGTGTAGATAAAAGAAAAATTAATTGAGAATTGGAAGAAATAGAGAAGAGAAAGGTTTTATTTTTTTCCCTGTAATTACAAAAAACAAATGTCCTCTTTTTACTTGATTCACACATCTTCTACATGAATCATGTTGTCATTTTTCTCCAACTGTGAACTTCTTTCTTCCACTCTCGTGACATAATTTCCATGGGAAATAAAAAATTATATATATATATATATATATATGTATATAACCCTTAAGAACATATCATTTTTTATGTTTTTTAAAATTAAATACACAATTATAAAATTAGTTGTGCTGCATTACCATATATGCAGTAGATTCTCCCAAGGACATGAAATATTATTCTGTAAAGATGGAAAAATTATCGGCTATTTTCAGTAGGATGGGGGTACACGTAGGTTTTTTATTTTTTCACCAGACGATGGACCCATATGAAGTCCCCCTAAATATAACGGTCTGTTAGCCCGTGGGTGTTGGACATCGAGCTAGGCCCAACCCAAGGCAGTCTAAATTGAAACCGTTACTGGATAAATATATGGGCTACTTGTGGGGATGCTCATAGTAACGGAAAGCAAGCTTTGGGCTCTGATTCTTACATTTCAAAGGCCCACCTAATTGCGGACCCAATCAACAGTTATTAGAAATAAGAAAAGAAAAAGGAGAAACCGTTTCATGAACTCGGTCTATTAATCCAAGCCAGGGACCGAGACTCTCTTTTTTTGGGTACGATGGACGGAAATACAGCCCACATTAAATTCGGTGTTATAAGTTTGTCGAGTAACATTTCATTAATTTTGAATTAACTTTATAATTTTTCAAAAATGATACTTCAAGTCTAATACCTTGATTAGTGATTTAAAAAATTAATGTGAATAAACACTGTTTTTTACTTTCATTGTTCAACGTTGATTATTTTTGTGAGTTTTTTTTTTTTCTATTGAGTTATCATGTTCTTATAACATGTGTTAGAAAATAATATAAATCATATTCTAGGGTTTCATTTAAAAGCTTAAGTTTTTAAGTGAGATGGTTCTTTAACATGGTATCAGAGCTTTGATGATCCAGCGGTCACGAGTTCAAATCTCACTACCCTCGTTTCATTTGATAAAAATCAAGCATAAGATAGTGTGAGTCCATGCAAGTTTCAAGCTCAAAAGGCTTTTACTTGAGGGTGTGTGTTAGAAAATAATATAAATCATATTATGAGGTTTTATATAAAAGTTTATTTTTTTAGGTAAGATAGAGTTCCTTAACAACATGGATCATGAATTTGATGGAATAACTCAAGCTAACTCCACCTTGAATATCGGTGTTACAAGTTGGTCATGTAATCTATAGTTGATTGAGGCTAATTTATTTAGTTTTGTTTCTCTCTCAATTTTGTTTGTTTTTTTAGAAAAATAAAAATATTTTTTTCCTGGTCATTGTTTTTTTTTTCTTTTTCAATTTGGTTAATATACTGTTGGTTCCTATTTTTATTGTTTAATTATAGTAAAATTAATGTATTTAACAAATTACGTGTATAATTCAGGACACATATTTTTATATATAGAAAAAAATATGTTTGCCGTATTTATATATCTTTTTTAAAAGAATAAAAAAATTGTACCCGTGGCATATCACTAGGCAACGCCTGCTAAATCACTAATAAAGATGAGATTCAAATCTTAACCATCTTACTTCTGCAAGAGTAGCAGCAAGCTATCACACTACGCCGATCAATTAAAATTCTTCTGACACACATACGGGGTTCCAGTAAAATATTTTTAAGAAAATAAATCACCAATCAAAACATAATAATATATCTTTTTTTTGAATTTAAAGAAATTTTATTTATTGAAAACTATATTTTATAGATTCAGGTGAGCGATTAAAATCTTGGTTATCTCAGATTCTTACAAAGAATGAACATCCTAACTCGAACTTGAAACTTGTTGTGTAAATTGCAAGCACTTTATCATCACATCATACTTTTTATAAACATATAATAACGTAATTAGATTTTAGTTGTGGATGTGGATAAAATCTAGTTCTTGGGAAATAAAGGGGAAAAAAAGTCCCACTCCAAGACTAGAACTAGGACTCTAAACCATCGCAAGGAGCAGGAAACAAAATCAGGATCATTGCTGAACACAGTTAAGGAATGGAGCTGCTGACACTGAACCAAACTCTGGAAATGAAATTTTTTAGGGTTTCCAGCAAATCAAATATGGCCAGGAGCTTTCTCAAAAAACAAAAACAAAAAAAAAAAAGCCAGGAGAACTAGCATGAGATTGATCTTCTTGCACACATGGCTGCCTATTTTGATGCCCCCCAAAGCCTGAAATTGATTCTAGAAAAGCTAATATATACTAGGGCTAGCAATAATTTAAAGGGAGAAGCTGCAGTTATGTGATAAACGTAGCACAGTGTCATGAAAATGAAATTAGCTTTCGGACAAATCTGCTAGGAGCATAAACCAAAAGGGCTAGATTTTCAACATGAAGCAAGTGGTGATCACTTGGTCCAAGCGTCCCTTGCATAATCATTTGTTCCTCTTTTATCAAATTATTGCTATACAAAATCACACAAGTGGATGGCCATCACATTCACATCCAAACACTGAAAAATTCATAGAAAAATCAGCCTACAGGGGACCCCAAATCACGTAAAACAGTGCGTTTCTTACATTTTAAAAAAATGAAAATTCAATTACATCCACCTAGAAGCATCCATAGGATGGAGGATGCTTCCTGTAGTTCTTCATCCGTTAATTAGCTGCTATACAGAGAAGCAATTGTGGTGCTTCTTGCACGCAAGTCCTTTCACTCAGACAACGATTTGATTACTATCTCTGGTCCATTCTATGTTGGTATACGTACAGATAGTTGTATTCGTAAGAATAATTAAATATGCCACTGTATTAACTAGCTGTACGATGGATATTTAACAGAATATACATCTCTTTTCATAGCTAATGAAGACAATTGCCCAACAAGAATTTTGAGTAATGAAATTTAATGAGTAAATGAAAATTTAAAATAGTAATACGGACCTCTTGATTACGTGATGAAATAACTCTCAACGAAGTAGATAACAAGTCGAAAAGCTAAAAATTTAATATTGTATCTATTTTGTTTTAACATTTATATAGTTATTTTTATCTTACAACATAGATTGTAAGCTTAGCAAATTAGTCTATTTACTCATGTTCTTCTTTGTTTTGTTAATTTTCATTATTTTTAATTTTATCTTTTAATCTTGAGTTAATTATAAAATTATATGTTAGTCTGTATAGTTGAGAATCTCAAGGGATTATGAGAAGAGTAATCATATATATATATATATCAATCTAGGGATGAGTACAGTTTAAGGTATTACAAGTAGTAATGTTTGGCATTACTATAATTTTAACCCCAACCTGGTCTGCATTTTAACTTGCAATTGAACTTTAATAATAAAAAAACAAAAAAAAACGAACAATTGGCTTGACTTCATGAATGGGGCTGGAAGACATGGAAGGATTGAAAAATATCATTACACCCGATTATTGGTGTTATAGACAAACGTGTGGTGAGATCTTAATGTGGAGTTGACAAACGAGCATCCAATCATTTACGTGTTCGTCTTTTAGCAGACAAATCATGTTATATGTCGCTCTGGAGTACCAACGGGCTGGACGCTGTCTAAATTAACGGTCGATCGATAGAGCAGAATTTTATCTCTTGATAAAGACCGGTTTCATTTACCAATACCACCTCTCTCTTTTTCCCTTTATAGTAATTTATTAATGATAATTAACCATTTCACCTAAGATCTTAACTTGTTAGGTGAGATCCTAGAATATAATTTATATTATTTTCTAGTACATCCCTTCAAGTAAAAACCTTTTGAATTTGAAACTTCCATAAATCAATTACATTGTACTTTATTTTTATCAAATAGAATAAGGGTGGTAAGATTAGAACTCGTGACCGCTAGGTTAACAAGGCTCTAATATCATGTTAAAGAACTAACTCACCTAAAAACATAAGTTGTTAGGTGAGAACCCAAAATATGATTTATATTATCTAACACATCTCCTTAAATGAAAACCCTTTGGGCTTGAAACTTGCACATACTTACTCTACTTTGTGCTTGTTTTTTCATCAAATAGAATAAGGGTAATGAGATTTGAACTCGTAACCTCTAGATCAACAAAACTCTGATATCATGTTAAGGAATCAACTCACCTAAAAACTTAAACTGTTAGGTTAAACCCTAGAATATAATTTATATTATCTAACAACTACCTCCTCCATTTCCATTCTCAAGGGAAGAATAAATAAAAAAAAACAGACATCTTGCAACAGCTAATATTTAATTTTATGACAACCCAAGTTTAATTCGTTTAAGTTGGCATCGGTATTTTGAGCATGATCACTAAAAATCAAGACTCTCTTCTTCTTCTCTTGTAAAAAAATATCAAAAAACACAGATTGAAAATCGAAAAGCAATACGGGGGTTTATAATAAGTCAATTTGAGTTTAATTAGCTGAATATTCTAACTACTCTCTTCAAAAAAGAAATTACAGCATCCAACTTCAAGAACCCCAGCTCTAACCTTTACCATTTGACTTCCTTCTTGAGGTATTGATGTGGGCTCAAGGGTCATATCCTCTCAATTCATTGGTGAAGGGAACTGGCGGTATAAAGGGAAATCGTTTACTCGGTAACTCGGGCTATGTTAGAGTATTGACAGCAGAGGAGGAGAGTATTGACAGCAGAGGAGGAGATCACGGAGATTAATTGATTGCAGCACATTTGAATATCTTCACAATTGCATATAAGATCATTGCAGAGGAGGAGATCTCGGACACCACTTGATTGCAGAGAAGATTATGGAGATTACCTGATTTCAGCACATTTGAAATTCAAATTTGTAATCTCTAGTTTATTCTGTATTTAATATACAAAGCCTGTATAAAGCTATAAATACATGCAAGAATATGTAAGACATCATTCAAGAATTGTAATTTCAGTTTTAATACAAATTCTGTAGAATTCTTCTTGCTCATTTCTAAACTCTTTCATGGTATCAGAGCTATAGGCAAACGCCTCATTAGTTCCAAATCGTTTCCGCACAAAAAATTATTTTCCCTCATTCTCATCATTCCTACTATATTTACCAGTCCTCATGACTTCTTCTAATACCACACAGTCTTTCTCACCATCTACACAACACTTTCAGTCAATCTCCCAACTTGTCAACAACAAACTTGGAAGGACACAATTACCTGACATGGAGTGTCCAGTTTCAAGTTTTTCTTCGAAGCCACGATCTGAATGGTATGATTGATGGTTCTGAAGAAGTTCCATCTAAACTTTTTTCAGATGATTCTCCAAACCCAGCTTACACAATTTGGTTCAAAAAAGACAATTGTGTTTTAAGCTGGTTGCTAGTAGCCATTTCTAAAAACCTAGTATCTATTATCTTCAATCTTCAAACTTCCAAGCAAGTCTGGAATTCTCTTCAGACTCGTTTTTCAGCAACATCAAGGTCTCGTATTGCCCTTCTTAAGAGACAACTTCAAACTATTGTTCAAGGAAATCAATCATGCTCCATATTCCTTGAAGATGCCAAGCAATTGGCTGATACACTTGCTGCTGCAGCGTAACCAGTGAATGACCAGGACTTCATCACCTTCTTACTTGGTGGTCTTCGTACCATCTACACTCCTTTTATTACATCTTATAACTTTGCCTGCAGGGATAAAGAATTATCTCTTGATGATTTTCAATCCGAACTATTAAGCTTTGAAGCACTGGTTGATGCACCACCTGTGATGCAAAATCAAAACTTTGCATTTGCTGCCAAACACACCAATTACCCCAAATGAAAACCTGCAGGTACTGGTATATGATCTCCACAATTTATTATGTCGTCACAGCCTTATGGACCTCCCATAAATCACTTTAACAGTGATAGGGGAGCTCCACATGAACGACCCAAATGTCAGATCTGTGACAAGCATAATCACACTGCTTTGGACTGCTTCCAGCGTTTTAACTTCTCTTTTCAAGGTCGGAGGCCACCTTTTGAGTTAGTAGCCATGGCTACCGAATCCAACAATACCTTTGAACAACAAACTTGGTATGCTGACAGTGGTGCTAATGCTCACATTACTGCCAATACAGCAAACTTAACAACCCTGCAATCGTATGATGATCATGACACTGTCGAAGTAGGCAATGGTTCAGGTTTGATCATAAACAACACTTGTTCCACTACTCTGCACACAAATCACACTTCTTTTCAGCTAAATAAAGTTTTTCATTGTCCTCAAGTTGCAACCAATCTATTATCCATTAACCAACTTTGTCTTGATAATGATTGTTACTTTATTCTAACTGGAATGAATTTTTATGTTAAGGAGAACAAGACCGACAGATTGCAACTACATGGGCTTGTTGATGGTGGACTCTATCTAATAAATGGGACTACGAATTTCATCAATAAATTCCATTGTTTGACCTCCACATTAGGAATAAAGGCCACAAGTGAACAATGGCATGATCGTCGTGGACACCCTGCCAATTCTACATTAGAGTATTTATCTACTGTCTTGCAAATAAAGAAACCAGCAACCAAATCCAGTATTTGTTGCCCCTGTCAATTAGGAAAAGCAAAACGATTACCCTTTTTATGTTCTACCAGGCAATCCACAAGACCATTAGCTTTAATTCACACTGATGTATGGGTACCTCCTATCACTTCAGTTGGAGGTTGTCGCTATTATGTTTTATTCGTTGACGATTTTAGTCGTTTTACGTGGATGTATCCCACGCGTCTTAAAAGTGATGTCCTTTCTATTTTTCAAAAATATAAAACTCTTGTTGAAAATTTGTTTTCTTGTTCTATTCAACAAATACAATCTGATAATGGAGAAGAATATTTATCAAAAGAGTTTCAAGTATTTTTAGAAAATAATGGCATATTTCACAGATTAACATGTCCTTATACATCCTCATAAAATGGTGTAGCAAAACGTAAACATAGACATATTCAAGAAATAGGTTTAACACTTTTAGCCAAAACAGGTCTTTCAAATTGTTATTGGGTAGATGCCTTTCTAACATCAGTTTACTTAATAAATCGCCTACCCACCAAAGTTCTTAACATGCTACCACCATACTTTGTCCTTCATAAATCGATGCCCAGTTATTCTGAACTTCGAATCTTTGGATGTGCTTGTTATCCTTATCTTAGACCATATGAAAAACATAAATTAGTTTTTCGAAGTAAACAATGTGTTTTCATAGGATATTCTAATCAACAAAAAGGTATCGTTGCTTGGAACGTAGCACAGGTCAGGTATTTATTTCAAGACATGTAGTTTTTGATGAAAACACATTTCCATGCCTCAACAATGCATCCCTTGCCAGCCCCACGAGCAGCAATTCTCCCGGTATGTCTTCTCACACTTTGCCTTTTTCCTTACCAACAATTACTTAAGGCTGTCAAAACTGCAATACTCTTTCTATAAATACATGCTTGGAGTTGCCAACACTAATTCCCACATCCACAATATCAACGCCTGAAATCACGAACCCTTTGCCTACCACAACAACCAATACACTTGTCCCTTCTCTTCTGCCATAAGATCATCCCAATACCAATGACTCACCACCCGAACCTGCACCCATTCCATCTATCCTGTCACCAGTTGATTCATCCATAAATAATCCCACCCAACATCGAGAAATTGGTACCAGGTCTAAGACAGGTAAACTCAAACACAAAGAATTCCCTGGTTTCAAAACCTTCTTTGTTACACGTCACCCTCTGTGTGCCTTCTCCAGTGTTATGGTTGAATCTGAACCTACTTGTTTTACAAAGGCTATGACTAAATCAGAATGACAGGAAGCAATGGGTTGTGAATTTGATGCATTGATGGCTAATGGAACATGGTCTCTTTGTCCAAGACCAATAAACAAGCGTATTGTTTGGAACAAGTGGGTTTACAAGATTAAAAGAAATCCTGATGGCAATATTGATCGATATAAGGCAAGGCTTGTTGCCAAAGGGTTTGATCAAGTCTCTGAGATTGATTACTATGACACATTCTCTCCCGTGGTTAAACCTACTACAATTCGGCTAATTCTATCTCTCGCAGTCTCTCTAAATTGGAATATCAGACAGCTGGATATTTCCAATACTTTCCTTAATGGCATTTTAGATAAAGAGGTATTTATGGAGCAACCACAGGGGTATGTAGATGGAGATTTTCCAGATCATGTATGCAGATTACATAAGTCACTCTATGGTCTTAAGCAAGCCCCTAGAGCTTGGTTTCAGCGTCTTTCTCAGCAACTGGTTGAATATGGTTTTTTAGAATCAAAACTGGATTATTCCTTATTTACATACACTACTGCCACTTTATGAATGTTTATGTTAGTACATGTTGATGACATTATTGTCACAGGTTCTAACATTGCAGCAATTCATCACTTCATTGATCAACTAAAAAAGGAGTTTCAAGTTAAAGATTTAGGTGAATTGAGTTACTTCCTTGGGATTCAAGCATTACAAAATCACGATGGTCTACACCTGCGCCAAGCTAAATACATCACTGATTTGCTACAAAACACAGACATGATTGGTGCAAAACCGTTGAATTGCCCTTCTTCTTCAGGGCCGAAGTTGTCATCTGCTGCTGGTAATGTGTTACTCGACCCCACAGCCTATAGAAGAGTGGTAGGTGCTCTTCAATATTGCACAATCACAAGACCAGATATTGCATATTCTGTAAACCAATTATGCCAATTCATGCACTGTCCTCGTGATGACCACTGGAAAGCCGTGAAACGTGTGCTGCGATACCTCAAGGGCACGGTTGATCTTGGGTTACACTATGTTCCAGGAGATATAAGACTCAATGCTAATTGTGATTCCGATTGGGCAGGAGATCCTGATAACAGACACAGTACCACTGGTTATGGTGTGTTTCTGGGTAGAAATCTCATTTCATGGAGTAGTAAAAAGCAAGGAGTTGTCTCTAAATCAAGCACTGAGGCTGAGTACAGAAGCATGGCTCATGCAACTGCTGAATTGTATTGGCTTCGTATGGTTCTACATGATTTGAACATCACGTTACCTTCAGCACCAAATCTGTGGTGTGACAACATAAGTGCAATTGCCTTATCATCAAATCCTGTTTTTCATGCTCGAACAAAACACATAGAGATTGACTATCATTTTATTCGGGAGAAGGTCACTAATCGTGATATACAAGTTAGACACATTTCCACAATAGATCAAATTGCATACATATTTATAAAAGGTCACTCTGCAACTTGTTTTTCATTTCTTCGAAGCAGCCTGTCAATGTGTATCCTCCCTAACAATTTGAGAGGGAGGTGTTAGAGTATTGACAGCAGAGGAGGAGATTATTAACAACAGAGAAGGAGATCACGGAGATTAATTGATTGCAACACATTTGAATATCTTCACAATTGCAGATAAAATCATTGCAGAGGAGGAGATCTCGGACACCACTTGATTGCAGAGAAGATTATGGAGATTACCTGATTTCAGCACATTTGAAATTCAAATTTGTAATCTCTAGTTTATTCTGTATTTAATATACAAAGCCTGTATAAAGCTATAAATACATGCAAGAATATGTAAGATATCATTCAAGAATTGTAATTCCAGTTTTAATACAAATTCTGTAGAATTCTTCTTGCTTCATTTCTAAACTCTTTCAGGCTACGCCAGCAATATATATATATATATATATTAAAAAAATGAAAAACAATATGTATAAAAAAAGCATTAATTTTCAATAAAATATAGAAACTAAAAAAAGGTCAATCAATGGTAGGATGACAACTAGGTTGGTCCATATGGCATATTTTTCTAGGGCTCATTAGCGAGTATGCCTTTGCAAACCTGCGCGATTGGAGCAAATTTGTTTTTGTTGACCATTTGTTATTTGATTTTACCTAAATTCCAACTATTTTTATGGCTGAAAAATCAAAACTTAAGTTTTTTATTCAAAATTTCTTTTCAACTCATTTCTAACCCAAAACACTTCTAAAACATCTTGAAAATCATGACAAACCTATTTATAACCTTAAAAAACCCATAAAAATCATGCCAAAAAAATGAGATTGATTCAAAATAAAAAATCTATCCTAACTTATATATGTTTTTTCATGAACTGTAAAAGTAAAAAAAAAACAAAAAAAAACAAAACAAAAAAACAAAACCTAATTAACTCATGTTATCAAATTGAATTATTTAACACAAACATCGATTATTTTGGTTACTTAAATCAGTATCAATAATATATTTTTTTCTATCAGAATTCAACAATCCCTTTCCCTTCTCCTTAAGCAAGGGCTAAAAAATATCAAAAACAAATTATACCAAAATTAAATTGAAAATATATTGATGTACGGGAATTGTAAAATATGCATTGTTCTTAAAGTTTGAGGACCAAAACAGTGGAGTTTGAACCAGCTCAGCAAGCTCTTTTGGTTGAGGGCAATATCCATGATTGAGTCGTTTTAATAATTTTCTCTTTTTTCTGCTTACGAGTATAATATCGACGACTTTCTTTTATTGTCCGATGTTTCCTTACTACATGTTTTATATTGTTGCCTTTAATTTAAATCAAATTATTAGGTTAACTGATTTTATAGGATACAATCAAATTAATAAAGGTATCAAGTTCATCTTACTTCTTTCAGAACACTATCAACCTAAAGAGTAGCGTGGTTCCTAGTGTAGTATGATTTACGCCTGAATGGCTAATAACATACATAAATCCCTGCATAAGACAGATCAAACTAAGACAAATCCCCAAAATACTATGCCCGAAGTTGTAAATCATTACACCTTGTCCTTTAATGGAGATAAAAAAGAGAAAAAAGATAAACGTATTACAAAATTTAAGTTGGAAATTGACAGATGAAGACTTTAGAAAAAAGGGAAATAATTAATTAAAGGGATTCTATGTTAGAGAATAATATAAATCATATTATGGGGTCTCACTTACAAGTTTAAGCTTTTAGGTGAGATGGTTCCTTAACATGGTATCAGAGCCTTGTTGACCCAGCGGTCACGAGTTCGAATCTCACCACCCCCATTTCAAGCTCAAAGGGCTTTCACTTGAGGGTGTGTGTTAGAGAATAATATAAATCATATTATGGGGCCTCACTTACAAGTTTAAGCTTTTAGATGAGATAGTTCTTTAACATGCTAGACTGGATAATCTGTGCAGCTTGAATAAATCAAACAGAATAGCGTGTGTTTCAGACATATATAATCATTGCAAGCAAACATATAATCACATTCATAATCGGAGCTTTTAGCCGCTTGTCTGTGGCCTGCCAAGATTTTTTGTCTAAAGAGGCCACAAGTACGCAGAACATAAAACCTAGCTCTTAGAATTAGAAGCAGGAGGTTGTTGATGTAGCTGCTGGTACATGGAAGCCATCCTGCTGTAAGCATCCATGGTCATTGGCTGCGACAAAAATATTTGGCCAATACATTAATATCTCGATTATGATATTATGCAGGCGCGCAATATATCAGAAGATTTTATTTGCCACGTCCTAGTTTCTCACAGATGAAATAATGCATATTATTTTCCAGAACCCTTCAACATGAGATTGAAAAATCATCATAACTTCAAATTATAAGCAGATTAAACCTAATCACCTGGGATTGGCTCGCAAGGAATGCAGACAGTGGGTCCGGCATTGCCGTTGTTGAAGGAGCTGCAGCCGGTAACCGGTCATGACTATTAGAACCATCCCATGTGGTCATGGGCATGAAAGCAGTGGGGTGAAGAACTGGAGAGATCCCTGTAATGTTGGAACGAGCCGCAAGCGAGTTCATGTCCACAACACCCATTCCCATTCCCATTCCGGCCATCCCCATTCCCATTCCGGCCATCATTGACATCTGAAATTGCTGTGGCAGAGCCATTGGTAGCATCATTGGCTGCATATTCATTCTGCTCGTCATCTGAACTTGTGCTTGCAATTGTTTCAAATATTCAATCACTTCATCAAGCATTGAGGCTTTGTCCGTCTAATACAAACCAAGAAAACATATGATGACGATAAATCATACAAGGTGAATATACAATCTAATAATGTTTGTATTCATTTAAGTGCTCAGGTGAATAAATTAAATCATCATGTTTCAGAATTTTAATTGCCAAAATAAATGAGACAGTGACAGCAAAAGTAAATTGAAATACTGCATGAACAGCAGGGCATGAGGGCCTACATAAGTAGAAGGATTTATGACGTAACAGGCAGTTGTCCTCACACCATTCAACCATATGTCATGCTGTCCCCACAATATGGGTTTGTGGACTAGAATCACTTGATCAGTCCCAAGATATTCCAAGCCATTTGAATGTGTTGGACTACATTTATTATATCATCATCGTCTGTTTTGTCCATTTTGGGTATTTATAATTGAAGCAATCTCTGCAGCTGCCTCATACGACATGAATCTAAGGGTAGAAAGATCATGTGTATATACTGATCAGTATTGTTTTTTTTTTTTAAATAATATATATATATATAGACACACACACACACACTCACCTTTGTCAGTATATATAACCTAAGGTTTTCAGCTTACAAAAGTTTTCTGAAACTAGCTCGCTTTATTGAGTAGCAAAGTTGGACAGACTTTCTGTGACCTAGGTGTTCCCTTATATATAGTGGGAATAAAAGAGAACCCAAAAGTTTTGAAATGCGATGCAGATGCCGACGCTCTGACAAGGTGACAATGATTCTTATATTTCCAAACTAAAACCAGGATTAGAAAGGCAGGTGTGGCTAATTAATGCTTAAGGATAAGGCAGGTAGTAATACATAGCTCAGGAATTGGAATCAATCCAATCTTAACCCATCTTATTTTGCAGTGATCTAGAAATGACTTAATTTGTTTCTTTCCGGAGAATAATCTTACCGAAAATGAAAACTGAGATGGTCCGCGATAATTATGGTGGCTGCTTTGACCAGGTGAGAAATAATAGTAATCAAACAAAATTGGCAGGAGAGAGTACGTAATAGTGAAGCGCCTTGAATGCATGGGTAAAATTTAAGAGCTTCTTTGTGATGCAAACAGATTGATACACTGAAAAGCTACCAAACAAACTTTTCGTACCTTACTGGAATTGGGGACCAGTTTCTGCAGTGTCTTCATCCTCTGGTTTATCTTATCTCTCCTTTTCTGCCAATAAAATCGAAAGCAGCATTGAAAAATAAGATTCTGTACCAGCAATCATGATAAGAAGATACGTGAAATGATAACATATAGAGAGGGGGGGTAAAAATCTTAGTTGTAATTAAACAATTAGCTAATTGCAATACTAAAACTACAAATCACAAGGTGGCCTGGTTCTTGATGATTGGCCAGTTGCAAGATATCCTATATGTTTACGAAGTGGAGAGAGAGAGAGAGAGAGATCCCCATGTTCATCCAGTCTATATTTGCTCAACCAAATCTTATGATACCATATAATTAACCAATCATTATTATTAGGAAAATAAAGCGAACAAATGATCTCTTATTAACTATCCTTTTGATTTATTTCGAGCTGCAAGAAAATTTTTCCAGGAGAGAGGACTGAATTTGGAGCTGTAAGAACATACACGTTCAGATTGGTTATGGATAGCAGCAGCCCTGCTTCGTTTGGTAAAAAGTGAGGACTTCCCATTTCCTTTCTTCTTGTCATCCTCGTCACCGGTCTCCCTCTTTACAAAAACCAAAACAATCAATAAATTACAAGAAGAGATAATATTATAAGATAATGAATTGATAAACTAACTTTATATACAAAATAAAATTAACTTGCCTGTGGTCCACTGTGACAAACGGAGTCATTCTCATCTGCTGTGATGGTTTTAGTACATGGCTTGGTGCCAGAACTGGTGTTTTCTTGCGACCCGAAAGAAGTGGAAGTAAACCCAACACCTACCTCTCTCTCGGAACTGTCCACCGTCACTTGCTGGCTGTCCTTCTTGCTAAACGCGGCACCACGATTGACGCTTTGGTCTCTGCTCCACTCAGGCGGGGCTGGTACACGCGCCACCTTCTCACGTTTCCTGGTGAGGAGACCCGCCTCGTTTTGCGTGGCAGTTGGGGCACTGCAAGATCCCACGCGAGTGGAGCATCCCACCACGCAATCAGTGCCTAATCCGGCAGGGCTGGAGTCTATCACATGTGTGGTCCGTTCTTGATCAGACCGCTTCGAGCAAGGGACTAGAGCGTCCATAGTCATTGTGGCGGAGGCTGAAACTCTATGGTGGTTAAACCATGGCACAAGTTCATGGTCTGAACCACTGTTGTCAAAAGTTTGCTTATTGCACTGAGGGATACATGTGGCTTGATTGACTATGGATTCAAGGGTTCCACTGGCGCGTGGCTTGTCCCATGTGTGCTTGGAGGGTGAGGTGGAGGCTATTGGTTTGGCTGGCACGCGCGGCTGTCCTAGGCCGTGCATGGCTAGCTGGCCGTTCTCCCATGTTAGCTCTGCTACTTCGTAGTTTAACCTGCACCAAAAAAGACATCCGATCGATATCACTATGTATCCATCGACAATGAAAACAATCTAACCTATTAGCGCGCATGGATTTCGAGAGACTACATGGGCATGTGTGGTGCGCCTGAATTGGAGTGGGAGCAAAGTGAGAGCTTCGGAGCTGTGGTGGGATTATCATCAAGCTCCCAGCTGGGAACACACTGGTGACTCATTTTGACAAAGTTTTCCTGGTAGTACCAACTAGGATGAAATTGAAAAGGAGTGGTATCTTCTTCTTTGGATAAATTCTGCAAATAACTTTCATGTGTTCGAAGAGTGATTCTACTTTTTTCAATATTTCTTGTTATGAGAGAATGGAGTTGCTGTCATGGTTTATGTGGAAGTTTTCGTTCTTTAATTGTTGCCATGGATGAGAAAATTTTGGAGGAGAGAGAAGGAGATGATATTCTCGTCCATGTTCATTAAAATTAAGGGCGAAAAAACAAGTTGAAGAAAAAAATGTGAGATTTTTTTATTTTATTAATTAAAAATTATAAATCAAATATTAAATAATTGATAGAGCTATGTCTTTTCAAAACCACTATGTATCGGGAGAATTTCTCAGATGTTAAAGTTTACACTTTACAGTACTGATTGGTTGACACCACGTCAACCAATAGATTTGACTAAGAAAAAATAATTTAATTTGAATTCGATGAGTATTGATTTAATCTAATCTATATAAGTAGATTCTCTTGAATAATTAATTTATTTTATAATTTGTCAATCAATATATTTGACAAGAGAATGATAATTTAATTATGATAAATATTGATTTGATCTAATCTAAATAAATAGGTATTTTTGAATAATTAATTTATTTTTATCATTTAATATATATTAAAATATATTGAATAATAAATAATAGTCGTATAATAAATACTCATATAAATACTCAAAATCTAATAAATAATTTTTAAATATCTAAATCACTTTATATAGAATATAAAAATATATTAAAACATTTACCCCGTAAATATTTATTGGCATTCCTACGTGACATCATAAAGGTAGAAGTTTGTTAAAACTATTAAATTGTGAGCGTGAAGTAATAAGAATTGGAAAAATTAGAAGAAATATATAAGAGAAATATTTTCATCGATGGGAGCGCAGGTAGACGAAACAAAATTTGGAAACTTTAGGGACTAAACTATCACACAACAATCTCACTGGATATTAGATGTCCAAAGAGTAGGATTGTTAAGAAGTTGCTGTCCCTGTATGGCTCTTCGCCCACTGCATCGATCTAGCTTAGCAATTGCTTCGTCAAAAACCTGATAACAAATTAGGGAAGCAAAGTTAATTAGTTTGCATAGGTTAAGGGAAGTTCAACTAGGGAAAATAGAATAAGATTTCAAGCAACGATAGAATTCAATCTAACGACCCTTTTGGAGCTTGATCATATGCTAATCTAGTCAGGAATGCTAGGTTCCAAAATCAAAACTGACAGTATTATAACCCAACATCACAGTTTCTGTCAATGATCTCATCAACCAAAAAGGTAATGCAAGAACATTACAAATCGTTTTTATTATTATTTTTATTATTATTACTATTACTACTGCTATAAAGCAACGATGGGTGTTATGCAAAAGAGTAAATTGAATCGAAACAAAAATTAACAAAATCCATATTAAACACTCGTCTTAACAAGATGATGAACGCGTAAGGATTGAGAGAATTACAAGTATAAGAACATAAAGAGAGGTGAATTTGTAATACTTTATTTCTTGTTTGATCTCTAAGAACTCCAAGTAATTTCAGTTTCTCACCATTTAATAAGTTGAAGAGTTAAAGAATAATATAAATTATATTTTATTATCTTGTCTCATAATTTAAGTTTTTAGGTGAAATGGTTTCTTAACATCAAGTATATAAACTCTATTATTCTTTTTATTCACCATGTATTGTTTATCTAATCCATTTACTTTTCACATGTGCTTATTTCTTCACTTCATAACAATATCACCTTCTTAACCATTAAGCTTGCAGCAATTTCAGATTGAAAGTTAATGAAGAAAGGTAACTATGCAATAGTAATGAGACTTATATAAGCTAAATTTATTAAAAAAATATTTCACTTGGAAGGAGTTGGAGGGATTGTCTAAACAATTTCCAAAGTTAAGCTTTTTAAGGACAAGAATTATTTGAAGAAGGTGATATTGTTATGAATCAGGAATGAAATGAAGAAATAAGCACATGTGAAAAATATATGGATTGGATAAACAATACATGGTGAAAAATATATGGATTGGATAAACAATACATGGTGAATAAGAAGAAGAATAATAGAGTCATAATACTATTAGCAAACCTGAAATTATCATAATATCATTTCATATTTTTCCCTTAAGTAATGAGACGTGGAATACAGGGTGAAGTGTGGTTATTTATAGTAATTATAGCTTCTAATCTATTGCTCTTACCTTTTAAAAAACTTTACAGCGTCCATAAAACCTCGGGTTTAGTTTCATGTTTCTCTTAAGTGTCATACTTAATTGCTTATAAGAATGCAGCTTGACATACACCATATCCCCCACTTGAAACATGTTATCTCATGTTTCTCAACTACTTGTTTTATTTTGTTCCTTGTCTTTACTAGCTGAAAATATAATCATTGATCCATACTTGTCTTTTATTATGACACGTCCTCTATTGTTATCACTGAAATATATGTGTGTTGATTTACTTCCTTTGTTGTCAAAGGATAATCAAATAATACCTAAAATTGAATCATTTAAACAGTTGAGTTGTAACTAAAATACTGCCACCATTGAGCCTAAGATAACCAATTTTCCACCTATTAGGATTATGTATGTTATACATCTCAAATATATTTTTAGGACTCTACTCATTTGATCATTTGTCTATAAGTGGTAAGATGAACTTAGTAGTAGATTAACTTCTGATAACTTGAATAGATCCTTCCAAAATATGCTGATAAAAATATTATCTTTGTCAGTAATAATAATCCATGCAATTCATAAAATTATAAGTATGATCCAAGAACAAATATGCAATTTCATAAGCAATAAATGGATGAGTTGTAGCCAATAAGTGTTCATGATACTTAGTAAACATGTCCGCAATGACTAGTATCGCATTATTTCCTCTTGAATTTGGTAACCTTTTAATAAAATCCATAAAACTCAGTCATAATCTCTCTAAGTTCAAATAAGTTGTGGATAGAGCAACCCTAGATACAACTCACTCTCCATTTTGGTTACCAAATTCAGATTATGTAAATACTCTTTAGAATCTTTTTAGTATGTTTCTATTTTCCTTATATATATTCTTCAATGTCCTTAAGTCATGTTCAAATTCTTATTATATATCTCCATTGATGTAAAGTTTTAATTATTTATATTGATCATGGTAAAAAGCCTTTTTCATTTGTTTTACCTTTTCAAAAATAAAAGCAAATGATATACTAACTGAATTGGGATTGTTATTTTTTTAATAGCTAATTCGGATGTTGAGTTATATATATAACCAAAAAAAACATACACGCCCGCAAACACCAGCAGAAAAAGAAAAAGAAAAAGAAAAAAGAAGGATACTATTATTAGGGAGAACCAGTAGTAAACTCGATAGATGATGCCTGGGCTGTCCAAAACAGTTGCGGTACTGAAGATAAGAAGGAACTCTGATGCACGTGAGCTGAAAAATTTGTGTGGCAGGCAGCTGATGAAAAAACAGAGCCCGGTGAAGCAGTGCCCACTGGAATGAGGAACCAAACAATATCGTCGAATAATTGGCAAGAAAAAAACTGCGGGACAGATGTTATCTTGAAATAATTGCCGACACATGTGTTTTTGGACACACTTTTAATATTATTTTATCAAATCCCATAAATTCTACCTCGTGACATTCACCAAACAGCTAAATGATAAAGGTATTCATGTTAATATATATATATATTTAATTATTTTATAACATCTTTCTGCTTTGTACTGTAATTTAGTTAGTGAACACGCGTGTCTTAATTAAAAGTTGCGGGAATAATATTGTGTTGCAAATTGTTGATGATCGTCTATGTATATGGCAGGCCTTTCTCATGCCCTGTAGTAGTGGCCATTTAGGCTGGCGCACCTGGATTATTCTTGTATTTGTTTTTTTGTTTATTTTCTTATGGAGTGTTTAATAATTATGGTAGTTTTTTTTATCTAATTATAAAGAAAAAGTTGTTTTGTTAGTTGAATAGTTTCTGCTTTTTGCATTTGGTTGGTATGTAATTGTGTTTTAAATCCTGGTTTTGTCAAATCTAAAATGCTTTGCTGTACATTCTTGGAGACCTGATTTTCATTCGTTTTACGTGCAAAGATTCACTTCATAACAATTTTAACCAAATATTTTTTTTAAATCCCACTTTTGAAAAAATAATGAAAATTATTTCTCTAAAACCTATTTTCTTAAAATCATAATGCAAATACACATTTAATGTTATGATACACGAGTGATTAGAAAAGAAAGTTATTGATTAGACATTGAGTATGATAAATATTTTAAGTAACTATCTCATCTAAAAATTTAAGTTATTAAGTGAGATCCTAAAATATAATTTATATTATTCTCTAACACACTCTTTCAAGTGAAAACTTTTTGAATTTGAAACTTGCACAAACTTATATTATCATGTACTTGATTTTTATCAAATAAAGTGAAGTGATGAGATTTGAACTCGTAACTACTAGACCAATAAAATTTTAATATCATGTTAAACGTAATATTATATTATTCTTTAACAAAATAAACACAAATTTCTCACAAAAAAAAAACTTATTTAGAAAAGAAAATTATTTTTTGAGGTGTAAAGTTGTACTGACCAACTCTATGTGGTTCCGTACCATGTAGTGGTTGTATTTTTTTTTGTATATAAAAAACAATATTTTAGATGCTACAATTATGATTTTTTTTAAAAACAAAATTGTGACTCAGGTTACCATCGGAGATCTAACCACGCTGCACACGATAGCCTACTCATCGTCATAAGACAACACCCTGCCTCACATGCTAGCGCATATCCTACACACATCAAAAAAAAAAATTATTTCTTCTTTTCCACTCCGATCCTTGATTCTCAAATAACTCTTCAATTCAATACAAGATTTTAGCCTAATTGAACCCTCCCCACCTTGGACCAATTACAATAGAATCCTTTCCAGGCCAAGCCCAATTAAATCATCCTCTAGCCTAGCCTAATCAATCCTTATCCTATTGAGAAGAAAAGGCTAGCCCAGCCTTGGTCCAATCAAACTTGGTACCTAGCATCAATGGTCTCCTTTTGTTCAAACTTTAGTTATTACGAGCGTATACCCGCGCGATGCGGAAGGTTTTTTTTATCTATATAGAAAATTGATTGCTTTTATATGTATTGTATTTTATAATTTTAATATTTAGTTAGTATAATTATATTTAAGAATACTGATATGAATTTTTGTCTTTCAAAAAATCCAAAGTCATTTTTCCTCTCTTTCAATATATTTTTAGGCAATAATATTCAATAAATATCAGACATATTAGAAACAAAAATATTATAATTTGTTTTTAAAACATAAACTTAATTTTTTTGTGTTTTATAATTATTTATTTACCGTCTAAAAAGAACAGTCTAATGAAAACGGGAAGTGACTTGTATATTTTTTAATTTGACTTGTAGATAATGCAGGTAAATTTGTCAACTTTTTTTTTTTGAGATGTTTTTTTTCTAGTAATATTAGATCTAAAATATAAAAAATGAAAACATTGGAAATTCTTGTAAAGAAATAAACTTAAATAAAAGAGCACAAAATTAAATTTTGAAGCCAATATTTTTTTTATAAGATTTATTAATCATATTATTATATTAAATATATTTAAGAAAACATGATATAAATTTTTTTCCTTCAAAAAATCTTAGGTCATTTTTCCTCTCTCTCAATATATTTTTAGGCGATAATATTCAATAAATATTCAAACATATAATTATTTTTACATATTTTAATTTGATATAAATATACAAATATATAATTAATTTGACATAATTTCAATAATATATTTAATTTAAAGGATAATCTTAGGCTATTTTGTTCTCTCTATATATATTCTCAGGCGATAATATTTAATAAATATTAGAACATATAATTGTTTTTTTTTCTTTATGAGTTGTTTTTTCTCCCCAGTAATATTAGATGTGACACATTGTAAATAAAAATATTGTAATATGTTTTTAGGAATATTTTTTTAAGATATGAAATATTAAAAACCAAAATATTGTGATTTCTTTTAAGAAATAAATTTTAAGAAAAGAAGACAAAATTAAAATTTGAAGACAATTTTTTTTTGTTATCTGATTTATTAATTATATCATTATATTAAATGTATTTAAGAATATTAATATTAATTTTTTTTATTGAAAAAATCCTAGGTCATGTTTTCTTCTCCCTATATTTATTCCTAGGCGATAATATTCAATAAATATTAGAACATATAATTAATGAAAGATAAAAATATTCCAGAAACTTTAAAAAAAGAAAAAATAAAAAAATAAAATAAAATTTAAAATTATCTTTGTTATCACTATTAAAACAATTAAAATTATTAAATTATCTAGAGAAAAAAAAATTAACAAATGAATAAGCAAGAAAAATAATTAAATTATTATTATTATTATTATTATTATTATTATTATTATTATTATTATTATTATTGTTGTTGTTGTTGTTGTTGTTGTTGTTGTGTTAAGTACACTTATATATACATGGACAAAAGTAGGGATTATTCTTGAAATATAAAAAAATAAAAGTATAAGGGATGAAATGAAAATCAAATATAAAGGGATTAAATTGAAAAATTAAAAGTCCAAGGGCTGAAATGGAAACCACATTTATTATCAATTTAAATCAAACGACAAAGTTGAAAAAATCGAAACTTGTGTACCGAATTTATTGAGCTATTTACAGCCAATCCGGAAAATAAAAGTAGGAGGACCGAACTGAAACTATATATTCTACTGATTTTGAATTTAAGGACGCAATTGAAAAAATCAAAACTAATATAATTGCAATAAGGGCCAGAACAACAAATTCGGGCGTTCAGGGACTGAAATGAACTTTGCCAAAAACACTGTCTCGCTGATGTCAGCTTGCGCAGGAGGAGAGAGAAATGAGGGGGGGAAATTCAAACGCCTATTGACACGTACCTGGGCACCACATGTATACACGCGCCGTCCCATGTGGAAGAGAGCATGGCGAACCATCGTTCTAGACACCAGTTGATCATTTTTGGACGCCGTATGACGAAGCACGCGCCGCTCGAAACACGCGTGCGCGCGGAAATGGATGGCGCGTGATGGGACGCGCCAACAGTAACCCGGAGTGAAAAATAATAAAAAATTGGCTAATTACCGTTTCACCCCTCCCACCCTGTGCGTTATTTTTTCGTTTTCGAGGGCTAAAACGGTGACTGCACTGTTTGAAGAAATATTAAAAAAACAAAAAACCGCCCGGCCGGACCGGACCGGAATGGCCAATTACGTCGGAGCCCCTGAAACCGGCGGCGTTTTTTTGTCTTTTTCGGAGGCTTTTTTCGCCAATACACTGTAGAAAAAACGGAAAAAAAAAGACAGAGGTGCACCCGCGATGCACCGGGCGAAATTGTCAATATACAGTGCACATGAGTCTGGTGCTACAGTAATGAACAGTAAATCACCAATGCCGTTTAGTGTTTTTGTTAATAAATTCTTAAATTTCAAGATTGTTTATTGATTTCCACTATAATGGATGTGGAAAATCAACAGCTACAGAAATATATAATTTTTTTTTAAAAAAAATCAACTTGAAATCCCACAAGTTGCACTTTTTTATAAAGTCATGGTCTGTGGTGGGAAGGTTTTCTATCTTCCGAGAAGGTGGTCGGCCAGATTTCACTTATTTAAAATCAACATTTATTTATCACATATCTAAAAAGGGACAAATTTTAAATGCTCTCGCAATTATTATACTGCAAGAAATAAAGAAAAATCACGTCCACAAAGTGGACTAATCAAAGAACTAATTATTCATCTACATCTATCCAATAGCATTACACCATATCATCAAGTGGGCCCATCACACAAACATGATCCAACCAAATCATGGACATCACCTGCTGAATCACAACTAACCTCATAAAATCATGACCAAATGAATGGAGGGCAAAAAAAATAAGGACACCCTTCACAATCCAAACAAAATTAATGTTCTCGCTTTAGAGAATCGAAGGGAGAGGGAAGAATTTTTTTTTTTAAAAAAGAAGAAATTTACCCCAAAAAAGAAAAAAATGTCACAATCACCAGAGGAAAAAACAACGAACCCTAATAACAATCCAAAGCCACCACCAATACCAATCTCAGCACCGACATCCTTAAACAGCAAAACAAGAACCTTAAGCTTACCAGAGTTGTGGTTCAAAGAACAATCACTAAAGCATGTAACTTTGAAAATGAAATCTCTCTCAAATAGCCCACTAGCATCACCTCCATCTGACCCAGATAAAAAATTTGGCCTTCTATCGAATGACCCCACCGGACCTGATTACTCTACCCTTCTCTCCGATGAGCTCCTCCTTCAAGTCTTCAATAAAGTCCCGATTTCACAGTATGTTTCTAACTCTCTTGTTTGCAAAAGATGGCTCTTCCTTCATGGACGTTTGGTGCAATCAATAAAGATTATAGATTTTGGTTTTGTTGATTCGGGTCGGGTTTTTACCCGATTCCCAAATTTGGAAAACATTGATATTGTTCATGCTTGTATTAAAATGCCAAGGAATTCCGGGATTTTGATCACTAGGAATAATTTGTCTGTTTATATTGGTAGTAAGTTGTTGTCTGATGGGTTTATCAAAGAAAATGATTTGTTGTCGTCGGATTTGATTGGTAACGGGCTTCAATTGATTAGTGAATGGTATCCCAATTTGAGGAGAATTGTTGTATTTGGCACCAGCGAAAACGGGTTGCTGAGTGTCTCGAGCAAGTGTGAAATGTTGCAAGAATTGGAGTTGCATTGTTGTGGGGATATGTCTTTGAAGGGGATTTCCGGGTGTAGGAATTTGCAAGTTTTGAAATTGATTGGTTGCGTTGATGGTTTTTATAATTCGGTGGTGAGTGATATTGGATTGACGATATTAGCACGAGGTTGTAGGAGGTTAGTGAAGCTTGAGTTATGTGGATGCGAAGGGAGCTATGATGGGATTAAGGCAATCGGGCAGTGTTGTCAAATGCTTGAAGAATTGACTATTTGTGATCATAGAATGGATGGTGGTTGGCTGGCCGCATTATCATTTTGTGAAAATCTGAAGACTTTGAGGTTGCAATCGTGTAAGAGTGTCGATTCAAGTCCTGGTCTGCTTGAGCATTTGGGGTCTTGTCCTACACTGGAAGAGTTGCATGTCCAGCGGTGTCAGATGAGGGATAAGCAAGCGGTGGAGGCTCTATTTTTAGTTTGCAAGACTGTCAGGGAAATCGTTTTGCAGAACTGTTGGCGATTGGAAGATGGAGCGTTTGCAGCTGCAAGCATTTGTAGGTATGAGTTTTTGTAGTTCTGATTTTTGCTATTATCTACTTGTCCACTTATTCGCTTCAAACTATACCTATGATTTTAATAAGAGTTGGTTGACGAATTAAATTTGGTCTCCAAAAAGTGAACTTAAACCACAATTTCAATGTATATTCCATGCATGATATCCACGTATAGCTTTATTTATTTCACTATGTACGATCATGGTTATCCTTTCCAATCTAGTAACCTGGTTGATTAAAGCCTGTTTACGATCATGATATCCACCTGTCTTCATTTGGGACTGTGGATTAAAGCCTGTTTGAATTTGCAAGAAAAATGACTATGATGTAGATTATAATCGCTTGGAGTTTTGGGTAGTTATCCTTTGTTCACCAAATTTAGTTTAAGAATGAGCAAGCAAGCAGTTCACACGTTTTGATACCACGGATCTGTACCTGTTCCCGTTACAATTATTTTATAAAATGTCTAAGGTTGGAAACAATTTGAAAGTTGGCATGTTAATTAATGCAGTACGTTCAACCAATCTTTTGATGGGCCATTTTGTTTCCTTTCTTTATAGGAGGGTTCGGCTTTTGTCTTTGGAAGGATGCTCACTGCTGACAACAGGAGGTTTGGAGTCGGTTATTCTGAATTGGAAGGAACTTCAAAGATTAACAGTAATTTCTAGTAATAATATAAAGGACAGTGAAATAACTCCTGATCTGGCAACTCTGTTTTCTGTTCTGAAAGAGTTGAAATGGCGACCAGATTCCAGATCTCTCCTGTCAACAGGTCTTGCAGGGAGTGGAGTGGGAAATAAAGGTGGCAGATTTTTCAAGGGATTGAAAAGTTGAGCAGATCATTTGATGCTGGGAATCTTGGCTTCAATATGGGGAACAGAATGAATTTATTGGCAGCTGCAAACTATTTTGGAACTAAGCATACACTCCATAGACAGTAATCACGATCATATCTAATTAGATGATTTAGCATAGAGGTAGCAGAGGAGGAATTATCGGTGAACTTCATAAAGAGCCTGTTGAAGATAGCTTAAGCCAATGTCCTATCACCTTCTTTGATTTATAGGGGTGAAATGGATGTCAAGTTGAGTTTCTTTTTGTTATCTTGTAGCAGTGAAAGTTCTCTCCAACATTCAAATAGGTTAGATATTCTAATTCAGCTAGTGAATAGTTAGCTGAGTTGCTAGAATTAGAATAAGAGCAGGAGTGATTTCAGATCGTGGATATTCACCTTCCTCGGGAAGTTGATCTCCACCACATGTAATCTTACATTTTAATTTGTTGAACTTGCAGGTTCATCGGGCCCTGATACACTTGCTAATACAACAATCACTAGACGGATTCATCTTCTATTTTGTGGATCTATATGTTTTGAGAACTATGCATGATTCACGACTTTGCTGAGTCCTTCTATCCATCATTCAATAGTATTGTTGATACTACAGCTTGAATATAGATCCCAAGGTGTTCTTATTCAAATACATTCTGTAAGGCAATGTTGCTGTTAACCTACTGAAGTCAGTCTCCCTTGATGCAGAAGTTTTCCTGTCCTTTCTTTAGGATTTCTTTGCTTTATTAATCTTGCAAAAATGACCACCATATTTAAAAGCAATGACAAGAAGTATCCATTGGATGTCTTCCCTATCCTCAGAAAAACTAGCAGAAGTTTTCGGTCCTGCAGCGACAAGGAGCAAATCGCCTGTCGCTCTTCTGCGGTGAGAAGTGAAAGTACAGGGTGAATGAAGGGAGGGATGTTGTTTCCGGCAGGATATGGAAGAAAATAAAGATCAAATGGCATGGCATAGTGTACGAAACACAAAATGACGACCACCTGGTAACAATTTAGACTAAAATCAATGGCTTGAATTGGTATCATTCCTGTTCACAAGAACATTAGGATAGTCTTACTGCGATTAACGGCTGTGATTGTTAATTGACAGTTATTCTTTTGTATTTCATCCTTCCATCTCAATTTTTCAAATATTATATTCTTCAATATGATCTTTATCATTTGAATTTCTATTTTTTTCCTTGATTTTTTTGTAAAAAAATTAGTGGTTTTCAATATCATTTTTATTCTAATTGATGGTACTATGTGTTTTTAAGTTGTTCCTCATTGTTTTAAGTTCTATTTTTTTTTTCTTGACAATTTTTTTTTTTGTAAAAGTTACTATTCTTTTAATTTTACTATTAATTACAATATTTTTTATTTCAATCTTGACCCTATTTTTTTCATCCTTTAACTAAATTGATTTCCCCCCCTCAATTTCACCCTTCAATTAAATATAAAATTTATTTTGTCTTTTAATTTTAATTTTTGTTCTTTTAATTGCTATTTTTTAAAAATAGTTTTGTATAATTAAAAATATTTTTTCAAATTTATTCTTTATGATCACTTATATATATATATATATATATATATATATATATATATATATATATATATATATATATATTACCCCATTTTAATATTTGAAAATTATGTTTTTTAATAAAAAAAAATAATTCGGCCTGTGATGAAATGAAAGCATACAGGCTAGTTTAGACTTTAGAGTATCATTGTTTATATATACATAGAGAGAGGGAAAGCGCTACTTAGGACTGAAATTATGATTATTTTTTAAAGTGTTTTTTATTTAAAAATTATATTAAAATATTTTATATAAAAAAAATATTAAAAAAATATTTAATTTAAAAAAAAATCATTTAAAAAAAAATAGAGAGAAGAGCATAAATTTGAGGTTTACCTAAGCCAGTTTCTTAGGTCCAACCCCAGGGGGTTGGCCTGGCGGTGGAGGCCTGGGGCTTATGGGTGTGCTTCCCATGAGGTTTCAGGTTCGAATCCGTTCAGGTGCAAACAATTTTTTGGGGTCATCGGACTTGGATGAAATCCTTGACTTAACCATGGTGCACTTGTGAGAAACATGCTTGCCCAGATCTTGTGCACTCCCGAGATTAGTCAAGCCTAACAGCCTAGATACCCGTAGTTAGGTTCGGCTTATAAAAAAAAATTTCTTAGGTCCAACCAGGGATCCAAAACAAGCCAGGTAAAAGTCGCAGGCAGGCGTATTTGACGTCTAATTGGTTTGAAATATGACGTGGCTAAATACGACTGGATAAAAAGCGTGGAAAGTATATTGCGCCCATAAGAAGAGCACCGTTTAAAAGAACGTGGAATTTGACACCGCAGAAAACGAAAGAGAAGAAATCGAAACTGTTGTCCATCAAAATCTCTCTATTTCTTCTTCGAATCAATTAAGGTAAATGCCTCATCTCGATTTCACTTTGACGTCTTTTATTTATTAATTTCTGGATCGATTTTATTTTTGAAAATCCTTAGATCTATTTTTTTTGTTTGCATCAGATTGCTGAGATTTGCGCCTGAATTCTCTTTGAAAGAAAAAAAAACAAGCTAGGCATTATGCTAATTATCAGTATCTTCATATAGATCTGCCTCATGATTGGATCTATTTTTTATTTTGATAATTAAGATTAAAAATATTGTTTTATTTCGTAATCAATTTCGCAGTCACAAGGGAGGGTTTGTTGAAACCGATAGGTTGTAAAGAAGAAGAAGAAAGGTGGGGGGGTTATATTTTTTTGTGGGTTATACATTTGAAGATATCGCCAATTAACATGGAGACTGAACTAGTTGATTTATTTATTTTTATATAGAAATGGCTGTAGGTGGAACTGCTCCCCCAAGAGGAAGTGCAGCTGCGGCTGCAAGCATGCGCAGGAGGAGGACAACAAGTGGTGGAGCTTCAGGAGGAGCAGGAGCAGCTGGGACTATGCTTCAGTTTTATACTGATGATGCGCCTGGACTTAAGATCTCTCCAAATGTTGTTCTTGTTATGAGCATTGGTTTCATTGCTTTTGTTGCTATTCTGCATGTTGTGGGCAAGCTTTACCTTGTTCGTAGGGAGGCTTAAATTGATAGGAGGCTCCTTTTGGTGCCCTGCCCTTGAATTTTCGATTTTGAATCAATAGACTAATGTTTTAAGCAAATGGATGTTGGTTTTGAATCTCGATTATCCAATTTGTTGTTGCAATTCTCACATTCTCTGCTTACAACACTCTGGGAATCGAAAGAATTTCAGTCATCTTGCCCATGTATGGATGTATCTATGTACGAATGTATGATGATTCTGTTGGCAAGGAGGTATTATCAGCAAGGTTTTCTTTTCCATCCTTTTGCAAGCTGTATGGTGGTAACAGATACTATCAACAAAATTGTGAAATGACTGTCTAAAAATTCATAAAGAGAAATCCTCGTGAGAAATCCATTTCTTTATTATACTATTTGGCTCCTACTGTGATTTCCATCAAGGCTCCAGGTTTTACTTACAAGAAACCGGTTTCTCATTTCTTGAATATTAAAGACGCTTGTTTTCCTGAATATTCAGTGAAGGGATCCTCTGTTACTTTGATTTGAATTGATGTTCATGTCTTTGCTTTTCTCCTACGAAGTTTTGATCTTCTAATTTCTAGTGCATGCCGTCATTTATGGTTTGATTCAAAGATAGGTCTTTCTGCCCTGATCAACTGCGTTCTTTCCTTTACATGTTGAATTTGTCTCAAGGATTCCTTTCCTTTATGCTATTTCATAAATTGATAACCAATTCTTCCTGACCAAGAATGCAACCACAACAGATACGGCTCAGATGCAGAGAGCCTGGAAAGCTTTTTTTTGAACAAAGTTCGTATGGATTAAAAAGGGGGAGCTGTACAAAGGAAAACCCAAAGCTGGCTACACAGGCCCAGACAGAGGGACAACAAAAACAACCTACCTAAAAGGGCTCCTCCCTAACACAAAAAAGAGAGGAGAACCAGCACAAACCAGGCCGAAGGCCAAAACGGAAACAACAACCCAGTAAACTAGCCGGAGAACCACCTAACTAAGGGAACAATCCCAGCAGACCACCCTACAAAGCACTCTACAAGTTCCATTCAGACCGCACTGTCTGCGACATTGGGGTGTTTTGGTTGAGCAGCAACGATCTTATGGTCTTCACGCCCTCGTCCTTGAGCATACTCACCACTCTGTGCGTGTTGTTGAAAACCCTTTGGTTGCGCTCCTGCCACGTGAGGTATACCGAAGTAGATAACGCATAACATCCCAAAATGTGGCTTGAATTCGTCTTGTGTCTGAAGTTCGACGAAGCCCATTGAAGGATGTCATCCCACTGAGTGTAAGGGCAAGACATTCCAGCTTTAGATAGGAGGTGAACCCACAGGGCACTAGAAAAACCACATTGGAAGAATAAGTGCGTGTGGGTTTCCGGCTGCACCCCGCAGAGCACACAAGAATTAATGGAGACCATCCGCTGCACATGGGGCCTGTCCATCGTAGCTAGCCTACCTCTCATAGCCAGCCATAAGATGAAGGAGTGCCTTGGAATATGCCCTGGAAACCAGGTTATCCAGGCATGAGGGTGAACATGCCTCTTCCTGCGAATGAAATCCCAAGCTGAAGCAATGGTAAACTTGCCTGAGTGATGCCCAGTCCATTCTAGATGGTCAGACCTATGGACCCTAGGCTGGAAATTGATTGAGTTCCATACTGCACTCAGATCCTGATGACCTGAAGGGAACGACCAATTCCCATTCTGAATGATGCAATCAACTTTCGCATCCCAGGGGAGACCAGTGGAGGCTAAGATCCTTGCTCGGTGAGAGCTAAATAAGGAACTACCATCAGGGAGCCAAGGATCAAACCATAAGGAAGTGTTAGCTCCAGTTCCGATCTTGCTTTTAAACATCCCACGAAACCAAATGCGGCTCTCTAAGATTTTCCTCCAAGCCCAGGATATAGGCCCCGTCACTCTAGCCCTCCAGATACTTTTTCCTTTTAAGAGCTCAGACTTTACCCAATCGGCCCAGATGGAATTAGAAGCTGTATTGATTCTCCAAAGGTGCTTGCACGTTGCTGCTATGTTCCAATCTCTAATGCTCTTCACCCCTAGGCCGCCTTCCCTTTTCGGGTAACAGATTTGACTCTAGCTGACCTTAGCCCCATAGCGCAACATCGAAGAGCCACGCCATAAAAAAGCCGCCAGAATACCTTCCAAAGACTTTATGACCGAGGCTGGCAGAATGAAAATGGAAGACCAGTACACCTGGATAGAGAATAGAACGGACTTGATGAGCTGTAATCTACCCGCATAGCTGAGAGTGGCCGTGGTCCAGAGCTTAATCCGAGATGTGAGCTTCTCCAGGAGAGCATTGCAATCAACTCTGGAAAGCCTAGTAGAAATCAATGGGACTCCCAGGTAAGCCACTGGGGGAGCCTTCCGAGTGAACCCTAAAATGTTCTGGATTTCACTAGCAGCAGCTTCTTCAACCCCGGATAAGAAAATAGAGCTCTTTGGATAGTTGATGCTAAGGCCAGAGAGTTGCAAGAACTTGTCCAGGGTATGCTTTATGATTGAGATAGAAGCAGTATCTGCATGACTGAACATAAGCAAATCATCGGCAAACCCTATGTGGGTAATTTCCAACCTGCTGCAACGCCAATGAAATTTGAAAAGAGGATTCTTTACTGCCTCTTTAACCAACCCACTTAGCCCCTCCATAGCCAGGACAAAGAGATAAGGCGACAAAGGATCGCCCTGCCGAAGACCACGGGTTAACTTAAACCAATGCAGGGAACCATTAATGCTGACCGAAAACCACGGGTTAGTGATGCAGGCCCGAATCCACTGAACCATCATAAGGGGGATGCCAATCCTCTGCAGCCCCTCAATGATGAACTCCCACTGAACTGTGTCGAAAGCCTTCCGAAGGTCAATTTTCAGCGCACATCTAGGCGGGCCATAAGATAAGTGATATCTGTGCATCAGCGCTTGAGATAACAGGACAGCATCCGATATTTGCCTGCCCGGAATGAAGGCTGATTGGGAAGGACTGATGACCTCCTCTAGGGCACCTTTTAATCTGTTAACAATGGTTTTGGAAATAATCTTGTAGAGCACGTTGCAACAAGAAATGGGCCTGTAGTCGTCCATCGAATTGGGATTCTCCACTTTAGGAACTAGAGCAATAGTAGTCGCATTTATCCCCCTAGGAAGTTTCCCAGTACTGAAAAAAGATCTTATAGCCTCAACCACATCAGTTCCCACAACATTCCAACAACATTTGAAGAAATGGGCAGAGAACCCGTCTGGCCCCGGCGCCTTATCATCGGAAATAGAGAACAAAGCTTGCTTAATTTCTGCGTCAGAGATGTCAGCCGCGAGCTCCATTTTTGTGGTATCTCCTATAGAGTTCGGGAAACAGGTGCTACCATCAAGAGTGCTCGACGCGCTAACCCGGGCTAAAATGCCTTTGAAGAAATCAACCGCAACCTCCCCCATCTTATCAGGATCATCAATGCGAATGCCATCCTTATCCACTAGGCTGCTAATTCTATTACGAGAATGACGGTGACGCATGCTGCGGTGAAAAAAAGTAGTGTTCCGATCCCCCAAAGTCAACCAGTTAATACGGGATTTCTGCTTATAGTAAGCCTCTTCATCCCTGGTCAGATGATTGAAGTTAACCGCCGGCGCACGCTCAGCCTCCTTAAGAACTTCGGACTGAGGATCATTATCCAATTGCATCTGAGCGTTAGACCATTCTTCCTTAGCTTTGAGCACTCTGCCAGAAATACCACTTTTGTTCTTCCGGTGCCAGTCAATTAACTGAACCTTCACCATAGTCAACTTACTTGTCAATCTAAAGAAAGCATTGCCATGCACCAGCCGAAGCCAGATGGAGGAAATACGAGGAATGAAATCCTCCTGGCAAGTCCAAAAGTTGAGGAATTTGAAACGGTGAGGGACTTTGGAAGGCTCGATTGGCTGAAATCTCAAAATCATGGCACTATGATCGGACACTGTGCGAGGGAGAAAATGGTTCTGCGCAAGGGGCCAATCAACCGTGAAAGAATAATTGCTAAGGACCCAGTCCAGCTTCTTGATTATCATATTACCAGAATCCCTCCCGTTATGCCATGTGTATTTTAGACCACGGTAAGGAATAGAAGACAACTCAGCTTGCTCTAAGCAACGACCAAAATCCAACATGTGCCCTGCCCAGTAAGGGTCACCCCCACTTTTATCAGAGGCCTTCACCGTGGCGTTGAAATCTCCCATCAATATCCAACTCTGAGGAGTGCAAGAGCTTTGAACCGTAATGTAGTCCCAAAGCTTTTGTCTGTCTGTCGGAGAGTGCATGCCATACACAAACGTGACTGTGAATTGCATGCTAGCTGCTAAGGAAGACACATTGCACGTAATCCACTGTTGATCACTGGACACACAGACCACATGGAATTTTGTTTGGTCCCACCCGACCATTATGCGAGCTTTCCCACCTTGCTGATCATTCATAATGTAAGACCAATCATGCAGCTGCAACCCATCTTCCACTGCTTTCTGATTCCTAGCCAAAAGCTTGGTTTCCAGAAGACCCACCATACCCAACCGATTCTTTCTAATCCATTCTCTAACTGCTATTTGTTTATTGTGGCCATTTAGACCTCTAATGTTCCAGCTACCTATCATAAATTATTATGAAAGAAAGAACCCACTGCACAAACTCAAGAAGCTTAGAGGCGGCGAGCCTCCTTATGCCTTTTCTTACCTCCCTTTTTCGTCTTCACTGTGGTGAAAGGTAAGGAGGAGGTTTCCTCTTCGTTTTGGTCACTATGAGCTTGCCTGGAATCCACCTCCAAATCCTCTTTACTGTCACATGGTTGGTCGATGTAAGAAGCCATTGTTGTAGCATTGCCTTTAGGAAGGATCCCTTTGCCAGAAGACTCAGCACCTTCGGAAGACTCCAAGCCATGGATAGTAGCTTTCCCTTTGTCTGGTTTCTTAGGCAAACCAGCTTGGGTTGGCTCACGGGAGGCCTCAGGTCTCGAGCTCATAGAGCTCTCAGAATGGGCCTTGGCCTGCTTAGTGGGCTTCTTAGCTATACCGTCAGGGATTTGCTCACGGGAGGCTCAGTTTTCGAGCTCTCAGATTGAGCTCCCTGGAAAGCGGACATCATAAATCGATGTCCCGACCAAAACCTTACAGTGAGTTGATGAAATCAAGACACAAGAGATCGAAGCTCAGATGGGTAAATGGAATAAAGCACAGGGAACTGATGAACAAGTGAGAAGCAACTTGTCACTATTTCATGGTCATCAATCTGCAGTTCTTTCTCGCACACTAATTTTCTCTCATCCCATGCATTCTTTGGTAGCTTAGAGAAGAAAAGACGCAGTTATAAGTAATTGGGAGTATAAACATTCACAAAAGGCTTCGAAGGACACGAGGAAAGTAGAGGTATATGTGACGTTTATTTATTCATGCAAAACTGGTCTACAGGGTCCAGATGAGTTTCCTCCTGTCCCTTTGCTTGGAACACGATTTAGTTTGAGTAACTGGACTTTTCGTCAAAATTTGCGGTGCTTGACATTGGAACTAATTTCTGATTGTCCCTTGATCATATTTTACTTTGGCATCTGTTTATCTTCGTGGAGGTAAAACAAGCTGGAAAGGAGGCGGGCTCAGGCACAAGAGGGAGCACTGATGAGAATAAACAAAGCAAGGAAAGAAGCAAATAAGGCAGCAGAACAGGTTATAGAATCAGCAATGATGAAATTATCAACGATTTCAAAAGCACCTGAGATCCAAGGCACCAATTATCCATTTCGGCTGATGCTAACGAGGTCATTCGCACTTCGTTTTTGCCTTTCTTTTTAATACAGCTGATTTGATCGATTCTTTCGGAAACCATCAGGTTTGAATACTTTTCCATGGAGCACCTAAAAAGTATCGACTCTTTTTTTCTAATACAAAATAAACCGACTATTTGACATCAAGCTGGAGAGTTCTAGTCGAGGGCATAAACTGGGATTCCTATCCCTTGGCGCAGCGGCAATCATAGCAGATGCACAACCTATAACGATCATAAAAAACAAAACATGCTATTCTCTGCTTTGATTCACCAAACACAAGTTTATGGAATTAATGGTTAGAAAAAACAAATTAGCCAGTAATGATATTGGGCCCTTCAGCATCTAATATGGTAGCAAAGGTGAAACAAATCTACATTAAAAAAAAATCAGTAACTACGAAAGAATCCAAGCGCATCCAGGTACAGATGATTCAGCTCGGGAAAAAGCGAGTTCAGATTACCTGCGTGCACAAGCCATATATTTGTACAGTACAGGGTTCAAAGGAGGGGTTTCAAAATGTGGCCAAAATAATGCGTAATTTGAAAACTTCAAGCGGTGCCCAACACATGATTTGTAAACTCTCGGACAGGAATGTCAAGAAGGGTCAATGTGCGCTCTCAGAAACCCAACCAGAGACCATACTCTCATCCATGGGCTTCAAGCCCCCAAATGATCTAGCAACTGATTCGAACAGTTTCTCTATCTCTGGTGCGCACCTTATGAATGATCGATTCCAAAAGTTGTATCTAGGATTCTGCGCAAAACAAACACACATTAATCCACACAATAAACCTGCAGTTAATTCAGATCACGCAATGCAATATTCTCAAGTGTGATCACCTTGATGAGCTCGATGAAAGTAATCAGAAGGCCCCATGGATGTGGTCGATTAACAATTAGGCGTTCCAAAAGGACTCTTGTAATCTGCTCTTGGATAATTTCCTGCTGACGGCAAAAACACAAGGTAATGAGCATAGGCATTTTGATGCCACCGAAGTAACTAAATAAATCATTCAACTCATCAAAGCGGAAAAGCCTATTTCAAAAGTTCCCGAAATCTGGAAGAGAGGCTTTTCAAGTACCCTCTTCAGAAATTCACCAGAAAACCTCTCGTGAAGCCCTCACCTTGATTTAAGATTAAAAGGGGTTATTATCAAGAGAATGTAAGAGATATCTCATAAAAAACAAGTTCATCTTCTTTCGAATTAAAAATCCATAATACCCTGATTCAAATTTTAAGTGCCGCTTATCATGTTATACAACAAGATTCAGTGATTTAGAAGTGTACTTCTCAGAAACTAGATAGATGTGGCAGGACAAGATAGTTTGTAGCAGCAACCACCAAACAAAACCACATTTTACCTGGTTTGATTCGGCAAATAAGTAAAGCAAAACAAAAGAGAAGTAGTGTGTATGGTTATTCGGATAGCGTAGTTGATTAGCGACAGCATTTAGAAAGAGGTATCGGCCTTCCGTGTCTAGGTCCAGTATAAGCGTCTGGTAGATATCTAAAGCAGCATCCACCAAAAATACAGCTAAAGGAACAGTATTTCCTGCAGATTGTCCATGAGGTGTTCTTGCCTGCAGCTGCTGGATGGCCTATGTAACAATTACCCAATAGAACTTCAGTGAAGCCATTTAAAAAGAAAAGAAAGAAAATGAAGAAAGAAAAGAATCCATTGTTTTGTCGCCTATCCCTTTGCTTATAGAATTCCACCTGACTACACTAAAAATCAACCAAAACTTCAGAATCTAAAAACAGAACAAAAATGTCATAAAAGGGCATCAGCACGGAAAGAAATGCAAGCAATCTCTCAAGATATTTAGATCATATTCCTAGTATCATCTTGTGCAAAAGGAAAATTCCAAGTAGATTTATCTCATAACAAGATAGTAAAATTTGCAATCTGTATCGTAAAAAAAAAACACCAACAATTCCAAATGAATAAACACAGAAAATACCATACTATACAAGCATGGATAACAGCAGATAGTCTGTGAGACAACAACAGGACAACACATGAAGAAAATGGCTAACAGAATAGAGCATTACCTGCATTCCAGCATAAAGGACAAGGGAGTTGATCAACGGTACATTATAGCGGGTTCCCGAAGATGCAGCTTCACCAGGTGAAAGGAGCAATCTCTGCTTCAATTCAGCCAGGAATGAAGAGCCCTGTTGCCTAGTCTGCAGACAGATTCAAATTAAATAATTGAGAAGATATGCTAACAGGGATGGTATCAAAACAATATACGGCAGGTCAGGATGTGAATGCTTATAATGATGTGTAATGGAAAATGGAACAAAAAATGTCAAGCACAAATGATTACAGCAAGCAATTAAAGTAACGGATGTATATGAAGAAGCACAAGTGTTATTATGTAGTTCAAGAACCAAGAGAAAACAGCACACTACCAAAGAAAGGGGAAACAGAAAATACCTTGAGATACTCATCTACATCAGTTTTCATCAGCTTTAATTTAAGAGCTGCATCAACCTCAGAGAGAATGTGAGGAGGTTCCCTAATTTCCGGAAGCAAATCAATCTGAAAAATTTAGACAGAACCAAACCCTCCGAGATCAAATTACACAACCATGAAAGTCATGATAGGATTTGTTAGATAAGTAAGTGATTATTGAATAAGAATAACAGACCTTTAAGTTGGGAGTAGATGGATCTGGCAGCCTCATATTGAGGGGGAAAGCACTAAGAATAATATTACGCATTTGTATGCAGCTTGGAGGAATCACATCACAGAAAGTGAAATGGTAATCACAAAGGAACTCAGGGAAATCATGTAGTAGCACCAAAAGCACCCTAAGTGTACCTTTATATAGCAAGTGAACCTACAAGAAGGACTAGATCAGACACATCATATTAAGTTAACAATGAGCTGCAAGAGCTGGGTGAATGCAAGTGACATACTGGCACAGCCAGCTCGGCATTCCTCAAATAGGGCTCCAGGAACTGGAACAAGTCTACCAGCAACCGCTGGACATGGGGCCAGCCCTTCTGTGCATTTCCTATGAGCAATCTTGGCATGAAATTCCTATGACTCACCAATGAGAGCCATACATAGCTGCAGAAACATCAGAAGCTTGTAAGAACATGGTATGAGCATTTACCGTCAACATTGTTGAAACTTGTTCTGTCACCAAGGGAACAGCTTGACATAACTAATACAACAGGTACGAAAACCACAGCATTTAACAACAGGACTTTGAAAATCCAATTTATCAACAGTATTGAAACTGCATATCAGTGAAACATTATGCGAGTTTTCTCACCATGATATGCTGGATTCACTACCATCAATATTAGAAGTTCAGAAAGAAATTTCCATTCTTGCAAGTATAGGTGGCTAATGTCTTAAAAACATCACTTCCCAACTCGTGATTTTGTTCATGGAATTTTTCCCTAGGTCAACTTTGAGATCTGTTTCCTCCCTCATCTTTCCTTTTGTTTCTGTTTGGAAGGAGGAAGGAAAGGTATAGTCTTGCTAAATCAAGAACTCAGAGGATCATTGAAGATGGTCAAAAACTGAGAATGGTCTAGATGCAAATAAAGAAGCCTACTATCACGGAACAAGCCTAAAGATAAAGACCACAAATAGAACAGTGTTACACTAAACCTTCCCAGTTTGTTAAGAGGGTGTAACTGAAAGAAGCAACTAGAAAGCTAACAAAATTGTATTCTTGTCTCCTACTTCAAACCATGGTCTCCATCCTATATATTTCTGTTATGGATGCCTTCTTTTATGCCAGCAATTTTATGAAAAGGAGCTCGTAGCACCTTTCAGGATACTGTTATATTGTCTAAGATCTTATCAAATACCATTAGCTATTAGCTGCACAGTTCATGATACAGACCTGAAACCAGGAACTTTAAGGGGCTGCAGATTGTGGAATGCACCAGCAAAGGCAGTCAAGATCTGTAGCATGTGCAATTAACATCAGTGGGCATATGCTTCTTTAAGTAGGCACAATGATGTATAAGGGAGTCCAGATAAGAAATACCTGAAAGTTTACACCATCGCCAATAGGCTCTGGGGAAAGGAGATCTCGAAGCCAACTAATAAACAATCTGAAATATGGTCTTGCATTAAATGAATTTTTCTTCTCCTCTGAATCCTTTTGTATGAATTTCACAGTGATGGACAAGATCTGTTGAAATAATGTAAATATGAGGAACAATATAGAAGTCTAAGAAGAAACAGAGCAATGGTAGTGATTTTGCTCCAAGATAAAATTCTAATGATCTTGATGTAACTGAAAATGCAAACCCCTATGGATAAGATTTACCTTTGACAATGGAAAGAGTTTACTCGATCCCTGCTCCACCTGATGAAACAAAGTATTAAATGAAAGATGTTACAACATCATAAACTAAATACAAGATCAAAGGAACAGCAGTGCAATGAAGGATTGCATTTACGATTGAAAAGCTTACCTTTAGGATTGAAAAGACCAATTTTGCATAGATATCAATAGCAAGGAAGGAGAGATTCTGCATTTGATGAGGTGGTTGCAGTCCACCGGAATTGATCACCTCAGAGGACAGGCAGTGCACAACAGAGAGCTCCTGAAATATTGTGGAAATTATAAAAATGCATCTTGAACATTATTCCTGAAATATAAGTTCAAAGGAAAGGAAAAGTACCATGAGTACACGAAAAAAGCGATCTGTCATCTCGTCCCCCTTCAGCAATCCATTTTGATGCAGCTGTGAGATGTAATGGGTAGAAGCTGCATCACTTCCACCAGGGTGTTCACAAATCCGATACCATTCGTCAAAAAGCATGGAAACCTACATTTTACAAGAACAATATAAACATCTGGAAAATACCACAAAAAGCATTAGGAATTTTCACACACTTCCCAATTATTAAAGCAAAACAAAAACAACACAGCACAACGAAGATACATGTCATCCATAAGTGATGTTTGTGCTGTGTAAGAGGGGCAGAGGGATCAATGTATTCTAAAATTCCTTTTACACTTAAGAAGATCACATGATTCCTCAAAGTCTCAATGTATCTTCCAAGAAATGACCTTAGAGAAGCTCAAAACACTTTGATCAATCTCATACAACAAGTGGCATCGCTGTCAGGTTTCAGCAAATACAGCAAGCTAACAAAGCAATAGACTTCCCCGGGTAATGTAAAAATAAATAAATAAATATTGCTTGCAGATGCCAATTAGAGAAAAATCTATGAGCCCTGAACTTCTAATTAAACTATTTGAGCTCCAGATACCTGCTCACGAAAACCATCTGGTTCCAAAGGTTCAATGTTGCTATATTCTTCCCTGTTAGCTATCAACTGATTGGTAGGCTGTTTCCAAAAAAATAGAACAAAAAAAGTAGAAAGTTTAAATTCAGACCAAGCACAAAAGGGAGTGAAGTATAAACCATGCAATCTCCACTGACCTTGTCTCTAGACTGTCTTGTCTTGTCCTCCTTTCCAAGAGCTAGATTAGTTAGAGCAGCTGCGTTGACACCAGGGTTCCTAGCAATCTCAATAAGCTGTTGCAATGACTCGGAAGATCCAGGTTTTGCTGCAAGCTGCAAGTCAGATTCACTAAGAAAAGTCAAACAAAACAGCACATAATGAACTCCTAACATGAAGATGCAAGAATACAACCTTGGCCAGAACATCGACAAAATTGTGGAGTTCAGAGATGACATTGGATTCTTCAGCAACCAAAGCTTGGATGAGGGAAACAGCAAAGTCCGTTGCAGCCCCTGTTCATTTTATGGAAATAGTTAATTGAATCAAGTGCAATAATGTATACTCATTATATAATAAGAGTTCCCTGGACATACTATTCCTTCCCCCATCAATGAGTTTTGCCATATGAACATTGTACTCTGCAAGGTTGAGCAATTCACTTCGCATCAGGCCAAGGGTAATATCTTTATTGAACTTTCGTTCCTCGTCTGAGTAAATCACCTGTAAGAAATAAAAGACTGGTGTAATTAACATCCATCAATGCAAATAGAAGAGCAATTAAACAAAATCAAGACAGGAAAAACTTGTATCTGTTGAATTAAAGAGGAAGAATATAAGTTCTCACTCGACACTGAACTCACTCTGCTACCAAAATCATGAATACCATACAACAGAGTTAGAGAATGTCATGCATAACCTAATATGTAAAACTTCACTGAGGCATACCCAGCTAGTGAGTTCCTTAACCACAAGCTTGCACACATCACGAATAGCAGCCAGAATAGCAAGGCAGGCATTAACGTGAAAACTGTTTGATGCATTCTCATATAAACCCTTGAAAACCTGTACGACAATTAGAAAAACTCAATTCATGAAAAACATAGAAAAAACTAAGAGCAATTGTTTATTTCAATGGGTATTAGAACAGGCAGCAGGAATCGATAGTGAAGTGGCGGCAACCACTATAGCTAGACAACAGATGATATCATTAGTCACTGAAAAAGGAAGCACACCTTTTGTGCTACAGCCAAGGCAGCCTCATCTCGACTGACACTTCTAATTATGATTTCAGGAACCTCTGCAACTACCCCCTGAACACCAAAAGGGCAGTGATATTTTAGATGACCAAACTCAAAATCACATAAAAACAATAAGAGATGTAAGAAAATTGGGTGTGGGCAGAAGAATGTGATTGAAAGCCATATCAGCTGAGATAAGAGTAAAAGGATACAACATTAGACGACAGTCAAGAATGTGTGATTTGCCAGCAGTACATGCCAAAAGCAAGAGAAAAAAGCAGTACCTGAATTTCAGCTTCTCTAGAATCACTAGTCACCAAAGTCTCCAACTGAAACCATTTAAGATGGAATATCAGCAGAAGAATATAACCACTTTCAGTGCATCAACTAAAATAAGTACATGCTAGAAGATCAATCATCTTTGCAACAATAACATCACATAGGCCTCTGGTTAGAATTAAATCCCCTATCCCTTAGCGTAATTGGAAGATAAAACATTTGACCTAGGTGCATATATACATAAAAAAAAATGCTTAGGCATACAACTATCCACTTGCTCTAAGACATGACAATCATTAAAATGGTTATGGACACAAGCAAAAAGATTCAAACCAACCTTCTGGGCAATAATCTGATACTTGTCCAACACATCTCTAGTGTTCAATGAAGCATCTGCAACGCTACTCCCAACACGCTCAGAAGCAACTGATGAAGATGGTGGTTGAGAAGAAACTCCCGCTTCCTTCAGACATTAGATACCACAAATATTTGTTTTAAAAAAAAAGTTTGGCCTCAACCATGTCAAAACAGAATTAGTAAAATTTCTCCCAACCTTTACAACATCTGAGGATTCCACATGGCTAAGTTCAGAGGAAGTGGTAGCAGAAATTACAGCACTGGTAGAAATGTTTTCAGAACCTTGTTGGATATGAATTGAAGCAGCACTGAAACATAAAATGCAGAATGTTAGATTCAAAATTCAAAATTTTGAAAAATTAGAAAAATCAAGTACCAATAAATAACCATAGAACACCTAAGAAGTGCGGCTGAATTAGATTCAATAGCTTCTGAAGCCACATCCAATGAAACTGAACCATATGCACTAGCAGGACCAGTAGCACCGGAAGAAGCAGAACCTGTAGGAATGACATGAGAGCTCTGGCCAGATTGGTTTTGCCACGGAAGCCGAACAAAATCCTGCATACAACAGGGGAAAGGAAGAAGGGAGTTCAGGGAAGGAATTAACTTTTAAGTGCATTCTTTCTGAAAACCATATATCATATGGAAAAGATCAACAGGTATGTACCTCGTAAACTCGCTGTTGAGAGACAGTCAAATGACCAGGCTTGGGGCGGAGAGCCTCAGGTATAATGCCCATAGAACTTTGGGTGTACATGTTTGCATCAAAAAATGGTGGAGCAACACCATCTCTATGTTTCCTTCTTAGAAGTTGTTGAGCTATTTCCGTGTCAATGGTTTGTATGGCCTGCATGGAACACCCATCACAAGAGGACTACATTAACCTGCCATATCTTTGATCAAATAGTGTAGAGCTATTTAGTGATGATTTTTTTTCATATTATTTCCAAGAACAAGCCGACTAATATTGATTTCCTGCATACCATGTTCAATTCATTCTCAACAAAAGAAAACACGTAACTAGAATGAAAATAATGACTGGACAAGGATAAGCAACCAACCAAGAATGGAGAACAACAAACAATACCAAAGTAAAATCCTTACAAACTAGAACTTAAATTCTACTGAAAATTAGCTAAAAACACTCCTGAAAGTGTCATAGAAGCAAAGTTCCATATGAAAGCCAAAAAGACCACCCAACAATTACCTCAAGTGTGAGTAATTTTTAAGATTTTGGATTTTAATTCCATCCAACTAACTGTTTAGTGCCCCTTAAAAAGCAGCTAAACATATCCTACTCTCCCAGAGTAATTTCATATACAGCCTTGATATGTTGTGATACTAGATAACAAAGAGGGTATCTCAGTCAGCGGTAAAGAGTGAGCAAATCAGTAACATCTAAACCAACTAAGTGGACGACAAAGCTAGGTATTTTGTGTATTCAAATTGCCCAAATTAAAGCAAAGGAGGTAACAGCTTTGAACAAATCTAAATAAATACAGCCCTAGTGTAAACAATGCCCAATTCAAAATGAGTGTATTCCTGGTAACCAGAAGATCCAATATTCTGAAGCTAGATTGATATGTGGATATCCATGGTTAACACATTCCCTTGCTCATATCCAAATTTTGGACACTGCTGAGTCACCATTTCCTAAAATTTAAAATTTACTAGTTCTTATATTTGGAACACGCCTGTTGCATGCCCAAGTCCAAGCAACGTAATCGATGATACATGTCAGCCTATTCATCGAACACCAGCAAACAGTGCTTCTAAAGAACACCTTAACCAACCCTTGACTATTCTAAACTACTACTACTGGGATCTGATATGAGCACCACAAACAGGGGAGAGCTGAACTCATTAACTAGCATAGACATGGTATATAAATTATATGCATGGCACATTACTCAAGAATAAAAACACCCCCAAGCTAAGAAGAGGTTAATGAAGTAGGTGTATATCAAAGCTAAAACCGGAACCTTATCTGTAGCAGCCTGTTCAATCACCGCACACCCAAGATCAAGGTTATCATTGGTAACAAGTTGCACCGCATGCTCCAGAATTTCACTTGTTGAGAGACCCTGAACTGAATTCCTTAGCTGACTTGATATTGAACTACGTAATGGCTCCTGGCAAACAGACAGAACACCAATTTACCATACTGTGAAGAAGGGATATCAAATACAATGATCCAGCTTCAAGTTCCAAAACAACGAAGGAGAAAAAAGAGCTAAGAAGTTCTGTGACAGAAAAAACCTTGCATGTCACATGAGCTAAGCTTCCAGCCAAACTGGCAACCATTAAATGTGCTGCATTATATATTCGTGTTTCATCGGATTCCATGGCATAATCCTATAATTGGAAGGCATTAGAACATGTCTGTGAAATAACAATGTTCAAAGTTTCTAAAACATGTGGATATATTTGATTCAAGCTAACAATGCTATTGTTAAGAGACAAAATATGAAGGTGTTAAAAAACATAGAAAAAATAATTTTGATCAAGATAAGATGACAGCGCCTGTGGAGCTTGCTCCCAAGGTAGGTAGATACAGCAAGCCCCAATACATATGGCACAAATTCTTTGTTTAGGTCAATGTCCAAACCTTCAAAACAAGCTCTTTTGTTGTCTGTGTTGCAATAGAAACACTTCTCTGAACAATACCAGACACTATATCTTTGATGGCTCTGTCCATTACAGCAGGAACCAGTCTGTAAATTGTTAATGAGATAAAGACTATCAGAGAAACACAAAACAAAGTAACTTTAAAGCATGATGAGATAAATGTAGAAACCATTTGAACCTTTGAAAATGCACATGTAATCCCCAAGAATTTAACTTCTGATTGATAATAACATGAGTTCCGATGTTAGGTATTGCTGTGGGAAGCTGCAAACATCAGAAAACTTGTGAGTTAGAGGCACATAAGTCAGTCTATTGTCAGACTAACAGCTTATGAGCTTCAATGAACCTGACTAGCCGGAAAGGCTGACTGGGATGGAGTAGCTTGGAATAGTCCTTGTGCAGAAGGGAGCTGATCAGACAAGCCTAATGCAGCTAGTTTTTCATCCTCCGTCAATGTACCCGAAGAAAGATGGACAGGAGAGGTATACTTAAGACACCAAGCAGATTAATAGTTCAGAAACATATCAACAGCTGCTTAGACAAAAATAGATAACCAAATGCACACAAACCTGAGATAACATATGAGTGTGAACACCAGAATTAGGTGGGCTTGCAACCTCAAGTGGTAGCTCAACATGATTTAGGGGAGATATAATTCCAGATTTAACTTCTGGAACCATCAGTGGTTGGGATGCTCCTACATCTTTATTGGAAAAATCAGGATTCCCTTCGATTTCCCGTTTCCTGTCCTTAAGAAGAGAAGTTGGTGCTATGTCCTTCATATCTACACCAAGGTTCTTGAACAAGACCTGAAGTGCCAAAAGAATATTATTGACAAATAACCAAAAACAGCATCATTGTAGAAGGGCTTCTATCACAACAACAACAAAAAAAGCATGCAGTTGGCAAGTGCTGATTGTATCCCAATACCTCTATGTCAAATTTGAGGTTCATTTTCAAGTTCGGCATTGAGTAGATCTCAGCCAGCAATCCAAGAATGCCCATAGTCCAAGGATTAGGAGGTTGGTATGCTAGACTGTTTTGGCATGGCTCTAGAACCTACAGCAAGTAACAGAATGAAAGAATTATACACCAATCAAATTCAGAGACATTCAAATTGTCAACATGCTTACCTTGGATGTAAATGGTATAACTGCAATCATCAATCCCTTCTCATATGCCTGCCCAATGACAAGATCAAATCAAGTGAATATATGATTCTTAATTGAAAAAAAATAAAGATGAAAAAGAAAAATTGAATAAGACTTGTTATTATTGAAGAGCACCACTTGATCTATAAGAATCACCTCTATGATCAAAGATTTGGGATCTATCTCACGCGCCCTTAGAACTTGGTTCCTTCCAATAGTTAATCTCCCAAGCCAGCTTCCCAGATTTTTAAGCAATGAACGCTCTTCTGAACTAGATTTTATAAGCTCTGATCCCAAAAGAACCTGAAAACAGAACAAAGGGTAATACTTATCTATTCCACTTTCAAACTGAAAAGGACTTATTCATGCTACTTGACTTTCTGATAATGAAGTTGCTTAACAATGTCCAGTGCACAAAGTGCACATCATGAAACAAACCTTGCTGTTTTCATATGTGGCTTGGGCAATCTCCTTATTTAAAGCTTTTGAATTAACTTTATCAAGGAACTTCAAGTACAAATCATGAAAATTGGGCTCAATGCTTGCTCTGAATGAAAACATTAACCAAGACCAATAAGGAAGAGGCAACAGCACAAATAATTAACCTATTACTTAAACAGAGATAAATATGCATAAAAACGTTTACACAAACTAAGGAATCAGGGAAGGAAAATTGGAAGAGGGTTCTGACCTTTTCATGACCATGTACTGGGCAAACCAGGGATAGTACTGCTCCTTTAGTATTTCAGTAAATTCTTTTGCTTTAGATTCAACATTTGCAACTGAAATATTATTGATCATGAATGATACTTTGTCCTGAATCTCTGATCCTGGAGCCTGTGAACAAAAATTAAAACTGAATAACTAACAGTGCACAAGAAAATATGAAATTGCTTATTTTTATTAATATATTATTTGAAAGAGAAGTAAAAAACATTACAAATAAAAGCTTAGGACTCCATCATATAAGGAACAAATATGAAAACAAAACAATTCAAGGAGAAATTAATAAGAAATGAGCTTTGCAATGTTAAAGGCCATCAGAAAAAAATCCTGCAAGCAGAACACCGTGAGAAGATCAAGTTTAAATTATAAATCCCACAACAGCTTCCTTAAGAGTAATTTCCTAGAAATTTTCTATTTTTAGACATAGAAATATTCCAGATTCAAGGACCATTCTCTTTCCTAAAGCCACAAATGCAAGGGTAAAAGTTTCTCTACCCCCACTTGGGAACACCTACCTACTTATCCAACAAAGGCGAAGGGCTTGCTAATCAACAACCTTATTTGCAAAACATACAAAGAAAGCTTCCCAAATGCTAAATAAAGATGACACTTATCATTACATGATGTGCAGTGCCCTCAATAGCATACAATTGCTTGACCACCAATAACCAAGGCCCATTGAAAAGAAGATTTCAGGAATATTACATGGTAAAAGTTAGAATAGATGGCTCATAGCTCAACCCCTTATGAAACAAATTGCCACTGTAAACTTTGAAGACTTCAAAATAAATACCAGTTGTTTTAAACTTCCAAACTTTGAAAGAATAGAACGGGCAACTCCATTCAAAGTTTAATACTTAAATGACCAAGAAACGTTTTCTTTCCCAAATAAATTATCATCATAAATAAGGTGGGAGTATAGTAGTTGCAAGTAATAAAATCCTTTAATGGATAAAATTCAGAGGGATAAAAAGGGCAATAGCTCGTATAAAATTTCATACTTAAAGGGGCCTCTACACATCTCTAGGAGGAAAAAAAATGAGCACTACCATTGACTTCCATACATTCTTTGTAGAAAATACTGCCACTTATGTGAGAATGAAACAGAATGTAGTACCTCTATCGGTGTTTCTCTTCTCTCAGCAGCAGCCATAAGTGTTTCGATGTTCATTGCAGAGCCAAACCCTGTATTAAAACAGTTGAAGATATGATAGCTTAATGTAAATAAGAAAAGATTATGATCATTTAATGAGCTTACTGGTGGAGGTAACTCCTCGGGAAGGACGGACAAAACCAGGAGAAGATAACAAAGCCGAAGAAGTAACTGTACTCTGCAATCACAACATAAGAATAAGAAGTACTATATGAATGAGATCAAATATTAACCCCATCACATTAATTGATAGCAGAGGCTACCTTCTGAATGCTAGAAACATCACTTGAAGGGGCAACTGAAGATTGCCCAATGGAAGATAGAAACTGTCTAGTCTCATTAAATGGAGCTGCAGATGCAAATTGTTTAGGCTCATTAAATGGAGCAGCAGATGCTTTCAAACGGTCATCAAGAGAACTTTCATGTCTCTGTTGAAGATGGAATGTGGAGGAAAGCTGCTGCCCAGCCTGCTGAAAGTTAATGTTATTTGACTGCAATAATGGCACAACATTAGAGAACAAAACTACAAAGGCTGTTGAGACTATTAATTAGTTTGACCAACTAGTTTAGCCCCTAATCTAGTTAGAGTTATGATCAGATTGTGATATAAAAATGTCATATTTCAATATTTGCAACAGATGCAGTGATGTATTGATAAGATAATGCAATAGGGTCAGGGAGCTGGAGGTACAATGATCCCAGTGAGAAGCAGATGCAGAGATGGTGGTCCCAGGGAGCTGAAGATAATGCAATCGTCGTAACATGCATGTTAAAGTTTTATCTGAACATGGAACACAGCAGTTCAAAACTTCCTCGACAACCTTTGTTTTATTTCTTAGGATGCAGACTATTTATTGGAGCACTAAACATCCTCGAAAAAAGTTATTAGAGATCTCATGCTTTCACATGAGACGATATAAAATCCAGAGAATGTTCATAACTGCAATCCATGGTTGAAAATAAAATGAAAGAAGAATCAGAGTGCTATGATTTATATATTTCGCAATAAAGAGATGGGCATGTATGTGTGCCCAAAACTCCAGCTCCCTGACACTATTGCACGACTTATCACCAATTGCTACTTCTACTGCAAATATGTTTCTGGATTGAAAACTAAGGTTGATAACAAAATTTTAAAAATTCCACCAATCAAAGAAACTAAATTTCATGTGAATTTTAAAATAAATATCTTAGATGGAACCCTTGCCAAAATTTCATGTATCAAGTTTCCATCACTTTAAACAAACAAAATTCAATGTCAAATGTCTTAAGAGCATAATATTCACGTCTCAAGTTTCCATCTCATGTGGTAACCTTTGTAAGCATTCATGGATCTAGTTAAAGTTATGAATGCATAAGACAAAAGGAGAAGAGCACAAATTCTAAGCACCAAAAAAAACAGTTCCTAACCTCTCCATTTACTGAGGCAGCCGGGGACAAACCAAGGTGATGAGCAGCAGAAGCATTGTTTATTCCATCTAATTCCAAATGCCCTGATGAAATCCTGGCAAGTGCCCGTTCAATGAAAGCAACAAGCTCAGCATGAGTACCACGCAGATGCGATATTTGTAAGATATGATTGCAATACTGTGGCCATTCAATCAAACGGTCCACAAACTGCTCTAAGGCCTTAGTCCCAAACACAAACATCTGCAAACAGAGGTCATACATGACATTATATATGCATATATAGAGATATCTAGAATGGTTAAATGTCGCTCAAGGATGATGACAGACTTTAGAATCTGGAGGTTTTCGAAGCGCATCTAAAACACCACGCAAGGCAATCCCAAGAGTGAGGTGAGTAACAAGCTGGTGCCTGATAACAGAACCTGAAAAGCAATTCAAAAACATGACCACATAAATCTGCTGAATACATTCCAAATCACATTTATTTGCATAACTATATATATCTCGAGATTACTTAAAGTAGAGCCAAATTCATGCAGATAAGATATTCACAGCTTCATGCCTCATGTTTCAAAATGCAAATACCAGTAGAAATCACAGGCAAATAGATATCTGATTTTATAAATGGATTTTCATTCAAGCAGTATGCAGTCAACTTCTTCAATCAAGTTGTACGCAATCAAATAACAGCCATATGCTGCAATTCAAACTTATATCAGCTAAACTACTTAGAAATTAATCACAATATTTTTTGAAAGAATGATACAAAAATACAAAATAAAATACATGCAGTTGTAAGTTACCTGTATCAAAAATCAAATACTTGGACAACCAAATATATGCTGAAACTCCAAACTCATGTACAAACAAGAGTAGGTTCAATATGATAGACACAACGAAGTACATGATACAAAATTAAAATTGTACAAGCAGCACCACAAACTTGAGCTCTTAAGCATAATTATTAACACGGGGCCGATCAAGGTAACTTGATACCCAAGAATTGGACTAGAAAACTAGAAAGATGAGCCATGCTATTAACTATAACCTCTGAAATGAAGCTCACCAAAAAGAAGAGCAGCAATTTTTAGTTGCCTTTCTGGATATTTTGGGAAGAATCTATATTCTTCAAATAGATTGCCAATCATGCACTCAAAAATCAATTGTTCCCTGTAAGTGATTTCAACGAGTGATTAAGTCATACAAATGAAATCAAAAGTCTCTGATAGGTCCCCACTAACAAAATAAAAATATTAAACATCAAAATAAAATATTAAACGCTAAAACCCTCAAATAGGCACCACAAAAAATCATCTAAAACTAAGATGATACTGGTTTGGAAAGGTATCATCAGCCAAATTGAGACTATTGTTCATACTTGTCTATCAAAAAGTACACTGATAAAAATAACTACAATCATTTCAAATGCTTGTAGGAGACAGGCACGTGCAACGTATGCAAAATATACAATTCAGGATGTATGAACAAAACATGGAGTAAGAATCGAACATTAATCTTCTCCAAAAATTATTATGGTTAGTATAATTTTAAAGCTAAACTTTCAACACTCTAAAGGCACATTTATTATAATTTTACTACTGAAAAAAATTTAAGGACACGGGACGTAGTAAGATTCCAAAAGAAGCAAATGCTTTATAAAGATTAACATTATACCTATTCACAGAAGATTCTTTGAATCGAGCAAGCATTTGAACCATTGCATCCATTGTCAGATGACCAGAAAACATTTGATGGAAATAAGAGTTTGCCTCTGCCTCAACATCATCCGAAAACCCATCAGGGGTAGATGAATCTGCCGAGCTACCATTCTGCAAACTTGGATTGGAGTCCATAGCTGTTACATGCAACCTTTCCATTTCCTCAGAAAGTCGGGTGGATATAACTAAGCTGGTTTGGGCTTTTAGGACCTGCAAAGTATGCAGAGATTTAGAATACCACCATGCAATTATATGGAGAAGTCCAGAATAAATTAAGTGTAGAGGTTAGAACCTTCAAGAAGGATGAACTAGTCTCCGAATAAAGAGTCACAATGTTACTTTGAGGATGAAAAGGTTTGGCAGAAATCTCCTGTGATCCACCAGGCTGAATCTCCTTCAGAAACTTGAGACATTCCTGAAAAGTTGGATAATACACAAAATTGTCATGTATAGCTATTTCCATAACTAAACAGCAATTTAACTTGGCAATAGTAAAATACATTTAGAATCCCAGAGATAAGTTTCGCAAAACCAAAAAGTATTGGCATCATCATGAGGAGGTTAGAAGGACAGGTGAACATTACCTCAAAGAATGAATCCTTGTATGTAATTAAATTATTACCCAACCACTTTTCAAGGTCTATAAGCTCTTTTCTTGAAGCGAGAGCTGCTAATCTGATACCAGAAGGAAAGGGAATCATGTCTAATACTGATGACAAAATCTGCGTAAGGAACAAGAAATATGAGCTCAGAATTAATCAAGCACAAAACTACCAACAAAGAAACATAACTAAAAGATGAATTCAGAAATGATTAGATCAGTGAGAATAATGCAAGTCTATGGAAAAAGTTCCCACGGAATGGCAGCTTTAAAATTTTGCAGGAGGTGATGGAACTCTGCAACAGCTAGAACAAAAATCAAGTTGTGAATTCTCTCCATTTACCTTTAGCTCTTGACAAGCATCCAATATCTCGGTCATGATGTTTGGTTCAACATTGTGAGCATCTACAAATCCCCGTAACAGAAGATTAGGGTTCAGATGCCAGAGGTAAAGCATCATACCTCTACCAGCAACACTTTTGACTAAAAGAGGGAAAGCCATAAAAGACACTTCATGTTGAAGGAGGCTGTAGGCAGTCTGCAATAAGAGAGGTAAAATTGATCAGCAAAATATATATGTAGGATATAATTCCAAGAATCATGAATAAAACAACAGAGGTACATTGATATGTGACATCCCAAGAAGCAACAATTCTGGACAGTGTTTGAGAGGATACTCAAGCATTGATCGAACAGAACTAGCATGACCCCTCTCAGCCAGTTGACAAAGTATATCCAAAAGGTCAAGGCACACCCACGCATGATTAGCATGCCCAACTTGTAGCTTATGGCCATGCAAAGCATCAATATAGTTCTGCAAGAATATTAAATAACTTTTCATTATCAAAACAGGGATTGTTAACTTGGAATGGAAGCAAAAAAAAGGTAGAAAGGCACCATACCAGTTGCCTTCCAGAATGGGCAAAGGTGAACACTTCTGGTGGTGCCAGTACTGCATGTTTCAGAAAAGATAGCTGACCTTCAGTATTCTTCCAAAGAGACCCATAGATGGCATGGAGAGGGAACGGATCCTGCAAATATAAAAGATACAGATTCATAAGAAGAAAACAAACATCCCTGTTTAAGTAATAATTGGCACCCACATGGGCTGTTAGTTGGAAATCTTGCTTGAGGATTATATATGTTAATGCTGATGATAAAGTTGCAGCTGTAATTAGCGACGGGGAATGGAGGTGACCACATCCAAGAACAGATGATACGGTAAAAGTTCATAGTGCTATATGTGGCACTATATATCCTTCCATTGGTGAAAAATGACAGGGTCTTATGGAAAATCACTCCTGGAGGTAACTTTACATGCAAAAGTTTGTGCGGATCAACAAGAGAAGAGCTGTAGAGTTGAATGGTTGAAGCTGACTTGGGGTCCTCTATATGTACCTAACAAAGATTCAATGCTTGGCTGGCTATCTTAAATCAGCTTTCTACTAAATCTCAACAAGTGAGAAAGGGAAAATACTGAGCCCCAGTGTGCTATGTGCAGTCAAAAGAGGGAAGATAGGGATCATATGTTATTACTTGCTCGTTTGCTAAAGATGCTTGGTGTTCTATTTTCCAATTGTGTGGAATTCAAAGAGCTGTAGGAGATTGGCAATATGAGTTTGATTATGCCGAAAGAAATTTGCAGAAGAAGTGCTTTTCTTCTATTATCCTCAGGCTTGCTTGGTGTGGGCTCATTTATTCTGTTTGGAAGGAGAGTGATGCCAGGTTCTTCAATGGAAAAAGCTCCCAAGCCACAGTTGTAGTTGCTCGGATTGTTCAATTGATTCAGTTCAGATTGTGCAATTAGATTTTTCTACATGAGGCTTTAAAAAATCCTACAATTTGCTGATCTCTTTAATCTGATCATTATCTGCTTCATTGTTTAGTCTTAATTCTAGCATTGTCTTTGTATTGGTTTCTGGGCTTCGTAGCAGGTTTGAGTCCCCTACTTGGTTGTTTCTTGATGAGATAAATATCATTCACAAAAAACCTTGTATATCCAGAAACAGATCTTCACACAACTCTACCAGTACAAGAATTTAACATGTTACGAAGATTTATTGGTTTCTGGGCTTCATAGCAGGTTTTAGTCCCCTGCTTGGTTGTTTCTTGATGAGATAAATACCATTCACAAAAAACAAAACAAAAAACCTTGTATATCCAGAAACAGATCTTCACACGACTCTACCAGTACAAGAATTTCATATGTTACGAAGATGTACCTGGCATGTCTGTCTAAATACAGACATCAGAAAGGAGAATGCCTCCTTATTGGGTGTGTAAAATCCTTCATGATCCAGGTTTTCAATAACTTGAATCCAGTTAGTACAAGGAGCCTGTAAAAAAGCATAAATATGCAATGATTTAGGGAAATCTTCTTAGAAAATGTCACATTTAAAGCAAAAGGCAAAGATAATAAAAACAGAACTGAACTCACAAGTTGCTTGATAGTCTTTACAAGGACATCAATGTCCCAGGAGCTTAACTGTGGAAGATCAGTTGTAATGTTACAACCAAGAGCCGAGCCAAACGTTGAAAATGTGTTCTGGTTGTCCTCAAGACCGGTAAGGTTGCGGGCAATTGTTCCAAGTATCTTAGAGATGGTAACTTCTGTCAGTGGTAGAAAAGGAGATAATATTTCTTTGCAGTGCATCGCATCAAATGTGCATCCATAGCCTAACTCTTTCACGATATCTCCCAAACTCATCTCCTCCTCCATTTCAGCTAAAATAGCATCAAATTCACTATCTGTGCTCCCATGGAAGAGATCCATATTCCTATATAACCAAAATAAAAGGCACATTGCAGGTATTATAGACCACTGAGTTTTACAGTTATAGTCAATTACCAGACCAAGTAAGAAAAAAGACTACCTCAAGAAATTGGCTTCGCGCAATTCATCAGAAACCAACGGTGTTAAAACAAATGGGACAACATCTTTCAACTGCATTAACGACAACATCTGCATGAAGTTATCAACATGCTTGGAAAGCCCCTCGGACCGCTGGAGAAACATAACAATATTCTGAATTTGCTCAACAGAGTTCATTGGAACAGGATTTGCACACAATTCCTCAATTTGAGTCAAACAGAACTTCTTAGCTGGAAAAAACAACAAACCCTTCAATAAAATGCACAATAAAACTCCAAACCAATAAAGTGCAAGAAAAAAACATTAAACCAACAACTCACCGAACATCCTGGTATCAGCATTCTCTGATTCAGAGAGCGCTAGACCGGTGCCAATTTTCTCAGCCACGGATAACTTCAATAAATTAGACAACTTCTCTAAGAAATCTTCAGTGATCTCCGTACTCTTTAAAGACTGGCAAAACACGGTAGCGAAATTGGGTTTGTCCAAAACAAACTTGAAAACCGAAACAAGTACAGGTTCCAACTGCATGTTTTTCAAGTCAGTCTTCAGATAATCCAAACATGTTTGGAGCGTCAAAATACTTCCTTCAAGTTCATACTCCATAAACTGAATTAATCCAAGACACCCGAACAAAACTTCAGAATCTTAGCCAGCAGCACATAATTAAATTTAAAAACAGACACAAACTCGATATTGACCTAACAGTAACTACATTTACTAGCAAACTTAAAATAATTTTTTATTTTGTTTCCAGAGATAGCCAGTCAGCAAAAAGCGTGAAATTTTAGGGTTTTTAGAAAAAAGTAGTGAAAAACAAGGGATCGATTGCGAAATTAGGAATAATAAAGCAATGTAAGGAGAGTACCTGACAGAGGTCACGAAAGACGGAATCGACGTTAGCTTCGTTCAAGGAGTGAAGTAGGAACCGAATCTGACTCGGTACTGTTGAAGACAGCTCGATCATGACGAGTGACTCAGTGAGTGAGAGATGAATTAGGTTATTCTAAGCTTTTTGGTTTAACAGTGAGGGAGCAGGGGAGGGTGCATGTAGTGAAAAGCAAACGGGGAAATGATGCGAGAGAGTGGTTTTCTAAAATTGAGTGGATATTTTAGAGCAAGACGAGTGTGGTGTTTGTCTGGGTTTCGCAACGGTCACCATTGGGTGTAGGTAGGGATTAATATGTCGATTTATTTACGTGCCACGTAGCTAACAAAAATGATTAGCTTCTCTGTCTTGCGGTACCTATTGTTAAGGGTTTTGAACATTTTAAGCTTAATTTCCTCCTGAGTGTGTTAATGTGTTTTATTTCATTTGATTTCATGCTTAATGTTTAGTTCATGAAAATATACTATTGGAGGTGTGCGTTATAAAAATTAGGGGGAGAAATTGATTATATATCATGAAATTGAACCATGATAGCTTATTGTATGTGTGAAATATGATGATTTATGGTTTGAAAATCAAAGTAAAAACAACGAAGTGGGAGCCATGTCCAACCATATAGAAAGAGAAAGAGAAAAATGAGTCTTGTGAATTTTATGGTTAAACCTTGATTGGAATGAATAAATAGTGATAAAATAAAAGGAAAACATAAAAACAAAATGAAATTAGAGGAAATGGTGAACATAATGTTTAGCTAGAGAGAGGGAAAGGATGGAAGTAGATAATACCATGTAAATGAAAATGATTAAAATGGAATAAGAATATAGGACATGTTATAAGTGACCTAAATCAATCATGATAGTGAATCTGAACATTTATATTATTCTGATTTCAAACATAAATTAAGTTGTGTAAATGATAGAGATTGAAGAGAGACCTTTCTAAAAAGTTGTATTTTAGGATGTTAAGTTCTCGACGAGACCATAATTGCTTGATTTGGAGTTATAGAACTTTGTATATAATTAAAAAGAAAAAAAGAAAAAAGAAGGGGTCAGCAATGAACCCTGTTGGACAATTCAAATTCATTGTCTTGACTTCAAACATAAATTAAATTATATGGATAGTATAATTTGAGATAAAACCCTCTAAGAAGTTATATTTCATGATTTTACGTTTCCAATTATACCAAGATCATCTGATTTGGAGTCCTAGAACTCCGTATATGATAAAAAAAAATAAGGAGAGGTCACTGGTGAACTTTATCGGACAATTTCATTTTTTTTTGTAGTAGAGGTTTTTGGGTCATTTAAGGACAAAACTAGACCTTTTGTCCTCTCAAAAAGTTTTAGTTTAATCTTCTGAATTTCAAAAGATACAAGTCATATGTAAATCCAAATCTCACAACTAGAGTTACAATGAAAATCGTAACCAGCATTACTAGTGGACCAATAGATTTATTGGTATAGGTAATTAGTGGATTTGATTAAAAGAATGTCAAAGCATAAATGATGAATATGTATAGTATAAATATCTGAACAAAGAGAAAAAATATTAGAGCATGTGTAATGATGAATGACCGCAACTGAAAAGCTACCACAATACACTAATAAAAGCTTATTGTTTGGTATTGTGATACCTTCTGCTTTTTGCACAACCATGGATAATAAATCGTTTAGGTAGCTTGATAGCTTCTGCTTTTTTTCACTGATCAAACACATAATTGTATTTCAAGTCTTGATTATAACATATATTTTATTCATGAAAATGCTTTTCATTTATTTTGCATACAAAAATCAATCTCTATTAGCAAAATAGGAACCCAACATCTAGTGAAGTGCGAGAACAAAAAACAGATAAAGACGGTATAAAGCAACTAATGAGTCATGATAGGAATGATAACAATGCTCAGTTTACAAGTAATCAGAGACTTAATGATGATGAATATTAATACTTAACATTGACAATAGTGAAGTGCGAGAACAAAAAACAGATAAAGAAGGTATAAAGCAACTAATGAGTCGCGACGAGAATGATGACATTGCTTAGTTTACAAGTAATCAGAGGCTTAATGATGATGGATATTAATACTTAACATTGACAATAGGATGAGGGATTTAACATTTAAACCTAAGATAATGCTATGTCAGGCTTCCAATAAGGTGTTTTTGCAGGAATGTGCTTTGTCATCACATAAGCAGCAATAGAAATTTTACAGCATAAGAAATTCTTTCAAAAGTTAAAAAGTTTTTCATATGTAACAATAATGAAGTTGCAACCAATTTCACTTTGTATTGCATAGGTGTGTGCCTTTTTAATTATACTTTGGATTGCTTTTTATTAAAGAAAAGGTACCATAACTAGAGGATCACGAGCTACCAATGAAGCAGGTAAGTGACCTGCATCTTCTTCTCCTTTCATTTGAAAAGGTTTACATTTTAGATTAATATTTAATCTAATTTAGATTATGTTTGTAATGTATTAATTATGTATAGAGAAAGACAACCTCATAATTTTGTGGGAAATAAAACGAGGCATTGAAAAGACAACCTAGCTTTTCCATGAGAGATACAATGAGGCATTAAAAATATAACATCATGTATCCGTGGGAAATATAGTGAGGCACTGAGAAGACAACCTTGTATTTTTGATTGGAATACGAGGTATTTAAAGAATACTTCATTTTCTCTATGAGAGATATGAAACATCGATAAATTTGATTGTCATCTCTTTGAAAGATGAGAATTAAATGACAAGAACATAATGTGTATCAAATTGATCCGAATTAAACATTGAAATTGTAGTCGAAGAGTATGGTTAATATAATTTATTAAATATACCATTTTGCGAATAGTAATAATAAATTATTTATGAATTGTCAATTTACTTGTAACAGGCCTATCACACATCGCCGAGCAGGGTTAGTTTAGCATAGTATTAATATTCTATTATTAGTTAAATTTTTTTTATGTTTCTTTAATTAAATGGATTTATTTGTAACATGAATAAAATAGCTTATAATCATGTTTTGTATAATAATAGGTGATATTTAAGTTAATGCTTATGTTTTTTTGTGCGATGCCTCGTGAATATTGAAGTTAGCTATCATATCTTTTTTAATTGTGGTTACTCTATTAGTAGTTGTATTGTTAATATATGATAATTGGATGACAGGTGATGTTTTATCAAATTGAAGGAGTTTTGTGATATAAAAATAATTTACGATACTATATCGTTAAGTTATGGAAGTGTGCTGTGTTAAGTTTTTTGAACTAGTCGATAACTCTGGACACTCCTAATACAAGGGAGTCTTTGCTGAAATTTATACAAAAATATAATAATGTCTTTAGAAATTGAAAATTGTGGATAAAAAAAGCATTAAGCTTCTTTATTATTATGCAAATATTCAAACATGAAATGACACAAGGTGAGATTAATCGGGGTGTTACAGGTTAGATACTTGACATGACTTGAGATCCTTGCCCAATCTCAATTTCTTAATTTTATTTTTTTAATTATTACCTCCTTTTGTTTTATTTTCCTTTTCAATATCGTTTTAAATTTTTAAATCACTTCGAGTTTTTTTTTTAATATTTTTATTGAATTATCTCAAGCTAATAACTTAGGATGTAAGTTTGCTAGATTAATTTGGAATAACTCGCTCTTTTATGTTTAAGTTACATGTATATCATTCTGGTTCAAGTTGTCTGACAACAATATTTTTTATCATATTTACCATATTTTTTCCTTTTATATTAAATTGACAAAAAATTAAACACCATCCTTTTGTTTCTAGATAAAGCTTTTATTATTATGGTATGTAATGACTTACACGCGCGCACACACACACACAATAGCCATTAACCTGCGCCTCATCGCGATCAGAACTATATTTTTTCAATGTAAAAAATATTAATTGTGTGAGATTTATTAATTACAATATAAATTTGAGAAAAATAATAAGTTTGCGCAAAATTTTTGTGAAGTCTAAGTTTCTTACCAAATATATAAATTTTAAATTGATATAAATTTATTTATTTAGTAAGTTTCAACAAAATCATCAGTATAAAATTATCATCATCATTAAAAAAGCAAAAATATTAAGATACCTGAATTATCAAATTCACTATATTAGGATTAGTTCATTTTATAATTCAATTTAAATTAACCACAACAAACAAAATATAAATTGTAAAAACACCAACAATAATCAAATAAAAAAATGTAGTTGATTTTCTATCTAAAAAAAACATCATTGAAAATTTATCCCTACGTTACCATCATTATCATGCCTATAACAATTAAAATTATTATCAATATTATTTATCAAACAATTAAAACCATTAATTGCCAAAAATAATTAAAAAAAAAGCAAAATATTTTTTACAAAAAAACAATAAAAAACATAATTACTAAAATTATTATTATTATTGCGCAAACAATGAAATTCTAAAATCACCTGACTCGAAAAACATATAAAAAATAACAGAAAACACACAAAAAAAAACAAAGAGAAAAAAAAGAAATATTAATTTTAAAATGACCACTAATATAAATTAAAATTTCAGGATTCAACCAAATAAAAATAAAACCCTAATAAAAAATAAAATGAAAAAAATAAAAACAAAACTAAAAATATAGATGCATAAATACGAGTAAAAATTAAACATTGTCCAATAAGGATCGAAAAACAAAGGGAATTACTATCAAATAAAAATTCAAAGAATAAGGGTCTAAACAAAAAATAAAATACATAAGTAATTCCAATAAGGAAAAAATTGAAATAAATAAAAATCTTGGGCCGAAACAAATAAAAGCATTTTTTTTGAAAACATTACAGTGTAATTTTGTTAAAAAATTAAAAAAATAAGGACATAAATAAAAAGTTACGTATATGACCAATTTCAATTGGAGGACAAATTTAAAACAAATTAAAAATTGTATACCCAAATAATTAAAGGAATAAAAAACAAATAAAAAATTAAAAAAATAAAGACTGAACTAAAAATTAATATATATAATCAATTCCAATTGATTATACGAGTTGTTTAGCCCGCGCGTTGCGCCAGGCTTTTTATATATAGCAAACTTATTATTTATGTGGTAAGCAAAGAATTTTTTAGTTGATAAATAGAGAATTGTAAATTTTAAATCATGCTATAATTTTTTTTCATGTATTGAATTAGTTGATTATTGTTATAAGCTTAAATACTCAGATAATAATTCAATTTTGAAATTTAAAAATTATAAGCGATAAAATTTATGAAAGATTAGCGAATTGTAATTTGAGTATTGCAAGACCATAATTGATTAATTGTTTAGTATGTATTAATTGTTTTGATGGTTATTTAATTGGTTGATGTAAATCTGTAATCAATAAAATGAATGAAAGATGATTTTTTGTTGTCTTGAACTGAATGTGTTGATGGTTAAATATTTTTTAACAGTTACTAAGCATTTAATTGGTTGATAGCAATATTGTAATCGTTGAAATCTATTAAATATAGATTATTTTTTATTTGCATTGATCTGGTTGGTTGTTGACATTATTTTACTGGCTTGGAGAATAATTTAGTCACAGTTTGGATTTGAATTGTGTGTTGATTTAATTAACTCATAGATAGCAAAATTGCAATATTTTGATTATCTGGTGTGTTTTAATTGGATTGATAATTATATAATCAGTTGGTCGAAAAAATATAATAGATTATATCAATTAGAGATTTTTGTTTGCTGTAGTCAATTGGAAATTTGTTGGTGGTTGGTTTTGTTGTAATTGTGTGGCCGATCATCTATTTTTTCTTTATTCAGTTGTGTTTACTGGTTATGGAAATATTTTTTGTATCCATTTGTATGGTGAATTATTTGATTGTTTGGTGTGATATTTTTTTGTTGTAGTTTATTGATCAATTTGTGAATGTGTTTTAATCGGTTATTTGTAATTGTGTGGCCGATCATCAACTATTATATAACTATATTAAATGTATCTCAGAATACTTATATTAATTTTTTATATTGAAAAAATCTTAGGTCATGTTTTCTTTTCCCTATATATATTCTTAGGCGAAAGACTAAAAATATATATAAAAAAATTAACACCATTACTGTCAAAACAATAGAAATTATTAAATTATGAAGAGCAAAAAAAATATTAACAGAAGAGTTACTAACAAAAATAATTGTTATTATTATTGTTATTGTTATTATTATTATTATTATTGTTATTATTATTATTGTCATTATTGTCATTATTATTATTATTGTTATTATTGTTATTATTATTATTGTTATTATTATTATTATTGAAATAATTGTTGTTGTTGTTATTATTATTATTATTATTATTATTGTTGTTGTTGTTGTTGTTGTTATTATTATTGTTATTATTATTATTGTTATTGTTATTATTATTATTGTGTTAAGTACACTTATATATACATGGACAAAAGTAGATATTATTCTACAAATAAAAAAAAATTAAATTTGTGAATGTGTTTTAATCGGTTATTTGTAATTGTGTGGCCGATCATCTACTATCATATAACTATATTAAATGTATCTCAGAATACTTATATTAATTTTTTATATTGAAAAAATTCTAGGTCATGTTTTCTTTTCCCTATATATATTCTTAGGCGAAAGACTAAAAATATATTAAAAAAAAATTAACACCATTACTGTAAAAACAATAGAAATTATTAAATTATAAAGAGCAAAAAAAAAATATTAACAAAAGAGTTACTAACAAAAATAATTGCTATTATTATTATTGTTATTATTATTATTGTTATTATTATTATTATTGAAATAATTGTTATTATTATTATTGTTGTTGTTGTTGTTGTTATTATTGTTATTATTATTATTATTATTATTGTGTTAAGTAAACTTATATATACATGAACAAAAGTAGACATTATTCTACAAATAAAAAAAATTAAATTTGTGAATGTGTTTTAATCGGTTATTTATAATTGTGTGGCCGATCATCTACTATTATATAATTATATTAAATGTATCTCAGAATACTTATATTAATTTTTTATATTGAATGTGTTTTAATCGGTTATTTGTAATTGTGTGGTCGATCATCTACTATTATATAACTATATTAAATGTATCTCATAATACTTATATTAATTTTTTATATTAAAAAAATCTTAGGTCATGTTTTCTTTTCTCTATATATATTCTTAGGCAAAAGACTAAAAATATATATAAAAAAATTAACACAATTACTGTCAAAACAATAGAAATTATTAAATTATGAAGAGCAAAAAAAATATTAACAAAAGAGTCACTAACAAAAATAATTGTTATTATTATTATTATTATTATTATTATTATTATTATTATTCTTGTTATTGTTATTATCATTATTATTGTTATTATTATTGTTGTTATTGTTATTATTATTATTATTATCGGTATTATTATTGTTATTATTATTATTGTTATTATTGTTATTATTATTATTATTGAAATAATTGTTATTATTATTATTATTATTATTATTATTATTATTATTGTTGTTGTTGTTGTTGTTGTTGTTGTTATTGTTATTATAAAATGTATTTAAGAATGCTGATAGTAATTTTTTTTATTCAAAAAATGTTAGGTCATGTTGTCTTCTCCCTATATATATTTATATGCCATAATATTCAATAAATATTAGAACATATAGTTAATGATAGACTAAAAATATTCAAGAAAATTTAACAAAAGATACAACAAAAAAAAAATAAAATAAAAAATTAGCATTGCTATTACTGCCAAAACAATAAAAAAATTTAAATTATCCGGAGGGAAAAAAATATAAACAGAAGAGTAAGCAAGAAAAACAATTAAAAAACTATTATTATAATAATATTAATTATTATTATTATTATTATTATTATTATTATTATTATTATTATTATTATTATTATTATTATTATTGTGTTAAGTACAAATTTAAAATTCGAAAACAAATTTTTTCTATGTTATTCGATTTATTCATTATATCATTATATTAAATGTATTTAAGAATACTGATATTAATTTTTTTGTTCAAAAAATCGTAGGTCATGTTTTCTTCTCCCTATATACATTCCTATGAGATAATATTCAATAAATATTAGAACATATAATTAATGAAAGACTAAAAATATCCTAGAAACTTTAAGAAAAGAAAAAAAAATAAATATCATTGCCATTACTGTCAAAACAATAAAAATTATTAAATTATATGGAGAAAAAAAAACATTAACAAAAGAGTAAGCAAGAAAAACAATTAAATTATTATTATTATTATTATTATTATTGTGTTAAGTACAAAATTAAAATTTGAAGACAAATTTTTTTTATTCATTATATGATTATATTAAATGTATTTAAGAATACTGATATTAAATTTTTTTTATTCAAAAAATCCTAAGTCATGTTTTTTTCTCCCTATATATATTTCTATGAGATAATATTCAATAAATATTAGAACATATAATTAATGAAAGACTAAAAATATCCTAGAAACTTCAACAAAAGAAAAAAAAAGAAATATCATTGTCATTACTGTCAAAACAATAAAAATTATTAAATTATACGGAGAAAAAAAAACATTAACAAAAGAGCAAGCTAAAAAAACAATTAAATTATTATTATTATTATTATTATTATTATTATTATTATTATTATTATTGTGTCAAGTACAAAATTAAAATTCGAAGACAAATTTTTTTTATGTTATTCGATTTATTGATTATATCATTATATTAAATGTATTTAAGAATACTAATATTAATTTTTTTTATTCAAAAAATCCTAGGTCATGTTTTCTTCTCCCTATGAGATAATATTCAATAAATATTAGAACATATAATTAATGAAAGACTAAAAATATCCTAGAAACTTTAACAAAAGAAAAAAAATGAAATATCATTGTCATTCCTGTCAAAAGAATAAAAATTATTAAATTACAAGGAGAAAAAAAAAATTAACAAAAGAGTAAGTAAGAAAAACAAACAATTATTATTATTATTATTATTATTATTATTATTATTATTATTATTATTATTATTATTATTATTATTATTATTATTATTATTATTGTGTTAAGTACACTTATATATACATGGACAAAAGTAGGGAATATTTTAGAAATATAAAAAAATAAAAGTATAAGGGCTGAAATGAAAATCAAATATAAAGGGATTAAATTGAAAAATTAAAAGTCCAAGGGCTGAAATGGAAACCACATTTATTATCAATTTAAATCAAAGGACTAAGTTGAAAAAATCGAAACTTGTGTACCGAATTTATTGAGTTATTTAAGCCAAATCAGAAATTAAAAGTAGAAGGACCGAACTGAAACTATATATTATACTGATTTTTAATTTAAGGACGCAATTGAAAGAAATCAAAACTAATATAATTGAAATAAGGGCCAGAACAACAAATTCGGGCGTTCAGGGACTAAAATGAACTTTGCCAAAAACACTGCCTCGCTGACGTCAGCATGCGCAGGAGGAGAGAGAAATGAGGGGGGGAATTCAAACGCCCATTGACACGTACCTGGGCATACAATGTTTACACGCGCTGCCCCATGTGGAAGAGAGCATGGCGAAAAATCGTTCTAGACGGCGGTTGATAATTTTTGGACGCCGTATGAAGGCGCACGTGCCGCCCGAAAGACGCGTGCGCGCGGAAATGGATGGCGCGTGAATGGACGCGCAAACAGTAACCCGAAGCGAAAAATAATAAAAAATTGGCTAATTACCGTTTCAGCCCTCCCTCCCTGTGCGGTATTTTGTCGTTATCGAGGGCTAAAACGGTGAATGCACTGTTTGAAGAAATATTAAAAAAAAAATAAACCGCCCGGACAAACCGGGCCGGACCGGACCGGAATGGTCAATTACCCCTGAGCCCCTGAAACCGACGGCGTTTTTTGTCTTTTTCGAGGGCTAATTTCGTTATTACACTGTTCATAGGCAGAAAAAAAAGGGTGGACGAACTCGCGCGACACACGGATGAAAAAGCTCGCGTCCACAGTGCATATGTGAGTGTGTGCACAGTGTTTTCAACAGTGTTTTCCGTTTTGTTTTAGGTAATTGTTGATAATCAGACTAAAGTTTTACTTACTGGACTTCTTTATTTTCTTTAAATATTATTACAATAATTAAATATTTTATTAGAAAAACAATACAGAATTAAGAATTTTTTCTTAATGATCGTCAATGGGCTCAAGAGCTAATGTTCTGCCCAAAATATAATTTCGACCCGCATAAATGCGAGGGTTGAGTCATCCAGGCCCAAATCACCACAAACACAAGCGATGAAAAACGGAACCTCAGAACCTCGTGTATGATCGAAGCTAACCATCGCTCTCAAAATGCCGATAGACGCAGAATCACCATCACCGGAGGAGAAGCCAAGCACCAGTCTGGCACCGCGACCAACAGCAGAAACGGATTTGACTTCGATAATTAAATCGAAAGCTCTAGAAGAAACCGCGCCATGGATCGACAACGCAATGCAACAAGCTCTTATTTACCAAAAAGCCATCCAAGACTCACTCAACATCGCAATTGAAGCTTCAAAATCTCGCTTCTCTGAAATCACCACAACTTCTCAGGCTCATTTTAGCCAAACAATTGTGAGCTCATTATTCTTTTAAAATAACTGGCACTAAATGTACTTTATTTTTACTTATTTTTTATTGTGAATTAATTGCAGGATTCTTTGCAAGATGTTAAGTCAGAGATTGGTGTTTACGAAGACAAATTATTTGGCAAGGTCAAAGGTATTAAAAATTTATTGTTCACATTGTAATTGGAGTTGATTTTTTTTGTTTTGTTTTTTGAGGCTTTTATGTTTTGTGACTTTATTTTATTTTTTTAGAGGGGATTAATGTTGCAGCTTCCCATCCGTTGATTACCAGTGCAGTTGCCGCTGGCTTGGGATTCGTAGCTCTTAAAAGTATGGTCCTCAAATTATTTTTACGAATAATTATTGTTTCTACGAACCAAAGCTTGCCTTTTTATGTTATTTTATGAATGTTTGTCAGATGATGTAATGGATCATTAATTTGTCGTGTAAGGAGTTGGGATAAAACTGGATAAGATTGGATGTGAATTGTATTGAAATTTTGAATTTAGATAATGTTTCTGCCTTATAATTTCGTCTCAATGCATGATGAAGTTTGTAACATGTAAGAAGCCTTTTTTTTTTCTTCTCCTTTTCCTTATCCAGTTGTCTCTGAAGCTAGTTGGTTCTTTCAAACTGATGGTTATCGCTACAATTTATGTCTTGCAGGACCAAGACGCCTTTTGTACTACAAGACCTTGCGCCTTTTTACGAGTGAAGAGGTGAGCATAAGGCTTCCCACCTTTTGTTTCCTTTTCTTTCGCAGTGAGTAGGTCTGTAACAAAAAAAGTGCACCCAATTAGGTTCTAAATATGCCTCTTCAATCAGAACTTCTATGTCATTAACCCGTTGTGATGGGTTTTACCCTTCACTGGCAGAAGGCAAATATGCTTACACAAGGAATTACATTCCAAAGGTTACTAAGATGGTCACAAGTCACCTGGATGCCAGTTACTCTATTCTGCACATGTAACTCTTGAACAAATAAATTCACACATGCATAATATGTGTCAGTAAAAATATGTAATGCTCCATGTAAAGGATACCTGGCTTGAGCAGACACTTTCCCTGGAAACAACCAGAACTACATGTTTGCATGACGTGAGCCATCATCGCAATGCTACAAAATGGACTTTCATAGAATCCTGCACAGTGTTTTTCCAATTCCCTTTTGATGATGGGAAATGTTTTTTTTGGTGACATTATCACTTCAGTCAAGAATTTCCTTGCTGTTTATAAGTCTGATATAGTTTTGATTCAATAAGTCAATTTGCTATCCATTTCCTTACAACTCCACGAGTGCAGAAGCATCATGCTCATGTAAAGCATTTGTGGTGAGCACATTAAACATGTATGTGCTGATCAGAAGTTTTGTTTCAACCCTATTGCTTGTCACAGACCCTGCTTTCCCAAGCTGATGCTAAAGTTAAGGAATTGCGACAGTCAATTAGCCTCTTGAAGGCTGAAAGTGAGAAGTTGGAGGTAACCTCTCACTTGTATATTTTATTTCATGATGAGTTATTGATACCGTGTTATTTTTTATCTCTTGTTTCTACTTGTCTAAACTCTAAAAGGTGAAAAGCTGTTGGTTCAAAATTCAGTTTTTATTGCTATTCATGGAATGGAGGCCCCCATTCTTGAACTATATTTTACATTTAACATAAAGCTTGCAAGGTAATCTAGGGCAAGAATGAAATTTATTGGAGAAAGTGGTGTTTATATATTGCATTGCATCACATCATGAACATGTGGTGCCATGTGTGCTTCTGGGAAAACTTGACAGGATCCAAAGATTTTTCACCCTTTCAACCTTCCCTCTCCAGCAACAAAAGACAATGAAGAATACATATTGACAGAGAAAACAAAGTGCTGAAGGAAATATAAATATCAGCAGGAACTCTTTGCCCTGAAAGGTTATTACTCTGTAGGGAAGATACTCCCTCCCAACCGTACTCCTGCAAATCCTACTCATCTGGAACATATTTATGGGAGATTCTTTGCCTTACCAGGCTGAGATGTAGGACAAGATTGATTCTGGGAGGGTATGGTGTTGGGCGTTATGACCCCCAGATTGATTGCATATACACGGGAGAAACTAATTTACTCTCTTTGTGTGTGTTAGTTGACAATTGAACTTCTAAGAATTAATTAGTTGTCAGATTTATGTTTGTGAGGAATCCCATTCTCCACCCTGTGCGTGCCCGGGGGACAGTACAGGATGAGGATGGAATATATTTTCAAAGTAGGAGTAGGTACAGAGAATGCATTCCCCGGGTCAAACTGTGGGCTGTTATTGTTAGTTCTTTTTCAATGTATTCCCTGGAGTACACCCCATGACATACAATATTGTTTTTCAGAGGAGGGCATCATTAGCAGAAGAAGAACTGATCAGAGGAAGGACAAAGCTCAGGTTTGTGAATTTAAAGAAAGGGCTTCTGATGCTCACTTTTGAAAAGCATGGAAGGAGATATTCCATTTGGCTAATTATTCATGTGGAGCTGTGTTCTCTATGGTTACAGGCAAGCAGGGAAGCAGATACAAGGTGTAATTCGCTCAGCTTATAAGATTGAACGACAAGCTACAGGTATATAATACCGCAACCTCCATAGCGTTGATATTAAGCAAGCTAGTTGTATGGATAAAACATATGCTGATCAAATTTGCTTTGTTGCTTCAGGGTTGAGGGATATCCTTCGTGAATTGCCCAGAGCAGAGGCATCTAAATTCCGGTCTCAAGTAAGCATTTTAGATATTAACCTTAGACATGGTGTCCACTATGTTTGTATATCCTGCTATGATCTGGAAAGGGTATACAGAACTTGAACTTTGTGTTTTGTTCTATGATTGTGATTTTTAATGGTTTATATTTTAGCTTGGTTAAAAAAAAACATTTTTTCCGGGTTCATTTTCTATTGCTTAGAAGTTAACATTAAAATGGGAGGAAAATCTGCACTGATGTAAAATTAGGGTGGGATTGCTCTTGCACATAGATGAAACCTGTTCCAGGCATGTATGCATGGGCTAGCAGGCAACATTTTAGAATTTCAGGCAAAACTCGTTAGGGTCTTAAGGGATATATATTTAGTTCAAGTACTCTATATAAAGTAAATGCCATCTTGAAAACAAACCACTATGATGCCATTATAGGGCTAGAACTTTTGCAGATACAAGCTTTCTTTTGAACACACCTGATGTGGCCATTAAACAATTTTTTTTGCTTACACTTGCTATAATGAATTCTGGACTGAGTGCGGGCATAATCATATCATGTAAAACTTTCTTTTTGTCATGCTTTGTTTTGTTATCAAAGCATTTAAATTTGTACATGTTGGATGATTTGGGTTGCAGGTTTCCAGCCTCGCATCTGAGGCAAAGCAAGAAAGGAATGCCTTGTCCAAGGAGGTCGCAAAAATCAGTAACCATGGAATCTCAGTCTGAAATGTTCGTTGCTCGCTATCAATTTTTGCCACTGTACTGGAGGCTTAAGATCTTAATTCACCATCACATATCTTCCATGCATGAGATGGCTTCTCTTATTGAAGTTTGAGTTTTGATTTTGCACTTTTAGTAACAAAAGCACCGCCAACCAAAGATAAGACTTCAGGTGTTTGCAGCGTGGTTGTGATTGCTTTTCAAGTATTTTTCATTCAAAAATATATTAAAATCATATATATTTTAAAATTATTTTCGACATCAACTTATCAAAATATTCTAAAAACACACAAAAAAAAAAAATTCAAAGAAAAAAAATTATTTTTTTTAAAAAATACTCTTTTTCCTCGTGAAGTAAATATTTTTCGGTATACACATGAATAAATACAGATGTGAAAGAATTCCATTGCAAATGGATATACAACAGTAAAAGTACCATGTTGTCCCAAGCTCTCCCAAATTGCATATCAGTGTTCATACCTGAATTTTTGAACTTGGTAGTTGCTACTGGTCCGATATTTTCAGGCACAATGCCTTCAGTAGGCTCTCGTATCGGCCTTCAGAATTATGTTTAGTTATTTTGTAACCTGATTTGCCTCGTGCAGGAAAACCCGAGAATCTGATTTTGGTCGAAGTTAATTCTTAACCCAATCATCAACTACAGAGAAATTATTAGCCGTACCTGGAGGGGCTTATTAGCCGTACCTGGAGGGGCTCTTTTCACGTGAGGATTAATCTAGTTTGCATCCTTAAAGTAATTTTAACTTTAGTTTCAAATAGATTCTATCCAAGTGAATCACTTGACATCTTAGATAGCTTGGTAAGAGATATATTTATTGCAGTGGTTATGAACTTGTTGTTTTCTTTATTATTAGTAATTTATCAATATTATAGGGTTAGTTAAGGTACATAATTTTAATAAAAGTTTATTCAAATGAAACCCTAAAAATAACATAATTGGTAAAAATTAAAATTCATCATTATCTCCACAAATTACAAAAATATCAACTCAACAATACTTCATAGCTATTTATATATATATTTACATCTAATTTGATAAAATCCATAATTTAACCTAAAAACCCTAATTCTCAAATTCATCAATTTTCTCTATAAACAACAAAACTATCATCTCAATTGATACATTTCATGGATAATTATCATATTTTATACTTAATTTTACATAATTCCTAATTTAACCCACACCTCACCTAAAATTCACAATTTACAACAGCCGGAAACCATTGATTTTCTTAACAAATATTAAATTAACAATTCAAATTGATGTATTTTATTCAATGGTGGTGACGAGCGGTGGCAATATTGGCGGAGGAAGAGACCCACAGGTGGAGAGAGAAAGACTTCTATGTTGCAGTAGAGGGATGTAACACGTTTCAACAATTGGAAAAATTACCTCTTTTTTGAGAGAAAATTCTCTCAGGTTTTCTTTTATATAAAAAAGGAAATAACAATATTTTTGGGTTTATGATGACTGAAAAATAATACTGGAAAATAAAGAAAACAAAACTAAAGGAAAAATAATTGGGTTTTTTGGTGGGCAGATTCGAGGTAGCCCGGGCCTCCTGGAACAATTGATTTACTTCAAAGTAATTTCCTGCCCCGGATCTGTTCCTTCCAATTCCCTTTATAGTTGTCGTAGCCAGTCTTCTAGTTAAATACGTAGTATTTGTCTTTGGCTTGTATATGTATTCTTCGTTTATGGCTTATCTGTTCACCAGCTGTCCTTGTGAGAAACGACACCGTTTCCTCCTGCTTCTTTATCCTTGCTGCCAGGTGTTGATGGATTCTCCTGCTTCTTTATCTTTGCTGTCAGGTGTCGATGGATCCTCCTTTGTCAAGCTCAGCTCATCTGGATCGTCGACGTAAGTGTCCATCGCCCATCTCGTCCCTACACGCTGACTTGCTCTCTTTTCTTGTGCAGGGCTTGTTGAAGAAGCCATCTCGGCTTGTCCTTTCAATTCATTTCTAGCCATGCTTTGCAGCGCTTGGACGGGTTCTCTTCCTTTGAGTGCTGCTCCTTCTCCTTCTTCGCCAATGGTCTCTGCACCGAGATCGTTGTGAGATTCCGACTGGTTACAACTCCCTTCCCCTTCGGAACCCTTGACCTCAAGGTGGGGGTATTCTTTGTTAAACCATTCCTCCTCCACCCAAATGGCGTCTTCGGCAGGTTGGTTCTCCCATCTTAAGAGTATTTCTTCTTTCTCCTTCCTTCTTGTGGTGTTGGTTCTTCTGTCGAGGATCTCGGCCGGTTCTGGTTGGGTCCTTTGTCTCGATTCGAGCTCCGGTAGCCATGGCTTGGGGCTTTGTCCTTCTCCCACCCACCGTTTCATCAATGAAACGTGGAAAGTATTGTGGATTTTTGCTTCCTTCGGTAAATCCAACTGGAAAGCTACTTCTCCTACTCTTTTCAATATTTTGAAGGGCCCGAAGTACTTATATGCTAACTTCCCATTTTTGTGCTTTTGCATGCTGATCTGTCGGAATGGTTGGAGCTTGAGGTAAGCCCACTCTCCTTCGTTAAATTCCAGTTCCTTCCTGTGTTTGTCTGCTTGCTTTTTCTGCCTTTCTTGTGCTTTCTCTAGATGATGCTTTATTTTCTTTAATTGCTCCTCTCTGTTTTGTAAATATTCATCTGTTGCTTGCACCTGTGTTGAACCTGGAATGTAGTTAATGATGCTTGGGGGGGGGGGTAGCCGTAGGTGGCCTCAAACGGGGTCGTTTTGGTAGAGGAATGGTAGCTGGTATTATAACAGTACTCTACCATGGTCAACCAGTTTGACCATTCTTTCGGATTGTCTCCCACATAACACCTTAAGCATCCTTCTAGGGTTTTATTGGTGGCTTATGTTTGTCCATCGGTCTGTGGATGGTATGCTGTTGACATGAGTAGTTTAACTCCTTGGACTCGAAACAATTCTCCCCAAAATTTGCTTGTAAAAGTAGAGTCACGGTCTGAAATGATGCTGTTGGGTAACCCATGGAGTTTCATAATGTTTTGTGAAAATAGCTGGCCAATCTTTACCGCACTGTAGGGATGAGATAATGGTATGAAATGTGCATATTTGGTAAATCTGTCTACCACCACCATAATTACTGAGTATTGATTTGACTTAGACAGCCCTTCTATGAAGTCCATAGATATAGAGGACCAAGGTCTTGTAGGTATGGGCAAGGGCTGCAAAAGGCCCGATGGCTTAGAATTTTCCCCTTTAGCTTTCTGGCAGATTTCACATTGTCGGATGTATGTCTGGATGTCGGTTTTCATTCCTCTCCAAAAAAATCTTTTCTTGCCCTCTGTAGGGTTTTCTCCAACCCTGTGTGCCCTGAAACTGGACTGTTATGAATGTGGTTTAAGATGTCATGCTTTAGGGGATTAAGCTTGCTTATGTAGATCCTCTGTTTGTAATATAGCACTTCTCCCTTCATTTGGAACCTTAAGGACCCAATTGTGTCACTGTCCATCTGTCGTAGAATTTCTTGGACCTCTGGGTCTGTTTTGTAGCTCTGTTTCAGCTGGTCCACCCAACTGACTAAGGGTGTTGAGATAACCCATAGGGGTTTTGCTGCGTTAGGCTCTTCCTGTCTGGAGAGGGCGTCAGCTACCCGATTGTCCTTCCCAGCTCGATACTCCACCATGAAATCATAGCCAATGAGTTTGGATAACCACTTCTGCTGGGTGGGTGTCCCTATCCTTTGTTCCAAGAGGTACTTCAGACTTTGTTGGTCTGTTTTTATTTTGAAGGCTTGCCCTAGGAGGTATGGCCTCCATTTGTTTACTGCTGAGATTAGGGCCAGGAATTCTTTCTCATAGGTTGATAGAGATAATTCTCTACATTTGAGACTTTTATTGTAAAATGCTATAGGTCTCCCTTTTTGCATTAGGACTGCCCCTAAACCAAACCCTGATGCGTCACATTCCACTGTAAAACTCTGTTTGAAGTTGGGCAGTGCTAGAACTGGAGGGGTAGTCACGGCCTCCTTTAATTGCTCAAAGGCCTTCTCGGCCTCTGGACTCCATTGAAAGGCCCCTTTCTTTAGCAATTGAGTCAATGGCCCAGCAATCCCTCCATACCCCTTGATGAATCTCCTATAGTAGCCAGTTAGGCCCAAAAAGCCTCTGAGGGCTTTGAGTGTTCTGGGCCTGGGCCATTTGATCATGGCCTCTATTTTGCCAGGATCGGCCTGAACTCCTTGCCCTGAAACTATGTGGCCCAAATACTCAATCTCTCTGCATGCGAACTTGCATTTGGTCTGTTTGGGAACTAGTTGATGCCTTATCGGTAATTCCAGTACTGACCTTAGGTGTTTCCCGTGTTCCTCCTCAGTGGAGCTGTAGACTAGGATGTCGTCAAAAAAGACCAATACGAATTTTCTGAGGTAGGGTCTGAATATGTCATTCATTAGGCTCAGGAAGGTAGAGGGAGCATTTGTGAGGCCGATAGGCATCACCAAGAATTCGTAATGTCCATCGTGGGTCCGGAAAGCAGTTTTGGGAATATCTTCTTCCCTCATTCTGATTTGATGGAAGCCAGACCGTAAGTCTAGTTTAGAGAAAATTTGGGACCCGTGGAGTTCGTCCAACAATTCCTCCACAACTGGAATTGGAAACTTGTCTTTTACAGTCTCCTTGTTGAGGGCTCTGTAATCCACGCACATCCTCCAAGAACCATTTGCCTTTCTAACCAGTAAAACCGGTGAGGAGAAAGAACTTTGACTGGGCCTTATAGTGCCCATAGCTAGTAACTCCTTCACAATCTTTTCTATTTCTGTTTTCTGGTAGTAAGGGTATCTGTATGGTCTGACATTGACCGGAGAAGTCCCTTCCTTCAGTATTATGGCGTGATCCTGGGGTCTTTTAGGGGGTATTCCTGTCGGCTCATTAAAAACTTCTTTAAACTCAAGTAATAGCTGCTCCACTAGTTTAGGCCTTTTTGCTTGGGCTGGCCCAATCTTCCAAACTTGTAGAATCAGCCCTTCTTTGGCCCTTCTCAATTCCTGAAGGAAGGATGGGCTACTGTCCACTTCCGAGTTCTCTACCCCCATGCCTTTGATTAAAACTTTCTTGTCTCCTTGTTTGAACTCCATTTTCAGTAATGAAAAATCCCATGGGATAGGGCCCAATCCACTAAGCCAGTGGATTCCAAGCACCATGTCACAGCCTCCCAGTTGGAGGATGTATGCTTGAGTGGTGAATTGCCCCCCTTCAATTAGGACCAGTATGTTCTGACAGCTCCCTTCACTCCAAAGCTTTGAACCATCTGCGATGCTAACTCCAACTGGTGGATGTTTAGTAACCCGTATTCCAATCCTCCTGACCACCCTAGGACGTATGAAGTTATGGGTACTCCCCGTGTCGATCAAGGCCACAAAATAATGACCTTTAACTTTTATTTTTACTCCCATGGTTTTCGGGTCTGGACACCCTATCATGGCATGAAGAGATATGCCTACCCCCTCAGTGTTTTCTTCGTGAGGGTCGCTTAAGTCGATTAAATCTTCTCCCAAATCTTCAGCTTCGTCATCCTCGGTCTCTTCTATTAGGAATAATTTAGGACCACCACACCTGTGGCCTGGGCCCCATTTTCCATCACATTTGAAATAGAGGTCTCAGTCTCTTTTCTCCTTCATCTGGGTAGGCGTGAGCCTGTGTATAGGAATTGTCTTCTCATTTGTGTGGTCTTGCCTTTGGGGGCCGGAGTTGGGCCCTCGGCCTTGAAGTCCCATTGGGCTGGGCCTCCATGCTCTTCTAATGATAGTGAGATTCTCTTCTTGCATCCTGGCCAATCCATAGGCCGATATCAAGTTTTGGGGGTTTAGCATCCTGACTCCCATCCGGATCTCCTCCTTCAGTCCACCCAAAAAACAACTAAGCTTGTGTGAATCAGATAATCCACGCACTCGGTTAGATAACAATTCGAACTGGGTTTTGTAAATTTCCACAGTTGTTGTCTGCTTGATATTTATTAAGGCCTCCATTGGATCGTCATATGACGAAGTTCCGAACCTTATGTTAAGGGCGGACACGAATGCTTCCCAGCTGGTAATCATTCCTGTCTCTTCCAGCTCTTGGTACCAGGTTATGGCCTTTCCTTCCATGTGAAATCTTGCAATGAATAATCTGTGTTGTGCGAGGGTGTTGTGGAAGTTGAAAAATTGGTTAGCTTTGTAAACCCAGCCTATTAGGTCGTCGCCATTAAATCGTGGAAATTCGATTCTAATGGATTTAATTTGAACCTGCTGATTCCCTTCCGGTTGTATCAATTCCTGCCTAGCATTCCCATTCACTGAACGAGTGGGCTAGTTGGGGGGAGACCCGATGGGCCTTTTTCCCTAGGCCTTAGCCATTTGGTCCATCCTGACAGACATATTTCTGAGTTGTTGGACTATATCCTCCAACAATAGTTGTTGACTCTGTTGGCTCTGTTGCTGAGCCTCCTGCTGCTGTTTCATTCCGGAGACGGTCTCGATTAACTGTGAGACTCGAGTTCCTTTGGCCATTTTTGAGGATCGATGGGCTCTGATACCACTTGTAACACGTTTCAACAATTGGAAAAATTACCTCTTTTTTGAGAGAAAATTCTCTCAGGTTTTCTTTTATATAAAAAAGGAAATAACAATATTTTTGGGTTTATGATGACTGAAAAATAATACTGGAAAATAAAGAAAACAAAACTAAAGGAAAAATAATTGGGTTTTTCGGTGGGCAGATTCGAGGTAGCCCGGGCCTCCTGGAACAATTGATTTACTTCAAAGTAATTTCCTGCCCCGGATCTGTTCCTTCCAATTCCCTTTATAGTTGTCGTAGCCAGTCTTCTAGTTAAATACGTAGTATTTGTCTTTGGCTTGTATACGTATTCTTCGTGTATGGCTTATCTGTTCACCAGCTGTCCTTGTGAGAAACAACACTGTTTCCTCCTGCTTCTTTATCCTTGCTGCCAGGTGTCGATGGATTCTCCTGCTTTTTTATCTTTGCTGCCAGGTGTCGATGGATCCTCCTTTGTCAGGCTCAGCTCATCTGGATCGTCCACGTAAGTGTCCTTCGCCCATCTCGTCCCTACACGCTGACTTGCTCTCTTTTCTTGTGCAGGGCTTGTTGAAGAAGCCATCTCGGCTTGTCCTTTCAATTCATTTCCAGCCATGCTTTGCAACGCTTGGACGAGTTCTCTTCCTTTGAGTGCTGCTCCTTCTCCTTCTTCGCCAATGGTCTCTGCACCGAGATCGTTGTGAGATTCCGACTGGTTACAAGGGAGAAAGGGGTTGTCTTGTCGTGCAGTGTGGGTATTTTGCAGTGGGAAGAAAGGGAGAAGGGTGGAGGCAATTCTCGATTCTTTTCTATTACACTGCTAAAATTAAAAAAAAAAAATCTTATGCAAGCAATTATGTGTTTTTTTATTAGCTAGCACAATAATTCAAAAACTTTGGTAGATTAATAATACCATTTTAAAGTTTTGATGACATAAATCATAAGCAGTAACGGGGTTTTAGTCTGACACTCTTACCTGCAAAATTAAGTAGAAAGAAGATTAATTTGCTGATGAAAATAAACAATCGAGAGAGAGAGAGAGGACGGGCAGCTTAAAACTTGAATCCACGTATGTGATTGAAGGTGGTATTTTCTTTGACGCAATCATTCACATAATGATAAACAATCCACCATCCTTCTCTTTCTCTCATCTGATTCACAGGCATAGCCTCTCTCTCTCTCTCTCTCTCTCTCCAATCTGTATGCCTGTCTGTTTAGAGGAGGATAGGTTGCTTACGAAGAGGAGAAGACATGCATATCAATTACCTTACGTGGTTTAGAAATGCAATATTTAATATTAAATTTAGTTTTGTTGTTGAATTATTTCACCATTTTATCATATGCTAATTTACAGAGCATAGCTCCGATCACCCTCTTCTCTTCAGGCGTCCCTCTCTCAAGCAGATTCTCCGCTCTGCCCTAAAAACACAAATCAGTCTGATCGAGACCAGTCATCCAGTTAGCTAGCTCTCCATTAGCCCGTATCGGGCCTTCACCATCACAATCACGTACATCAAAAACTAGGCCACACCGTCACCCGTCACTGTCTCGCTCTGAACTTAGCAGCCAGTCACTTAACTGCAGTTCAGTTCATTTTACCCCAAATTTCAAACTCTCTCTCTATCTCCCACAAAAACACACGCTTCCTTCTCCCCCTCTCTGTAACAAAATTTCATAAAATGAGAGCAAAAATAGGAAAAAGAATATACCTCAGTCTCATCTGGCAATGAATTCCTTGTAATGTCACTCTCTCATTACACCATCTAATCTAATCTCATAGGTGTTCAAAAAGGCACTCAAAAACCCGTGGGATCAATTTTTTTTCCAAATTTAATCACTAAAATCTAGCGGTGTTTTCCTTCACAAGTAGATAATTAAACAACTAAATATAAGCATCTAGACTATCTTATGTTTTAATCATACCATTAACAGCCGGCCATCTATTGCTCTTAAATCGTAAACAACAGAGAGCAAATCCACTTTCGTCGGAGTGCAAGCTGCCTTGATAAATGATCGTTGAGACTTTTGACCCGGAATTATGTAAAACAAAAAAAAAGCCAATAACCAATAGGCTGCACTGCTAATTTCCTCTTTCAAGTTTTTTTTAACAATAAAAAAGGGAACTTGATAAAACAACCAGCGGTTACTATCTTACTGACTCGTTAACCGCTGAGATCATTACACGTCAGCAAACTTCATATCCTTGATAACCGTGCTGTTGCTGCAGCCTCAGCATCATCTCTTTCTGTCTCCGGAGCTCCAAAACCTTACGGTGCGAGTTCGAATGCTGAGTCAGCACAAAAGTCGGACTCGCTGCGGGTCGGTATTCGGGCACGAGCCGACCCGACTTGTACCTTACTCCGCACGCATTGCATAGCGTTTTCGGACCCAGCGGACCCGTCCTCCACTGCGGCGTCTTCTCCGACGCGCAGTGAGTGCACCTCCGCACTCCTCCTTCCGTCTCCGCTGAAGAATGTGGCGCTCGGTTGTTTCCCTTCTTCAGTCTCGATTCCCCGGTCACCGCAGTTTCGGAATCTGCCGAGGAGGATGTCGCAGCGGTGGTGGTCCGTGAACCTTTGCCACAAGATCTGTTGCGAGAAGACGTGTCGGCCGGGATATTAATGGTGCTCGGAAAGTCAGTGAACGAGTCCTCCATGAATTGCGATAGCCACTCTAGCTCTGCCACGTCGTCACTCTGCAAAAGAAGAAGAGAAGTGTAAGAACATTTCAGTGAAGTTATTCTTTTTACAGATAATTTAATAAAAATAAACTGATCCTGAATTAAAATAGAGAGCGAGAGAGGGAGTGTCGGAGGTGGCCTACTGGGACTGAGAGATGGTCGGTGAAGTCAGCGGAGAGATCAGAAGAAGTGTTGTTAATATAGGTGGTGGAAGAAGGGAAGTGGTGGTGGTGGTGGTGGTGGATGGAGGAGGTTACAGGTGGAGGAAGGTGGTGGTGGTGGTCGGTTGAGGAGGTGAGAAGGTCATCATTAGAGAAGTCCAAAAGGTCATCAATGGGAAAATAATCAGGTGCGCTGGTAGAGACTCCTCCATAGAAATCCATTTTCTTTTGTGCGAGTTTTTATTATTTGACGTGAGCTTTAATTACTCCCCTCCCAAGCCCTAACTTTCGGAGAGGAAGGATGCATAGCAGAGAAAAACACAAGAGAGAGCTTAATTAGCCAGAGAAAACCAGAGGGTTGAGCTGCCACCCCCCACACTCTCTCTCTCTCTCACTGTGTGGTGGGAGCAAGATGGAGGAGAGAGCGTCGGAATTTTAAAGGGTCAAGTAAGAGTGGAGGGTTTTCATGCAATGATGTACACATGGATACACATGCTTGACTAGTTTGAAAATACGGGGGTTACTGCATTTATGCTGCCCACAGGCAGACTGTAGTACTTTAGTGTATCAGCTGGCTTCTTAATTAATTAGTCTGTGTGATTAGATAGTTTAATTACTTATTAACTATATGCACTGAAATCAATGGTCGCTGATTGGTTATTAAGGAGTGTTACCATTAAGGAAGTGAGGGTCGACAGGCACAGCTTTTATATTCAGAGCTGTAGTTTTTGATTAAAAAAAATGGAGGCAGGGACCCTATTTTTTATATTTCAAAGTGGGTTCAGTGCTAGAACCCCCCCCCCCCCCCCCACCCTGAAATAAAAATAAAATCAAGGGAAATTCACATATAATATTTGATGTTTAAATCTGTAATGGCTGTAACCCCTGTAAACGAAACTCTCCTGCTGAAGATTTTGCCTGATCGGGACAAGGGAAATGGATAGAAATGCACAGGCAGCTCAAGAAAACGAAGGAACTAAGCGAGTCTTCTTTTCTTAATTTCTGAGAAAATAGAAAAAGCCAAAGCTGCAATAAAGATAAAAACTCTGGACCCCTTTCGCGAGAAATACTGGCAATTATATATATAGTGGCAGCTGCGTTTTCTGCATTCACTCCTTCTTCCTTGGCTTGTTTTTCTCATCATTAATCACGCATCCACGTACTTTTCCAGTGTCGGCAATGCCAACTAGAGTTTACTGGGCAAGAGTGCTTGTACAGTAACACTTAGTTTTACTAATGAGGTTTTTTCAAGTGTTTTTCTTTTTATAAATATATTAAAATAATACATATATTTTACACTTTTAATTCAAAATGGTAAAAAAAGTATATTTTTTTTAACATTCAGCAGCAAATTATTGTTCAGTAAACAAGGCCCATGGCCACTTGAAATCGGCGAATCACCTCGCAGATGCTTGGCATTGTAGCAGAAGAAGAAAAGAAAAGGATAGTAAATCTGGGTGTTATGCAAATAGTTTAGAAACATGACCATCCTTACAACTGGAACCAGCCACCAGTCTTTTTCTAGAATTTGAAGTGGGGTGATGTTGGGAGAGAATCCTATCCTATTTGTAATTAATAATTTGGATGCACGTGTAAGGGAGCAGGGGACGGTGACTACTGAAGCTGGACGTGGATCTCTCTCTCTCTCGCAGGAAGAAAGTTTGCAAAGTACTACAGGACCGTACGGTGAATTCCCTCGCTGTAAGTACAATCACGATGAACTGTTCACTTGACGTGATAGAGAGCTATATGGACGGCCTTTTCCACCGCAATATCTCATGACTTCATCGTTTTGCATGATCATGAAGCTGGAATTCCATTCCCCATTCCATGTATCCCCGACAGTATACATCGGTCGAGCTAAGGGTCTTACAATTTGTTTTTACTTTTGAAATGTTTTTTAAAAATATATTTAATTTGAAAATAATATTTATATATATATATATATATAAATACGCAGTGCGCGTATATGTAGGTGTGAAAGAGACTTTTTAGATACATATCATGATATTAAAAGACGACAATGCATTCCTGCATGAATATGAAAGCTAGGTTTGGAGCATGGAAAAAGAGATATTTCTTTTTTATTTGAAGATAAATTAAAATATTTTTTTATATTTTTTATATCAATATATCAAAACGAACAAAAAAAAACACACACCACAAATTTAATTTAATGATAGGAAAAATTATACCTCAATGATAAACATGACCGAAAAGACAGCAGCAATTAAAAAATCATATACCCAAAAAAGAAAAATGATACAGGGAATGGTCGAGTCTCAATTATTGGTCTATACCCTACAAATATGACCATTTTTTTTTAATTTTTAATATAATTTATACGTGTGCTATAGCTAGCGAGCAGTATCGAAAGGTGATAAAAGGATTGAAACTCGTGAGTCATCAGGATAACTGCGACTCATGCTGGGAACCTTTTTTCTCAGCAGCAGCTAAAGTGAACGCGAATGCTCTGGTGCTGATGTATTTCCATGGGATAAGAGAAAGATTGGTTGAAAAAAATTAGAAATATTTTTGAGCAGCCCAGCTTGCAGGGCTACATATATATCTCATGAAAACAACGATTAATAATTAACATTAAATTGGTTTTAATTAGAGGTCAAACATGCACGACTCGCTCTGCTTCCCTCCCTGCCAGAAGAGCGATACAGCAAAATTCTTGGAGCTCGTTCATGGTGTATGGAGAAACAACTCTTTCTCGCATAAATCGTCTTTCTGTCAATTACCATTGCCATACAAATAAAAAATAAAAAGAAGAGGCACTGCCATACAGGACTAGTAGATGGAGATTCATGTCTATAGAATAGAAAAAAAGTCAGAATATGAAAATAGGGTTTTGGCAGTGGTGGGAGACGACCTTGAATCACGTGACATGATAAGGTGTGGTGATCCCACAGCAAAGGCAGATGCACGTGGGTGATCATGTGCCCATGTTAACGATATAAATTATCATGATTTATACAGTAATCCGTGACTTATCATCTGACAATGTCGAGTGTAATAATTATTCAGAATAAGTAAAATTAATAATCACTCCCCCCCTCCCACCCCCTTTAAACTAATAAATATAATTAGTTATTTCACCTGCGTGCTGTCTCCCAATTGTATATATGATTGGATCTATTTCAGTGTATTTTTTACACAAGTTTTTTAAATATAAAATCAAAACCTTATGCAAACATCTAATTAAATAATTTTATAATTATCTATGTACATAAAAAAAAACATTACCAATAATTAAAAGATAAACTAGAAAAAAACTAAGAAATAGATGTAAATCAAGATATATATTTGATTGAATGATAAAATTGAAAACAAATAAAATTTATTTTTAAAAAGACCAAGAAAATGAATTAAAAAATAATATAAATTACATTTTAATTAAATAACTAAATTAAAAATAAACAAAAGCTTTGTAAAAGGGCTAAGAACAAAAATTAAAAGAATATAAACTAAAATTTAAAAACCAAAAATAAAAAGAAAAAAATATGTACTCAGAGAAAAGAAAGAAAAATAAAAAAGTGACCATCAGTAATAAACCACACAGATACGCAATGCATGTCGCTTTTTTTTTTCAATTAAAAGGCAAAATAATAATTTCATCCACAAGATAATTTATTGTGAATCTTCCATGCCTATTAAAAGAATTTATGTTTTCTTTTTCCTTTTATTTTATAGATTAGTGATTGGTGGAAGCAATTAAAACTTGAACTTGGAAATACCATCCCTCTTGTGTTGTAAGAAACAGTTTGAGCTACTAACCCATTAATAATGTGAGTATAATTTTTTTTTTCCGAGGAAATCTCATTATCTGGAAAGAATATTTTATGGGTCTAGATAACGAGTAAAATTTTGGCTATCTTGGACTCTTATAAAAAATACACGTTTTAACTAAAACTCGAGTTATGCTATATAGATCTCAAGCTATTTGAGTATATGATCACTTCATAAACATATCCATTCTTAAATATCGATAACAATTGCCAGCAGGTTACTTAATATCATGCTAACGAATTATTTATAATTTTATGACATGAGGAACCACTTAAATGTTTTATGGTATTTAATTTTCTGCGGTGTAAAAATAAATGCTACTTAATTTCCACTTCATGATCTGATCGATTTTCCAATTTCGGTAGCTACCATTCTCAAATAAAAAGAAAAAAAAAAGACCGATTTTCCACTTCATGAACTTGCATCCCCTTTATTTGCCAGTTGCGATTGGTTAAAAAGGCCCCTTCCTCTTACAAATAGTCAAGTCTGAGGCCATGATCGGTGGAGCTTGTGGACCTGTTCGAGAGAGAATGTGCATGCTGAACTAGCTTTATCAAAGCAGTTCAGAACATTTGACTCGAAAGACTCATGAACAGAGAAACGAGACCTAACCTGTGCTGGAAGAGGTAGCGGTGAAAGGTTTTGCCTGTGAAAAAGAGACCCAGGAACGATTTCATAGAAATATACACTGTAAAATCCAGTTTGAACATATTCTAAAAGATACAGTAGCACCTGTTCAAGGTCTTTTTTCCATATAATGAATTACTGGCGAATGAACATCGCGATGGCTGGGATTGACAAATTAAAAACGAAAGAGCTCTGGCTCATAAGCCCCGATCAGCATTCTGACTCTCATCCTTGACAGGCTTGATCATTTCATCGATTCGTAGGATAGTTATGGCAGAGGACATCATATATGCAATCACCTATACATGAGAATGGAATCCACAGCGCAGGATATAGGAAGAATAATGGAAATATTTTGATTGGAGATCTTAATTGAAACCCACTAACCACCCTGACCAATCTTTATATATCGGGAGGAAGAAAGAAGTAGACCAAGGATGATAGGAACAAATATGCCTAGTCAATCCAATAAATCAATAATGGTGCTCTCAACATTCCCACACTGGAACTTTCCCAAACTTTAGAAAATTCAATCAGGTAGAACTGGAGGCATCAGAAAATAAATTTCACGTAGTCAATAATCAATAACACACCTTTGGTATAACTAATAAAGATTCAGCAAACTCTGCAATGGCCGACTGTTCCCGTGATCCCAGAGTTGTAGCAAGGTACTCCAGATACACAGATAGAGCAGACTCAACTGCCCCTCCTCCTGCTACTACCTGCAATGGCAATTCCAGGGCAAGGCTTTTCAAGTGCATACTATCAATGACTTATCTGAAATCAAGGATTCTCATTCAAGTCATTCAAATTCAAATCTGTAACTGATATGCAATCTGCATAATCTCAGGCTCTAGATTAGTATAACGTCCTACATTATAGGATTGTATATGTGTATTTGAACACTGTCAATTGTAAAGCAAAAGACAACTTCAATACAATCTTTCATGGTATCAGAGCCTATACGATCTACCTAAATCAATTTTTTTTTCAAACCCTTTTCTGCTCAAACAAACGCCTCCTTCGGTATCTCAGTGGCACTATCAATGATGGTCTCCAGCTATATCGGCATTCTCCAATTAATCTCCATGCATTTTCGGATCATCTCCACATTGCTGTGCCACTGTCACTAGAGGCCTATTCGGATGCAGATTGGGCAGGTAACAAGGATGACTTCACCTCCACAAGTGCATATATAGTGTATCTTGGTCGTAACCCAGTATCATGGAGCTCAAAGAAACAACAAACTGTCGCACGGTCATCCACTGAAGCAGAATACAGAGCCGTCGCCAACACTGCTGCTGAGCTTAATTGGCTCACATACTTGTTCACGGATCTTGGAATTTCAATTTCACAGTGCCCAGTCATATACTGTGATAACATTGGGACAACTCAACTCTGCTCCAATCCAGTGTTCCACTCTCGGATGAAACATGTTGCAATTGACTTCCATTTTATTCGGGACCAAGTCCAGAAAGGCAGCCTTCGAGTAGCTCATGTATCATCAGCAGATCAATTAGCTGATGCACTCACCAAAGCCCTTCCACGTGCTCGATTTCTCGATCTTAAGTCCAAGATTGGTGTTCTCAACCGACCTCCATCTTGAGGGGGTCTATCAATGACTTATCTGAAATCAAGGATTCTCATTCAAGTCATTCAAATTCAAATCTGTAACTGATATGCAATCTGCATAATCTCAGGCTCTAGATTAGTATAACGTCCTACATTATAGGATTGTATATGTGTATTTAAACACTGTCAATTGTAAAGCAAAAGACAACTTCAATACAATCTTTCACATACTGGGTTTTAGGACTCTAAGCACAATTCCAAGATGTAAATAGAAAGCATCCAAATTTACCGTATTAGATTCATGCAACGCCCTCTCCAACTCATCAAGCATTTAATCGTTTGCACCTCGGAGAATCAAAACCTAAGCAAACACAATAAACAAATTAATCAGACAGCTGTTGGGGAGAAAAATGCTTACCATTTGCAGCGCACGACCATTCTATGTTTATAGGAGCTCTAAGGATTTAGTAACTAACTGCTGAAGTTGATCATGAGACCTAAATAAGTGGGAATCACATACCGCACTTGTAGTTTCTGTACCCCTAATCATAATTACATCAGCAGCAGCAATTCGCTCCTCTGCGACTTCATCAGCATACCCCAGAAGTGATGACTCAAATGTCTCCTGCCCTTCCATATCAGCAAATGTTGAAACCTATGAACAAGCCAGTAAGAGAACTGGGTCAAAAAGATATCATGGGAACTACAATGAAAGGGGAAGCATAACCTCAGGGGTGCAGCTCGACTGGTCAGAGTCTAGGTTTGCTCTTTAGAAGTCACCAGTTCGAGTTTCACAAATCTCAGAGTCATTGGAGGCTTACTTGATTGTTAAATTCAGGGCTCGTGGGATTAGTCGAGGTGCGCGCAAGTTGACCTGAACACCAACGTTGTCAAAAAAGAAAAGAAAAGGGAAGCACTGGACAATTACATAGAATGCATGGCAAAAATAAGAGGACACATTTGAATTGAAACACAAGGCAGAAATAAAAGATTCCCAGATGCCCTTTCAGGAAAAAAAGGAAAATACTAAATAAGGAAAACTTGCAGAAAAGGTAAAAAAAAGATAGTATGCGTCGTCTTTGTTTAGGAATTCCAGACTCAATTCTAAGTTGATCAATTGATAGGGAAAATGCACATTTTTATTGCTTGGATGGAGCACAATTACAGAAGATTATCACGTCCAGCTTTGATTGACAACCCCAGAACTAAACAGGTGTCTGACTGATCTTTCTTTGAACCAAGAACCAAGAACATTGGCCACAACTTTCAAGAGTTTCCCAATGCGCTCCTTTGTCATATCAGTTTCTCTGTGCAGGCACAAGGGCAACACCAAGGCCAAGTTAATAAGAAAATAAATACATCAGAAGATCATTATCATTTGGACTGCCATCAACACACAGCTGGGTTAAAATAAAAATTAGCACCACAACTCCATAGAACAATTACCAAAGAAAACTGGTTATCGTATTACATTCTTGAACAAAACAGCCAAAGTATAATCTAATCACCTTTGACGAATTTTCTCAAGCTCCCTGGGATCAGTGACTAAAACTTGTACACCCATCTGCATCTTTGTCTTTTGAAGATTGAAGTCAAGGTATGCATTCCTTGAGCAGCACGGCCAGTATTAGGGCATAGCCATTCAAAAGGTAGCTATCTTTCACGCCCTTTCCATGAGTTTTCAAAACATTGATCCCCTGAAAATCAACAGGACATTACAACCATCACTGAGCAATGCAGATTGGCCGGTATAAAGAATACTTTTTGAGGCAAGTTAGTGAACAATAAGAACTGACCTTGATGGGCCGGGTATCTGACTTCCCCTCTTACATTGGTCATCTTCACTGCTTGTAGAGCGTCGACAACCTGCAACAAAGTTGAATACAAATATATTAATGTAGAGAAATTGATGTGTCAGACCCTTCATCTTGTCTGAGCCAGCATAACATTGAAAACTAAAAGGTTCTCTCAATTATTTTATTTCCAGAAAGTACTGTACAGATTAAAGCAAAAACTAGGAGATCCATGAGCAGGCCTCTCAAAACAATTATACAAGACTAGACAAATTAAGTTGCAAAGAAATTTAACATATTAACAACTTGGAGATGTTGTCACATGCTTCATCCAAAAACAAGAGGAGAAAAGGAATAACAAAAATTGCTTAAGGGAGAAAGAACCAGCAAACTGAAAAGACACACATTAGCTGAAAAAGAAGTTTCCTATATAACTTTTAACCCAGAGGATTAATCCATGCTAAGGAACAATGGATTTGCGGCATACAAAAGCCCAACGCATCCAAATAATTTTTGGACATACAAAACATATACAGCTCTATAAAACAGAGTATCAGCTCATTTAAATGTTTCAGTTTTGACCAACATAATACACTCGAAAAAATAAGCATACCATATTTGCAAAGAAGTCACTGCCTATCAACTTTGAAGACATACTTGTCTTGGCGCAGCTAACTAGAGGGACTTTTCCGAGCTTTTCAACCTGATAAAATCACAAAAACACTGCAATCAAGAACATTACATAGTGGACAGAGTGCTCAGTGCATGCTGTACCAGTTGGAGAAATTCTAATTCTCGCATGCTAAGACTATATAGAGTCTCATCCATCCCACACTGTGTGTAATTGTTGATACATTATCAGTAATGGAAACATTCAGAGATATGATATCCAAGGTCTTGGTGCTGTGCGCAAATAAATCCAAATAAAGGGTGCTATAAACAATTAAACATGCTGGAAAACAAATACTCACTCTACATCCACTGATTATTGAAGCTGGGTGAATCCCATTCCTCACAGGATCATTTGCTCTCTGCAAAAGAATATCATCCAATTATATACTTCGACAACATCATCCTTTAACATTATTACATAAAAAAATAAATTGACTGGGAAAGGGGAAAAAAAGAGTCCGCTAGCTGCAATTACCTTGAGCATCTCTGAAGCTACAATAACAACCGAGGTTGTCCCATCTCCAACTTCTCGTCTTGCAGCTCAGCCACCTCAGCAAGAACCTGTGGGCCTCAAAATAGAAAATATGAAACAGACATAAAGAGAGTCGTTAAACCAAGTTATATTCCGTATTGGTGCTTCATTTTTTGAATTGGAACAAAAAATTTTAATTTTAAAGTATTTTTACGCACTGTTTTGGAATTGTAATATATAATTAATTAAAAACATTTAGTTTAAATTTAAAAATAAAATTATTTAGAATTGTTTAATTTAATCTTAAAAAAACACAATAAAATAATTTTTCTAAATAAAATTATGAACATGTATAATATTATGAGAATGTCATCATCAATCTCGTAAGGTTATTATATTCTCTGATTGCTCTGAAATTTTAACATAATATATATAAATATGTAAAATTTCATCTCAATCTAATGGTTGGATTAAGAAATATAATTGTAAAATTATTTATTGTTTAAAAAATACTATTTGTCTAAAACAACACAAATAAAATAAATCCGGCTCATTTCAGTCAGAATTTGACCAAAAAATCTTGAATAAACCAAAATTTAACTCAAAATAAAAATAATATTATTTTATCTTGTCAAAAAAAAAAGAGCACAAAGTGGACTGTATCCATCCACCTTAGCAGGAGGTGCTCGACTTCTACCATCTTAAGAAGAGTAGCACCATCATTGGTAATCGTTACGTCTTAATAAAGGTAGTCATATAAATTAGAATGATCCATATATATATTGGAAGATTAAATTTTTCACTTTAGTTTTTAATTAATATTAACAATTATTTTTTATGAATGGTCCATTTATATTGTTTTAATTTATTTTCAATGCTCAAATATAATTCTTTCATTTCTTAATTAAAAATATTAAAATCCATATCCATAATGTAGAGGTATTTTCATTTTCATTTGCATTAAAAATTAATATAGAATTCTACACATAAGGGCTATTTATATTACGATTAGGACATTTATGAGACTCTTATTTCACTATATTTAAACCTGAATAGAAAAATATTTTATACTTTCTTGAATATCGAACTCATTTTCCAAGACTAATAAATCCACCCTCTGTGGAGGCATTGATTTTGCACGGAGAATCTGTACAGAAACCGAGCTCAAACTTGCTCATACCCAACGAGCCCCACCGCCGATGCCAAGTAATGCGGGCGGCGGGCCCAAATTGCGGGAAACATTTCTGTCAATTCTGATGGTGGGTATGTCGACCTCATCAGGACATAAGACTTTTCCCAGTTCTTTGTTTTATTGATTGTTTTGGATTACAGTTCAAATTGTTTTTATAATATTTTTATTTTAAAATATACTAAAATAATACTTTTTTACTTGTTGTAACATCAATTTATCAAAACAATTTAAATAAAAACCCTAAATTACAGCTTCTATTTTAGGGGATTTTGTGTGGGGCTGATTGTCTCAATTTATTAGGCCGCAAAGACTAAACTGATGGTGGTATGTTGACAGTGATGTGCATTGGCTATAATAATCTAGGTTTTGCTGTGAAGCTACGTTATGTCGGCGAGGGTGGGACTCACACATGTTTTGATTAAACAATTATGTAACCCATAGCTTATAAGATTCAAAGGATTTCAATTTAAACTATATATATTTGGCGAGCATACTCGCGTATGTGATGATCACTTGAGATTAAAAGTATATCGGTTTTTGTATCTTAAAAATATTTTGAAAAAGAAAATGATTTTCAGGTTATTCTATATATTAATATTAAAAATAAATTATAATAAATAAATAAATAAATAGCTCGGAATAATGAATCTTAGTATGCATTGTGGAAAATCAATATTCCTCTTTCTTGAAATAATAAACCATAAGGATGCCTTTCAGTTACTTGATGCATGAACACTTTATTCTCTTAAAATGTTCTAGGAGGTGTTTGACATTGTATTTTAAAAATATTTTTTTAAAAAAATGATTTTATTTTTTAAATTAAATGTTTTTGGTGTTTTTAGATTTTTCATGTATTGATATCAAAAATGATTTTTTAAAAATAAAAATAAAATATTATTTTGATATATTTTTGTATAAAAATCATTTTCAAAAACATCTTCAACTACACTCTCAAATAATCACTTAATCTTCAAAAATTGTTGCTAAAAAAACTATCGTCATGCAGCTGTAAAATTGCATTTGGATTTTGGAACTCCCATTGATCTGTCCTTCACAATGCGAGCTTGAGGGATCTTTATACAAGTCAATTGCGTCGTGCCATGATCATGACATTGTCTGCCCCATAAGCTTGGTAACTTTCAATGAATAATTGAGATAATTTCCTTCCTTCCGTTCAATTTCAAAGATCCTGAAAATCTTTTTTAGACGAATAAGAAAAGGAAAGAAAAAATAGTCCACGATTTTTTCTCTCTCTTCATTGGAATGAATGATTTCTTTGATTTCGTCTATCATCATTTAGCTCAAAGACTAGAAATGCAAAATAATTTCTCATGAAAATATTATTCATGCACTAATGTGTTGTTAGACATTTAGTTACGACTCGTCGATCATTGAACAAAAAACAAAATTGGGATATGTAAAGGACCGCAATGATCAAACTTTTATTTATAAAGGTTGAGAGGTGGCATAAGAATTTGTAAAACCACGGTTTTCCCCCCAATATATGCAAGAATCCTCTTCTTTTATCCTCATGTGCCGCCAATTGGATCTATAGATTTCACCTGAATATTTGATAAAAAAAAATAATTTTTTTTTTATTAAAATGGATATTCAGGTCATTTTACGCATAACTTAACTAATCTTACAAGACCTGAAGTTAACAACTATATAAGGCTGTGTTTGTTTCCCGGAATTCACTTTCCGGGAAACCACTTTCCAAACTTTCCTGTGTTTGTTTGCTTTCCGGAAAGTTGGTCAACGGAAAACACTTTCTAGTCAAAGAAAAATTTGGCTTTGTTTTCAGGAAAGTGTTTTCCGGAAAATTTGGGCGGAAAATACTTTCTGGAAGTTGTGAAAAAATTAGAAATGTCATTATTTACTGATTATATCAAATTTGATCCTCAAACTTTTGATTGCTATATATAATTTGTTTTGAATATTTATTTTTCAATTCCATCTCTTAAAATTTAATTTTTATATTAATTTTGGTCCTTATTTTTATAATTGCTATTTGCTTTTTTCTTATCACTTTTTATTGAAATTTTTTATCTATCAAATTTGGTCCTCATTTTTTTATTGTTACTTATTTTATTTGAAATAATTTATGAAATGTTAATTATTATTATTTTAATTTATTCACCTTTCATATTTTTTTAAAAATTTTAGATTTGATCTCTATTATTTTGATTATTATTTATTTTAATTTAATTTTTTTTTACACCTGAGGTTTTCAAAACTTGTGTATATCACAACTAATTTATAAATCTATTAAATACCTTACAAGCTCAATGAATAGGTAAAACATCACGAAGATAACAGACATGTATAGAAAAGTTCAAACCCAGACATAAAAAAAGGAACTAGTCCCTCCCCCGCTTAGACCAAAACTTCAAGTGCTAGTAATTTTATGTGCATCTGTAGAGATATTATTGAGTTGCATCAGAGATACCATGGAGTCGCTAATGAAGTAGAGGAAAATCTTCCATAAATCTCTTGGCAGGGCTTTTCATGATCGATAATGGATCGACCGGGTCAGTTGCATACGTGGGTAGATGTTATCAACAAAACAAAATCTGTTAAACAAGAGAACGAGCTGTTAGAGTATAGAAGATGTATTCTAGAATAGTCTAGAGTATGAAAGATGGTATAGGATATGTGTATAAATAAAAAGAAATATATGCAAAAACAGAATATCAATTCAGCAAATATTCAAATTTCAGTTTCCTCTCTTCTCCCTCTTCCCGTCTCTAAACTCATTCTTTCCCTTTCAATTTCTGCAAACTTTCTCAATCCGAACACAAGCTTCATGAATTGCATAGAAAACAATGTCGGTCGCGTTATCATCTAATTATATATTTGAAAATATTTTTTACAATATTAAGCTCTAGGATTTATTAGCTACTAGAACCTCCAAGTTCGGTTAAGGCATGACTGGCAAGCGATGGATTTCAATTTTGTATAAGGCAATCTCATGAACCCGTTGTTCCAATACAGTAACTTGCCAATGAGGCTAACAACGCGTCGAGCTCTACCATTCATGTATGTATCACCCAACCAGTTGATCAGACAAACAACTAATAATTCAAAGTACTTCTACAAGAAAATAATCATTAAAACTTGAAAAATAGGGCATAACTGTGTGTTGTATATTTATAGTAGCTTATATATATATGCTCTTGTCACCTATATCTTTTCCAATTAATCACGCTGTGCAGTGGAATTTATTTCTAAGACAAAAATTAAATGGTTTGAACCATTTAAAAATGTATTTTACATGGGATACAAAATTGTTTTGGAAAAAAAATGGTTTGACCATTTTTTTTAAAAGAAAAAATAATAATCTTTAGGTGAGGAACTCTTTTGTTTTTAAAAAATAAACCATAAAGTTACAATCATTTCCTTTGAAGAGAAAATAAAATATTACTTCAAATATTAATGGTGTAGTCATTTCATTGTGTATATAGACATAAATTATTGTAGATTCCAATAATAAATTTATCATTTTACTTTTTAGGCTGAAAAATTTAACCCTCAGAACTGGGGGTATTTTGGATATTTAAAGGGGACATGTATGATATTTTTAAATTTTTTAAGGTTTTATGGTATTTTTCATTTTAAATTGAACAATGAAACAATTATTTTACCCTTGAGAGCTGACAAAAATACACGAAACAATTGGGGGTGATTTTAGTTTTCCACATATTTGTGCAAAGTAAAACTACGCAAATACTCCCAAAAAGACAAAAACGAAGGCCTGAAGCTCGGGGTATTGTGGTACTTTTATCCCTGGTTTTTTTTGTGGTTATCGTTGGGTCTAAGGGTGTATAGGTAATTTGATATTTTTTTATTATTTCTTTTCAAAAACACTGCAGGCACGTCATATTGACGCCCCAACAGTGTTTCACACGCACGTGCTTTTCAGGCGGCGCGTGTGATGTCGTTTGGTCGTGGAAACTGTCCAGTCGTCGTGTCACCTGGTGCACCGCCATGTCCTTTGCCTCCCGGTGAGGCGTGTGTAGGTTTTCAGTGGTCGGTGAATCGCCAGTGAACGATTTTTAGTTTTTTCTCCCTTTTCTCTCATGTCATTGGAAATTACATGTAAGTCCTTCATATCTGTGATTATTTTATTTTAGTCCCTGCTCTTTTGATTTCGATTTTACTTGTGATTTCTTCAATGAAAATTTTGATTTTTTTTTAATTGTGCCCTTCAATTGAAACTGATTATATATGTTGGTTTTTATTTCAATGCTTATTCTTTTGATTTTTTGTTTATTTTTTATTCTTTTAATTTTTTCAGTATACAGGTTTTAATTTATTTTAATTTTGTCTTTCAATTAAAATTTATCATATATGTGACTTTTCATTTCGGTTCTTATTCTTTTAATTTTTAATTGCTATATTTATGTGCTTTGTACTTGTTTTGATTATTTTGTTTTTGCAATTTCATCTCTTTTAATTTTACTGCATTTGTTTTTTTGTACCGTTCTTTTAATTGCTGTATTATAATCCCTTTCTTGGTTTATCTTCTCCTTCTCCTTTTATTATTACCTTCTCTTTTCTCTCAGCATTTAATATTTTTATCCATTTTCGATTCTCATTCTTACAATAACTTTTTATTAATCATTTTCTTAGTTTCTTTTGTTTTATGATTTAGCCTCTAAATATTTTTTTTATACCATGTTCAGTTAGTTTAGGTTTTAAAATATTTTATGATTAAATATTTACTTTATTATTTTTTCATGGTTGTCTTTTAAATTAAAAGAGCAGTTTTTTTTATTGAAAGTTAATTATCATTTTTTTTCAAATTCATCATTAGACATTTGGTTATTAAGCCCTTAATTTAATTGTTTATTAATATTTTATTTTTATTGAATTATCACGATCTCATATCCTGAAAAATAAATTAGTCAAGTTAACCAGAATACCTCATAAAACATTTTATTAGTTTTTGTTATGAAGTTGATTTTTTTAACAATTTTATAGTTTTGATGCTCTTTTATTGGCTCTTAAACTATATGATCTTTTGTATTTTTTTGTTGAATTATCTTAAATGCGGGTCAATGAAGTTAACCTAACCTAGTTTAACTTGTATTTTCTTATCAATATTTTTTTTAACTCTAGTTTTTTTGCTACATGATTGTTCTCTAAGTCTATTTTTTTTATTCTTAAACTCAAATTATATCGATTATTGTGCTGCAGTGCTGAAAAAAGTGTGGCTTGGTGGGACCCTAACTAGCCTATAGCATGAAGCCTCATGCATGACGTCCTCATTATGTAGCGTAGAAGGAAGTAGGAGTTGGAGGCTGTGCCCTGTTTGTACCCGGTTTCTCTTTCACAATTTCAACGACGAACTTGTTCCACGAAATGATCTCTATAACTTCATCCTATCTCTTGAGATTACTAATTAATTTGGGTAATAATTAATTTTCTCAAATTTCAGGATGCTCTTGGTAATCAAGTGTTTAAATTGGACCGTACCTCCATGCTTTGTTACCTTTCAAAATGGATAGTTTTTATCGAAATAACTACAAATTGAGACAGAAGGTAGAGATCTGAAGGATGTGATTAATTGGATGGGATGAGAATCTAAGACTTTTTAAATATTGTTGGGGAGATCATAAAGCACTTGACCCTTTCCTTTGTTAATTATTTTTAGTATTTATTGATAACTTTTTGTCATATTACAAATGCTTATCTTTTTCTTTTTTTCCCTTCTCAATGATGAATATGCAAACACTATGATTATCATCTTGGCAATTTCTGCGGCAGTGGCCTGTTTGACTGCGGCACTTGCGATTAAAGTATGCATACTTTGGTGCGCGCGCGCGTATATACAAATATACACACACAATCATAGTGTTTGTGGTCAAGAAATATTTCTTCTTTCCTCTCATTCCAGGTTTAAGTTTTGATAGTAATGTTTATTATTTTTGTAGTGTCCTATCTGTTAATTAGACTTACAAAATATTTAGTAGATTCGGGAATTAATTGTGGTGCGTGCAAACTGTTCCGGATACCTCGATTATCAAAAACAAATACACACACTAGCTATTTAACTGTGTTATGTAGCATGTTTTAATTAGATAAATAAATCAATAATGGTCCATGAAAATAAATAAAATTATTAACAACAACCAATAAAAATATAATATAATGTAATAGAATTATCGAAGAGCCAATAAAAATATAATATCATGTAATAAATTATTAACAAAAAACAATAAGAGTATTTTTTTAGTTAACCCTTTACAAATAAAATTTTGAAATCATGCAATACAATTATATAATATTTCATTGAAAAAACAACACAAATTAAGAACCTGAGATTAAACAAGAAATATATATATATATATATATATATATATATATATATATATATTATGTTTTTTTTAAATGGTTTAGTTTATAATATTATAGACAGGAAAGAAAGTAGAAATCATGTAATACAATTTTATAATATTTCTCTGGAAAAAACCTTGTGTTTGCAAGAACTCATATCAGTAATATTAACTGCGTGATTAGTACTAGATAAATGTCTTATTAAACATTCTAAAATTAAAAAAATAAAATTATGATGGACCATCCAACCAAAGGGTTGGCCTCCCACTAGTTATCTGAAACAATGATAACCTTGTTAGCTTGTACTATAACCCCCCCCCCCCCCCCCCAGACAAAGAAGAAGAAGAAGAAGACGAAGAAGAGAGGAAGAAGAGAGAATAGCTTTGCCATATCCACTTATCTAGGCCTTTTTCTCAGCTCCCATCGACAGCCACCATCAGTGTCGATTATCCCCCACTCGCATCCGTTCATTTTCATGGATGTCGTCCTCACATCTACAGAACTTGATTCATTGCCTTTCCTAGTTGACAAATAATCAAATGACAAAAGTAATCCAAGTCGATTTACCTAATAATTTGACTCTATTTTTTTCCTTCTCAATATCATGGTAGATATATGTAATATTATTTCTCTGGATTCCGAGCTCCATGCAGAAGATTTTCCGATGGGTGGCTCCTAATTATTCTATATAATACTTTGTAATTATTTCATGTGTGATGTGTTTACTAGCACTCGTCTTCGTTTAGGATTTATTTTCCGGTGTCGTCTGAGACTTGGGCTCCAAAGATTTTTACTGAGCCTGGACCTCTTTAATGCGTCAATATCATGCACATATTGAGTTTAATAGTAGCTGAGCACGAGTTTCATACAAAAAATCTGAATCTTATGGCTTTCAATTTTAAACCTAATTTTGTGTTGTTATATTTATTCCATTAATAACATATGTAAACACATATATCTCAAGGGATATTTACAATCTTCGAGAAAGTCAAATATTGCAGGAATTAGGTGGGGGGTCTCAAGGGATCACGAAGGAAACAATCTACACGCTAGTATACCTGCATGCAGGAGTAAGAAAATCTGATGAATTTCAGAAAAGCTTTGGAAATCAAAGCTTCATCTCCATTTGCAAGGTAGTTGGGTTGATTTCTCAATCAGATTCACCAGAGGGATAAGGGATACGTCATTTCTTAGGTCATGGAGAGCGTTAAATTACTTTAATTGAATTTTCCATCTCTATTAATGCTTGAAAATAGTCCATTAATTAATTATGGTATCTTTCTTTTCCCCCTACACAGGATGCATTTCTTCTTCTTTTTAATCAATTATATATATATATATATATATATATATATATTAACTAAAATATAAAACACGTGCCATTTTTACTGTAGATAACGGTACTGTTCACACAGACACATATTACTGTTCATTGCGATAGTAATATATACAACTTAGTATTAATATATATTGTCGTTAACAAAGAACGAGTTGTCAGGTAGCCGAGTTGGATAAATGAACTAATCTGAATACAGTGAATTCAATAGTTCAAATATCTAAATATTCTTGTTTTTTTTTTATGATGATGATAATTTTATGTTGGTTATTTCGTTAAAACCTACTAAACAAATAAATTTATATCGATTTAAAATTCATATATTTTATAGAAAACTTGCACTTCACAAGAATTCTGCACAAATTTATTATTTTGACTAAATATGATGTAGCTCGCGACGAGGCGATGGGGCATTGGCTAGTGTATATATATATATATATATATATATATATATATATATATATATATATATATATATATATATATATATATTACGACCATAATTATTAGGAGTTGCTACCTAGTATTACGGTCACTAGGAATCTATTGGTCTGCGAGAATTTTGGGTAAGGAGACTTGTTGTGTAAGGGGAAGATGCATCACCCACAGTGCACCTTACCTAAGGTAAGTTGCATTGTTGTTTGATTGCTCTTCTAAGTTAAAAAAATTTACATTGCATTTTCAAAAAAAAAAAAATATTATCTACGAATGTACTTTACAATGTAAATTTACATCGTAGTTAAAAATCTTTTTTATTATCTATGGGTGCACTTTACAATGTAAATTTACACCGTAGTTAAAACCCTTTCTTTTTTTATCCATGGGTGTACTTTACAATATAAATTTACACCCTAATAGATAAAACAAAAATAGTTATAATTAGTTTTGATATTTTGGCCAAATTCCAACGGATAATCATAACCCAGTTACGATATCCAATTTTCGTTTTCAAACAATGAGAAAGATGCAAAATATATATTTTTTGTACGAAAAATATGATGTGAAAAACCTTGAAATTTAGTCGTATGCATGAAAACAAAACCTTTTTATGTTTTTTAATTTTATATTTTTTTTCCATTTTTTAATAAAATAAAGTAAAAATAAATAAATAATATAAAAAAAATCAGTGGGCTGATTGTCCGGCCCTGATGGGCCGGACTAACAACCCACTCCTGCATGGGCTGGGCTGAAAGCCCAGTGGACTGTCAGCCCCCCTCTTGTGGATTGGGCCTCCAGTCCAGCGGGCTGCCAGCCCACGTCCCTTAGATTTTTTGGTCGGGCACAAAGCCCAACCCGCCTCACTCAAGCCCTAACCCGCATGAATAGTGGGACGTAAATTACATCCCACTGCGCATGCAGCGGGCTAAAAAAGATGATGAATAGGGAGATTTTTCTAGTGTAATGAAAGGTGTACATGTTAATACCGTTGGGTAGAGAAGGTTGAGGTGATGATTCATGTGGTGGTGGCGTCGGAAATGGTGGTCTGTGGTGGCCGAAGGAGGCGTCGGAAGTCGTCGGGCTCATATTGCTGCCACTGCTATCGCCTCTGCTGCCTTGTCGGAGACTGTGGATGAGTTTCTGGTGTTGAGGGGAAGCTTACAGTGGTGATGAGGTTGGGTGATCATTCAGCCGTTATTGGTGGAGAGAGAGAGAGAGAGCTTGACCGGAAAGGCTTTCAAACCGAGAGAGAAAGAGAGCTAGTTGTCGAAGAAGATGAGGGATGATGGTGTGATTTTTGTGTGATATCTCCTTGTTTTTGCTTGTTTTTCTTTGTCAAATTCTCTGCAAATTTTCCTCAGAATCTCTCGTTTCCTTTGTTTTTTTGTGTCTTGTTTTCAAGCTCCCCTATGTAGAACTCTTTTTCTCCTCCTCGTTATGATCGTGCATGCAGGTATTTATAAGTGGGAGGCAACACTTCGGCTGCCCATTGCGTGCAGCGATGGTTTGCCTCTTCACCTGAACCTGAAGAGGCAATGGCGTGCCTGCACTGTTCAGGTGACTGAACAGTGCAGTCACACGTGATGATTTTGGGAGAGGGCAAAAATACAATTTGGTCCCTCAATTTTTAATTGGTTCAATTGCACCCCCAATTGGTTTTAAATTTTTAATTTTGTGCAATTGTATCCCCGTCAAAAATTCAATGTTAGCCTTAAATTTGCGTGTCTTTTTTTATTTTGGTCCCTGGTTTCCAATTTATGTTATTTGACCCTCAATTGACCATTAAACTCTCAATTATCTTCAATTAGACCCCTGATTTCGCACAATTGGCTTGGAAAAATTCAATTAAGTCTCTGAAAACTCCAAACTTCTCAAATGAACCCGAATTAAATTCAAGAACTTGATTTCTCATCGACTAAGCCCTTAATAAAATTAATTTGACCAATTTAAAGTATAATTAAGTCATTGCACTTAATTAAATCCTTCAATTGAACTCTAAATTAATTTCCAAACATAATTATACTTTTAAATTGGACGACGATTAAATCAAATTGGCCCATAAAAATATAATTATGTCTCTCGATTTAATTTTCACACAGATTTATCCAATGATAAATTATTTTTGCCTTAAATCTGGACTTTCCTTTATTTTTGGGGACAAAAGAGATACGATCGGACTCGCGGAAACGACCAAAATTTCTACGTTGATTTTTCTACCAACGCCGACCCCTTTTATTTTACTTTTGTTATTTTTGGGTGGATTTTGGGGAGTAGCCCAGAAATTGGGTTATGACAACCACAAAAACAGACATACACTTAGGGCCTGTTTGAGAGGGTGGTTGCGGTTACTTTTGAAAGTGCTTTTCGTTTAGAAATACATCAAAATAATATATTTTTTAAAAAAAAAAAAATTATTTTTGACATCAGCACATCAAAATGATCTAAAAACACCAAAGAAAATTTTCATTTAAAATGAAAAAAAAAATTGAATTTTTGCCAAATGCCGGTTTGAACGCAGTGCCAAACAGGCACTTAATGAAAAACCTAAAAGTATTTAGTAGATGAGATTTAGAATTAAGATTTGAATTAGAAAATATTGCCTTTTACACTATTTTTATATAGATAAATATACTGAATCTGTGTTTCTACATATACAAATTAAAGTGACAGGAAAGGAAAAAAGAAATGGAATAAAAAGCCACCGTTCAATTAGTGGTATAAAAAAAGGCCTGATTTTGATGAAGAGGTAGCCGCTTCGATGAAGGAAGACTACAAGATTTGACGATTTCTTTGACAAAGACTGATCATAAAGACAAATCATGACAGACTTGAAAAGAGAGCAAGAACAGCAGCAAATCAAGGCTTCGATAAAAGCACACCTCGCCCATGAAGCCGGATATCTTTCAACTTCATCCCTCGTCAGCTGGTGCCCGTATATAGTTTACTAACCCCCACTTCCCTTTCACAGGATTAAAAATTCAGATAAGGCGGCAAATGCTACATGCTCTTCAGTGGTATCAAAAAGGTGGAAAAAAAAAAGAAAAAAAAAGGCTTAAAGAAATTACACAGAACGTTAAATAACGTGATCATACAGCTAAAATATAATACGAGTATTTTTTTTTTTTGTCATCTAAGGTCCAGCACGAGGGGAGGCCAAGATGGCCCTGCCCTGTCATGTTCTTAGGTGAGTACTGCTTATTTCATAGAGATAATAGTCTTTTTGAAAAATCTCATGCATGACCTACAAGATCTTCTTGATATAATTTAAAATTCCAATTGTTCAATTTTTTTAGAAAGGAAATTCAATAAATAAATGAGGATATAATTAACTAACGTTTAGAGTTGACTGCGCATCATCTTTTCTAAAATTTTCTACTAATTAAATCTTCCCACTTATACTAATTGAGCACAAACAGTATAGATTTGGACACGGAAATCTTATAAATTATGGCTCCCACTGATGCTATCATTTATGATAGATTGATAGTGATTTTGAGATAGAAAACTATAAAATTAAAGCCATGCCCACGAGTTTTTTAAAATTAATATTGGTGTCCGGGTCAACTCACACATACCTCGATTAATTCTATAGACCCTGAAATTAATGATCATGTAAATCTATAATGATCATTATATTAATAAATACAAAAAAAACTAAAGCAAAAACAAATACTTTAATACGATTATTTATAAGACAGGAAATGACCAAATACTTGGCAATTCATTATACTGATTTCTTTGTACAGTGGTTAAGAAATCCAGTTAATTAAGTTATAGTAACTGGAGAGCAACGGATTAATGTCCTCTCCTCTCTCCTTTGTTATTAGTTGTGATTTTTTAACGAAAAGCATATGGGATGGCCCCACGTGCCTGATGCTTATCTGCTATCGCTAATACTGTGCTGTCAATCATACGATAGTCATGTGTTCTGATTAATCTTGACCGCAGATGTCGAGAGCTCAGGACCTTTACTTGACTTCTCTAGCGGCTAGGATCTCTCGTTGAGAGGTGATTCATTGTGGTTTTATTTGTATTCTCATTTTTTATTTGATCCCTTTACTTTTCATGTAATGATTATAGTTAATTTTGCAAAATTAATACTCTAATACATGTGTGTATATATGTATATATATATATATATATATAGGAATTGATTCGATGGTCTGTTTTGACTGTCTTGATATAGAGTTCTTACAAAGTTAAAAATAAGTTTCGTCCTTGAAGTAGATAAAACTTTTTTTAGACAATTAAAAAATAAAAATCTAAACCAATTAAAAATTTCAGATCCAATTTCAATATAACAGAAACTAAAAAGTAGCACCTTTATTTTAGTTTATCAAGTCAATATTTGTTTATAATCATTAAATTTATTATTATTTATTAATATATATAATTTTAATTTATTCTATTGAGCACACATATGGTTTCTTGATAATAATTATAAATCAACAATGCCAGTATGTTTTTTTTTTCTTGCATCAGGAAAACGAAACACTTCGTCCCAATAAATCAGTTTGTACATATAGAGTTGAGCAAATTTAATACCAACAAATTTCAGCGTACGCAATGTAGTGCGAGGCATAGTAACTAGCCTGAGGCTTTTGTTTTTCCTGTTATTTTATGGTACAAGGTGTTAGAGACATCTCATTTTTAAGGGTATGTACTTTCAAAGTAATTGACATTCCTTGTTTCTCCATCAGAATCTGATATAATGACAACTATATCCTATGCTCTGTCACAGGCAAGACCACACACGAAGTTGACCAGCTACTCTTAAAAAAAAAAAAATGTTTTTTCACTTCCATTTTCACCACGTAGTGATTCCCGAGAAAAACAAATCCACTCTCCGAAAATGCACGTGTAATCACTCTTCCTTCTTTCTCATTTACCCGCTTTCTCCTTCCCTTTCAACCTTGGTGTTGTTGTTATTGTTATTATTATTGTTATAATTATTATTGCTATTGTTGTTGTTGTTATTTTATAAAATATAATACTCCTACGCTCCATATATGTAAAATATTTTATTTGTTTTTGTGTTTTAAAAATAATTTTGATTTTTTTTGTTTTAAACTAGGTTTTTGTGTTTCAAAAATAATTTTTAAAATATAAAAATATTATTTCATACATTTCTAAATCAAAATAATTTTTTTTAAGAAAAAAATCAATACCAGATAAACTGATAACCCACCAATGTTTGAGTGTGTTAAGGAATCATCTCACCTAAAAACTTAAGCTGTTACGTTAGATTCCAAAATATAATTTATATTATTCTCTAATACACCCTCAAGTGAAAACTTTTTGGACTTGAAACTTGTATAGACTCACATCACCTTGTGCTTGATTTTTTATTAAATAAAATAGTGGTGGTGAGATTTGAACTCGTGACCACTGTGTCAACAAGACTTTGATATCATGTTAAAGAACTATTTCATCGAAATACTTAAGCTGTTAAATAAGATTCCAGAATATGATTTATATTATTTTTTAATAGAGTGGACACATAAAGGATTCATTTTAAAGTTAAAAAAGTCTAAAAAGAAAAAAAAAATCTGACATGTAAGCGTAAGGAATTGGTAATCTGAGACAATACCATGTAATTGGATTGTTATTATATATTTAATGTTATTTTAGTGTTCTGAATTTTATTTTTTCTATTTAAATGTATGAATGTTAAGGAACCATCTCACCTAAAATCTTAAACTTGTAGGTGAAGCCTCATAATATGATTTATATTATTCTCAAACACACCCTAAAGTGAAAGCCATTTGGGCTTGAAAGTTGCACAGGCCCACATCAAATAGAATAGGAGTGGTGAGATTCGAACTCGTGATCGCTAGGTCAACAAGGTTCTGATACCATGTTTTATAATTAATTTCTTCTTTTAGATTCATTAAGTACGTGAGAATGTAATTGTTAAATTAGCACATCAGCCTACCGTTGATGCATGAACATTTCACTTATTTTGCAATCAATCTCTATAAAAAAAAATTTATTTGGGTTCATGTATTTGATAACAGATAAATCCGTTTCAAAGTCCCGTGAGTTGTTTAAAAGTTTATTTTAATATAGAGGTTATATTATATTTCATCTGCACTTTTATTTTTTAGTGTTAGTTTTTTTAAGAAAAATAAAAAAAGTCAAATTATGTAATAAATTTGAAGCACCTTTTGAAGTCAATTACTGCATATAAAATCTCAATTAAATATGCTCTGAGTGTATGAGACATAGGCTTCGAGTATAGGATGCGCGTGCGTGTTTAGTGAAGATGACGAGCCAATTTGAATTATTTATTAAGTCTGTGAAAGTTGAATGTTAATGACAGTTAAATATAAGTAAATCATTTTATACTGGTGTGATCTTTGATTATTGTTTTGCACGCATACATCCATGCACTAAGAGCAACATTTAGAAAATTAACTACATTACTTAGCATAATTCATCATCTTAAAGATATATTATTAGTATAACGCACATTTTATATATTTTATGCTTTAAAATATTATATAATTAAATTAAAATTTTACAAAAATTAATGACCAAAATCGGACCACCATTGAAATGGGTTGTAGATGACTAAACAACACTCTGAGATTTTTAATAATTGAGGGTCTTATGAGTTGTTTTTTAAAATGTTTTTTTTTATTTAAAAATATATCAAATTTATATTTTTTTAAATATATATTTTGACATTAATACGTTAAAATAATATAAAAATACTAATAAATAAATATGAAGCAATACTTATAAAATGATTTGCTTTTTATGCCCACATACAAGAATCTTGCAATGTCATAGAAATGTTCATTCGCTTAAGTCGATACTCGATTTATTAAAATAAAATTTAATTTCATTGGTTTAAAAGAATTAAAGTTTTGAAAATTGAATTTGAAGATTACACAAGTGTTCGGTCCTTTTTTTTCACTAGCATCAAAGATTCATTTACACAGTCAAGAGCAAAGTTCACATTCTTTTTGTTTTTTTGGTAACTCAACTTGTTTTTATTCATTTTGATCCTTTCACATTGTCTTATATTTGCAACTTGACTTACTAGTGTTTTTTGATTGTCTACGTATGAAAATCTCACAATATCAAGTGTAAAAACGCAGCGTTCGATTAATGCTATGTTTACCAGAATAAAATAAAATTTTATTCATGTAAAATAAGGCTTGATGGACTAATATTAACAAAAAAGCTAAAATAGCTCAGCCTCAGCACTGTAGCCCCCCATTGGCACTGTGGATTGGTCTTTTGTGCTCCGTGCGTTGCGCGAGTTCGTCCACCCTTTTTTTTTCCGCCTATGAACAGTGTAATGGCGATGTTAGCCCTGATAATAGGACAAAATAAGGTTTTCGGCTGAGGGGTGCGGGCGTAATTGCACACGTAAGGACCAGTCCGGTCCGCCTCAACCCTTTATTTTATTTTTTATTTTTTAAATGGCTAAAGACGGTTATAGTCCCTAATAAGACAAAATCGATTCATTAAGGGCAGGGACATAACGGTAACTGACCATTATTATTTATATATTTTTCGAAATCTGTCAGGCGTGTTCGGTTCACGCGGCAGACGGTGTCCCCCCTGACGCCCCTTTCAAGTGGCGCGTGCGGTATGCTACAGTGGCCGGAAATGGGCTACCGGCGTCTAATCCGGTGCGCCTCCGCTTGGTCTTCCTCCCGGTGCGGCGTGTTTTGTCAAACGGTGGCCGTGGACACGGCGGTGGCCGGTTATAGCCGGTTGCACCCTTTCTCTCTCTCCTGCACGTAAAAGTGCAGAAGAGCCCCCCGAGTTTTGTATACTTTCATTTCGGTCCCTTGACTTTTAATTGTGTATATGGCCCTGATTTAGTTGTATAAGTTTTGATTATGTTCGATTGGGTCCTTCGATTGCATTTAATTAAATGTTAATGTTTCACTTCGGTCCTCCATATTTTAATTTTCAGATTGGGTTGAAAAGACTGAATATATTCGGTACAGAAGTTTCAATTTTTTCAAATTTGTCCTTTATTTTAAAATGTTAATAAATCTTACTTTCATTTCAGCCCTTAAACTTTGAATTTTTTTTTTCATCCCTTTATATTTGATTTTCATTTCAGCCCTTATACTTTTATTTTTTAAAATTTCTAATATAACCCCTACTTCTGTCCATGTATATATAAGTGTGTTTAACACAATAATAATAATAATAATAATAATAATAATAATAATAATAATAATAATAATAATTTAATTATTTTTCTTACTTGCTTCTTTGATAATTCTTTTTCCTTCGGATAATTTGATAATTTTAATTTTTTAGGCAGTAGTGACAATGATAATTTTTATTTTTCTTTTTATATTATGTCTTTGTTTTATCTTTTGTTCAAGTTTCTAGCATTTTTTTTAGTCTTTCATTTATTTTTGTTTATTTCATAATAATCATAATCATAATAATAATAATAATAATAATAATAATAATAATAATAATAATTTAATTGTTTCTCTTACTTACTCTTTTGTTAATGTTTTTGAGTGTTTTTTTTTTAGGATTATTTGATAATTTTTATTATTTGAATAGTAAGAGCAATGATAATTTTAGATTTTCAAACTTTTATTTTGCTATTGTTATACTAGGGGGTGTTGAGCTATTTTATTATATTAAATTTCACATAAATAAAAATTAAATTTCGCATAAGTGTCAAATATTTTGCCTGTTTCGACTACACTATTCTTTTTAGACGACAAATAAATAATTATAGCATGCAAAAAATTTCTATTTCTGTTTGTCAAAAAATTTGCAAAATTTGTATTTTTAATGTGTCATATCTAATATTACTGGGGAAAACAGGCAACTCATATTGTTTTTTTTACAAATTTATCTAGGTTATCTACAATTAAAAAACTCACTATATATTATGTGAGACTAAGTATATGTGTTGAATATTTATTTAATATTATCGCCTAAAAATATATAAACAGAGAAAAAAAATGACCTACGATTTCTTGAAAAAAAAAATTAATATCGGTATTCTTAAATATATTTAATATAATAATATAGAATAAATCTTATATAAAAAAAATTTTGACTTTGAATTTAAAATTTTATTTTAGACTCTTTTTTTTTTCCTTTTAAGAAACGGTGACCTTTTTTTCACATGTATTTTTTATTTTTTACTGTCTAAGTCAGTTGTTCTTTTGTAACCGGTTTTTTTTTTTTTTTTTAACCAGAGTTTCCGTGACAACAAATTCCTAATGAATCATTTCACCTTCTTAGCAAATTTTTTAACAAATTTTATCAAAAAAAAATTTAACAATAGCAATATTCAATCACATTTTGGTTCAAAAAAACCATTTTTAACGAATTTTATCAATTACAATTATACTAATTAAATATTAAAATTACAAAATACAATATTTATAAAATCAATTAATTTTCTACATAGATAAAAAAACCGAGCGAAGCGGGCAAATCAGCTCGTTGAAACTATAACAAACATGGTAGGATGAAGTCAACAGGCAAGACAACTTGGTTGGCATATGCATCGGACCCAGCTAATGTGTGGAGGAAGCTGGCTTCATTGTAATAGCATCACGTTCTCAAATATCTGGAAATCATGTTGGCCTAGCCAAAATTGGAATTTATTATATCATTTTTTTATGTAAAATTTGAATTGTTTTCTATTATTTTTTTAAAAATTGATTTTATTTTCAATTTTATTATTCAATATTGAGTTGATTGGACAATCACGATTTCACAATCTAAATCATAAGTTTAGAATGTTAACTATGGTCTGCATCAATCTTTTCATTATATCTTTTCTTGCATTTATTATCATTTTTAATTCAATAATTCAATATTGAGCTCCTTAAAATTGGATTTCATGATTTTATTTGTTTTAGTTTCTATAAAATCATCTTGTTTTCATAACCCAAATCACGAGTTAGCCTGAGTTTGCATTGATTTTTTCTAAGATTTAATATTATGTAATATTATCCTTCAATATTGTTTGTGTCAAGAATTATGCTTTATATATTTTTTATATTCTATTAAATTATCTTGTTCGCGTGATTTGGTCATGGGGATTGACAAAATTACTATACTTTATTGGTGTTTATTGACTGAGTTATTGGGATTTGAGTATAGTTATGAGTTTGACATGTCAGCTTTTAGTTTTTAGTTCTAGTTTTTAATACTGGGTTGTCTTAAATTTGTGCGTGATTATTTTTATTTGTTTTAAAAAACTCAATTTATTTAATTTTGTTTTTTATATCATATAATTAATTTTGTAGAGTAATCGGATCTATAAACGGGGTAATTATTATTTTTGTTTCTTTAAAATACGGCAGCAGCGGCAGCCAATGCATCGTTTTCTTACGTTAATTTCGTTTCTTGGCTCGCAGCGTATACAGGGAGGACAAATTATAATGCAGATCCGGAAAAGATTTTACACCAGAGCAAATCCATAATTAGCAGCATAATTTATGGTGTTTATCAGCTAAAATTAGGAAAGATTCTACACTACACCACGCGAGAAAGCGCGTGGTGGAGATTATAAGCGGCAATTATCAAGAGGAGAAGCATAAACAGAAGAAGACAGAAAAGGGGAAGAAAAAAAGAAAGGGCGAAACTAAAAGCAGGCAAACTCAGAAGGGGACACAGTTGTCATTTCCCCATCTTAAATTTTAAGGTTCACAGCTGATCCCCCCCTCCCTCTCACTCCTACCTGAAAACGACTGCAAGAACCTGTGGTCTACCTGCATAGATATTTCTTTTCCTGCTCTCTTCTTCTGTAATTTATCAAATAGTTTCTTTCTGCGGGATTCACACACCGAATCAAAAACCGCAGTTCTTGCCTCTCCTCGTGTTTATTTTAGCTGTCTTTGTCTTTGTTTTTCTTTCCTGGGTTCTCTTTTGTATTTGCAGTCTCATCAGAGCTTGATCAAATGGTGGATCTTCAGGCTGTATGCTGCATGTGCGGCGACGTTGGTTTTCCTGACAAACTCTTCCGCTGCAACAAATGCTGCCACCGTTTTCAGCACTCGTATTGCTTCTTTCTTTTCTTGCCTTTTTTAGCTACGCCTGATCCTAATTCATCACCATCATGGCATCACGCACACACGATCATACATGTCCAGACATATCACATTCTTTGCATCATCAACTTGCATAGGCTCCCATAAATGATCAATGAATCTCTTAATTTCTCACCCAAAGCCTGACTTTCTCGGGAAAGCTGTAGTTTTATGGCCGAGGTGGAATTCCTTTTCTGTATAAGATTAAGTTCACCTTCTCAATCCTATATTCGATCTGGGTTACAGTCTTCTTGTGTACTGGGAAAGGAAAAAAATGGATTTCCAAGCACCAATGCCACCTCATCATTATAATCATCCATATATATACCATCTCATCATGTTACCATATGCTTAAATTTTGATTTTTGTTTCTGGCTTAAAATATAGGTATTGTAGCAACTACTACAGCGAATATTCGGAGCCAATTGAACTGTGTGATTGGTGTCAAAGTGAAGAGAGAAATGCAAGACATGGAAACTCTTCAAAGAAATCAGGAGCTGGACATGAAGGTGGAACAGTAGTCACAAAACGATCAGAGTATACTGGCGATCACAAAATCAAACAACTTGATCGTGAAGAGAGTAAAAATACCAGCTGTGATCGAAAGGGAAAGAACCCAAGTGGGGTTCCTTCTCCAAGAACACGCAGGTACAAGCTTCTCAAGGATGTCATGTGCTAGAAGAGAAGAGTGTCACTAGTGCAATTTAAAAGTACTTCTCTTTAGTTTTGTGTTTATAGATTGTAAGAAGGCTAATTAATTGTAAGTTGGTTATCTCCTCTTCTTTTTTTATGAGTTTTTGCTACTTTGTGCTATGTTTTCAGTAAGTTGTTTATAAAATAATGTGAAACTTTCTGGAATGATCGGCGGCACACAAGTTCTTAAGCTCTTCTTCTTTAATCTTTTTTTAATCTGTACAATTCCTTTGGTGCTAGTGGTCCAGGTTTGTTTAATTCGCAGCACGGGGATCCTTGACTAGAAAGAAATGGCTCCATGTACTTCTTAACACACACACACACACACATATATTAAAAATATAATTAAATAAGAACAACTGTTGGATAAGTATGAAGGTAGAATACATCAGTTGGGGGTGTTCTATAAGTGACCTAGCTGGCAATTTGGAAGGGTTTTGGCGACATTAAGTCTTTTCCTGTGGAGTTTGTCTCTGTTATGTCTGCAGTGCTGCATCTCCTAATTTGTTTTGTTAAGTCTCTTGAGCAGTTTCAGCCATGAAAAAAAAAGAGTCTCTTTTTAAGCAGAGTATTGAATGCAGTTGGATGTATTCCTCTTGGCCGAAGAATTCACAGTACCTAAACCCTGCAAGCTCTTACAGATTCATTGAAGGCCTTTAATAGCTAGGCCCTCTATTATTGCTGGCCTAAATAAACTTTAAGCCGAAAAAGAAACATAACTCTCTGAGTGGAAAAAAAATCAGTGTATGGTTTTAGAAATAAATGAGCGTTTCATGCTTTCTATGGAAAATATGATTTATAATTACTCTATATGAGAGGATCTTCAATGATAAAAGTCATTTATATGAGTTAAATTGCTGGTATAGTTTTTTCACGTCCATATTTCAATGGAAATTAATCATTTTAACAACCCATTTAATTTAAAAAATATTAAAAAAATAAAGAAATTCAAATTTTAAGCAAGTAATATTTTAATTTAAAGGCGAAACACACCCTAGAAAGAGTTGGAAGTTGCTAGCTAGGCACTGGTTACGGGCAGGTTGTAGGCCTTCTATTCATTGAAGTCCTATATAAGCTGTAGATATCTCTTTGCGAGATTGTACTGTGTTGACCCGTTACTGTGTGAATCTCCAAAAAGTACACAAACTGATAGGTTTTATCCACAGCATCTGTTTTGGCTATTTATGACTGCTTGGGGATCTTGAATTGACAGTGTATCATTGATCTTGAGCTAGCCCGTCACTGTTTAGAAATGTGGTTTGATTGAGAGTAATTTTTATTTAAAAATATATTAAAATGATATTTTTATTTATTTATTTAAAAATATTTTTCACATTAGCATATAAAAATACCTAAAACTACAAAAAAAAATATAAAAAAAATTCAATTTTTTTTAAAATATTTTTGAAAGTTCCTTGTAGGTTGATTGTGCTACTCATGCAGCCTGTTAACTTGACCTAGCTCGTTGAAGCTGAAGGAGAGTAGCTACAAATAACTCATCACGATCCAACGTAGCTAGCTTGGTTTTGACTTCCACACCTTCATCTTTGTTTGCATCAACAGAACTAGCAACTGTTTAGACAAGAACATGAGACACGTGTTCATGTTTTATCAGCTTTGTTTATCTTGTTACCTCAAGCATTCTAATCAACATCTTAGCTTATTTCCTACTCCCATTGTCCTGAGAATATATGTGACCAAGCAGACACTTCAATAAGACTATTCATGAAATGCCATGTCTAAAATTAGAACAAAAATTAAGCTACGATGACATTTATAAGTAGAAGAATATTGCGTGTTGACGTACCTTGGCCAAACTTTTATTATGATTTGATAGATATCAGAATTTTTTGTATTTAAGTAGCTAGCAGATAAGAACTTGCTAACTGCATCTATTCTTTTCTTCTAATGGAAATCGTGTGCCAATGGCTAAGCAAAAAGCGAGTTAAACTCATCGTTTCAAGTTAAACTCCTGGTGCTGGGTATAATCAGGAATTTAGTTTTAAATCGGTATGTTAATGAGATTTCAACAATCCTCCTGGCTCTTTTTTCTTCTTTTTTAGAGAATTATTAGAATCCCATTGCCTAGTTTCCAAAAAAAAAAAAAAAAAACATAAGGCATCACATTTCACAGAGTCTTATTCTTATATACTTTGTGAGAATCTCTTTTGTTACCAAATGCCATGGCTTATTTCCGAATACATGTCGTCTGACTTGCAGTGCACAAGCGTAATTCACATTTCGTGGAGTCTTATAATTCTTTTTTAGGTGGGAATTTTTTATATCTCCCGGTGTATTCTTCCCCTATTTTCAGGATACTCCTTTCTTATCTTTACGAATCTTCTTATATTTTATTTCCTCATTCTTTTTATATCATAGTTTTTGTTATGAGGGACTCCAACTTCTGTATTTATTTTAGTCCATATCTTTTTTTTTTATCAACATTAAATAAGTTGAAAATTAGAACTCATAGTTTTATTTAGCATACTTTTTATAAAGTTATTTTAATATCATAATAAAGTCAAGAATTTAGCAAGCTAAATCTGGTGGACTCGGATTGGTTTTCTCTCTCTCTCCTTTTTAAATTAGTTTTTTTTTTTTAATTTCACTTTTCAATATTTTATTTGTTTGAAATTGAGCTTTGAGTTATTTATTATTTATTTTTCTTTATATGAGTTTATCATATTATCATTATACTTTTGCTAATTTGTTTTTAAATAAGATAATAAAGACATTTTAAGAATGTTGAGGGGGATATATTTTCAAACATCGGCAAGCACTTATTTTTCCCAATTAATCATTGTTAATATTTTTTAATTCAGTCTATTAAGTGTCATTGCATGTTTTTTAACCAGTAACTGAGTTTGTTGAACTCAATCGATTCGAGTCTCATTTTTTTTTATATATAAAAAAACTATTATAACTTTTAACATCTTTTTATATTAAAAATAATTAAACCGCTCCAGTACATAGCCCGAACCACTGCTCTAGTATATACGAGCTGATTTGCCCGCTTTGCTAGGTTTTTTTATTTATGTAAAAAATGAATTGATTTTAAAAATATTGTATTTTGTAATTTTAATATTTAATTAGTATAATTATAATTGATAAAATTCGTTAAAAATGGTTTTTTCAACCAAAATGTGATTGAAAATTGTTATTGCCAAAAAACTTTTGATAAAACTTGTTAGAAAATTTGTTAAGAAGGTGAAATGATTCATTAGGAGTTTGTTGTCACGGATACTCTGGTTAAAAAAAAAAAACCCGGTTAAAAAAAAACAACTGACTTGGACAGTAAAAAATAAAAAATACATGTGAAAAAAAGGTCATCGTTTCTTAAAAGGAAAAAAAAAGTCTAAAATATAAATTTAAATTTAAATTCAAAGCCAAAGATTTTTTTTATAAGATTTATTTATCATATTATTATCTTAAATATATTTAAGAATACCGATATTAATTTTTTTTTTGCAAGAAAGCGTAGGTCATTTTTTTTCTCTCTTTATATATTTTTAGACGATAATATTAAATAAATATCAAACACATATACTTAGTCTCACATACTATATAGTGTGATCGAAATGAGAAGTGATTTTTATAGTTTTTTAATTGTAAATAACCTAGATAAATTTGTAAAAAAAAAATATGAGTTGCATGTTCCCCCCGTAATATTAGATATGACACATTATAAATACAAATATTGCAATTTTTTTAAAAAAAGAAATATAAATTTTTTGTGTGCTATAATTATTTATTTGTCGTCTAAAAAGAACAGTGTAGTCGAAACGGAAAGTGCCTTGTATATTTTTTAATTTTAGATAATGTAGGCAAATTTGTTTACCTTTTGTTTTTTTGAGTTGTATTTTTTCCCGGGTAATATTAGATTTTAAATATTAAAAATCCATTTTTTTTTAAGAAATAAACTTGAATAAAAGAGCACAAATTTAAAATTAACAGCATTTTTTTTATTTTATAGGATTTATTCATCATATTATTATATTAAATGTATTTAAGAATGTTGATATAAATTTTTTTTCCTGCAAAAAATCCGAGGTCATTTTTTTTCTTCACTTTATATATTTTTAGGCGATAATATGAAATAAATATTAAAACATATAATAATGACTTGTTTGTCTTTTCATAGGAACAGTGTAATCGAGACAAAAGTGACTTGTATCATTTTTTAATTGTAGATAACCTATGTAAATTTGTCAAATTTTTTCTTGAGTTGTCTTTTATCCCCAATAATATTAGATATAAAATGACTATTGTCATTATTGCAAAGACAATTAAAATTATCAAATTATCCCGAAAGAAAAAACACTCAAAAACATTAACAAAAGAGTAAGCCAGAAAAAGAATATATTATTATTATTATTATTATTATTATTATTATTATTATTATTATTATTATTATTATTATTATTATTATGTTAATGATGAATAAAGAAAAGAAATAAATAAAAGGAAAAAAAATCATACTAATTTTTTTTTTAAAAAAAACATAATTATCAGGGGAAAAAATTCATCTAACTTGAAAGTAATAACAATAAAACCAATAAAAAAAATAAAAGAAAGATAACATAAAAAAAATATAATCGATGATAAAACAAAACAAAAAATTATTAGCTGAAAAAATTATTTAATTTGAAAATTTTAAAAAATATTTGTTCTACGTTGCGGGTTGAGTAAACAATTTTTATAGGATTTGCTGGATGTTATTTATGCGAAATTTAATATAATAAAATAGCTCAACACCCCCTAGTATAACAATAGCAAAATAAAAGTTTGAAAATCTAAAATTATCATTGCACGGAGGATAATTTTAGTAATGGTACGCGTAAACTATCATTGATATCCTAGTTTTAAAAAATAATAAGAATAAAAAAAGGGAAAATAACTTTTGCAGACAGATATTTTCAAAATCAGCATTGTAGAAGGAAAAAACAAAAACACAGTAGTTTTAAAAAATAAAAATAATAATAAAAAGAAAAAGGGAAAGGGAAAGCTATTGATTGCTTTCCCAAATAAGAAAAACAAAACGTATTTTAGAGAAAAAGAAAAAAGAAAAAAAAAAGGGAAAAGCAATTGTTAACAAAACGTATTTCAAACTTTCCTGTCTGCCTACCAGTCTTGATCTCAGAGAGAGAGAGAGAGAGAGAGAGAGAGAAAAACAAAACAAAAAGCAATTGTTGGTTGAGGGGTTTCGAACCCCTGCGCGCTGGAGGGGACCGCTTGGCAACAGGTATTTCCTAGCTATTTTCACCATAAAAAATATAAAAAGCATCTATGTTTAAAAAAAAAACAGAAACATATGCACATACACGCGCGAAGCAAGGGCTGAAAATGTCCAATGAACAGTGACAATGAGTCTGGTGCTACAGTAGAACACCGAGTTGTTTTAGCTCTTTAGGTAATATAGCTGAAATTTGATAATTCTGTTGTTTATCCTTGATTTTATATAAGAAGGTAGAAAAGCTCTATAGGATTTCAAAACTTAAAAATGAGGAAATGATCTCATCATCTTCTTCTTGTATTTTTTAGAGGATGGGATTCATTATATCGTGTAGATAAGATCATGGTCTTCAATTTCAAGCCAACAAGTTGGATTTAATAAACTTGATGACCAACTAGCATTACTCATTAAATAACTTAATCAACCAAGTTATTTGCTAGCACCCATCCCATTTGCAATTTCTGTAGTTCAAGAAATTGGCTAGGCAGGCATGTATGACATATATATGGTTTGTCGACCATCCTAGCTAGTCATGTCATTATATATATATATATATATATTACAAACCAAATAAAAGGCGTGGGAAGTTGCACTGTATATTGTGTCTTATTGCACCGTGGATTGCGACAGTGTGGAGAAGATTTTGGGCTTCATCATCCGGCGTGTTGTGTTTTTTTCTCGGGGTGTTTTCGGTTTTTGACTTCTTTTTAACTTTCCGCTTTTGTACAGTGCATTGACGTCTCTAACCCTCGAAAACGACAAATTAGTGCACAGGGACGAGGGGCTCCGTCGGCTTTTCACAATTTCAGTGCACAGTGCACCGACGAAAAAAGCCCTCGATAACGACAAAGTAATGCACAGTGAACGGGGACACAAGCGTCCTTTCCCCCTCGGTTTTTTCGTGAATCTCGGTTGGGTCAGGGGTGCCTTAGTAATTAGCCTATTTTTTTATTATATTTCCGTCTGCACAGCTGGCGCGTCGTCAGGACGCGACAGCGGCGCTCAACGCCAACGCGCCCTTTAGGCAGCGCGTGCGGTGCCATACGGTGGTCAAAATTTTTCCTCCGGCGGTGAATACAGTGCGCCTCCAGGGGCTCTGTCTACCGTCGCGGCGCGTTCCAATCATAGATGCCCGTGTAAGCGGCGGCAGACGATTTTTTGTCGGCTGTGGCTTTTCTCTCTCCTGCCGACGCAAAGTCAGCTCCGGTCCCTCATGTTTGTGGTAAGTTAATTTCTGTCCCTTAGGTTTTGATTTCGTTTTGTTATTACTGATTTATTTAAATTAAGGTTTTATTGTTTTCAATTGTGACCTTCAATTAAAATTGATTATATAAGCAGTTTTTAATTCAGTCCTTATACTTTGAATTTTTGATTTATTGTTGATTCCTTCAATTTTTCCGGTACGGAAGTTTTGCTTTCTTTAATTTGGTCCTCCAATTGCAATTGACAATATAAACAAAGTTTGATTTCAGTCCCTCTTCTTCTAATTTTTTTTTATAGAATAACAACATTTGATCATTATTTATTTTTGATCCTCCAATTATTATTATTTTCAATTTTATCTTTCAATTGGAATTAATTTTATATATGTAATTTTTCGTTTTGGTCCTTATTCTTTTAATTTTCTATTTGATATTAATTCATATGTTCTTTTTTTAATGTTTATTTTTTATTGGTATTTATGCATCTATGCTTTTAGTTTTTGTCCTCAGTGTAACTTTTGTCCATATATACATAAGTGTATTTAACACAATAATAATAATAATAATATTTTTTCTCTCTTACTCTTTTGCTATTTTTTTTCCTCCCGATAATTTGATAATATTTTTTTTTTGCCAGTAAAAACAATGATAATTGTTTTTTTTATCTTTTGTTAAAGTTTCTAGGATATTTTTAGTCTTTCATTTATTTTTGTTTCTTTCATTATTAACATAATAATAACAACAACAACAACAACAACAACAACAACAACAATAATAATAATAATAATTTAATTGTTTTTCTTGCTTACTCTTTTGTTAATGTTTTTTTTCTCTCATGATAATTTGATAATTTTTATTGTTTTGACAAATATAGCAATGATAGTTTTTTCTTTTTGTTTTTTTAATCATTTGTTAAAGTTTCTATGATATTTTTAGTCTTTCATTTATTTTTGTTTTTTTCATTATTAACATAATAATAATAATAATAATAATAATAATAATAATAATAATTTAATTGTTTCTATTGCTTACTCTTTTTTTAATGTTTTTGAGTGTTTTTTTTCACGATAATTTAATAATTTTTATTGTTTTAATAGTAAAAGCAATTGTAATTTTAGATTTTAAGGCTTTGATTTTGCTATTGTGATAATAGGGTGTGTTGAGCTATTTTATTATATTAAATTTTGCATATATAAATATTATATTTTAATTTTGATCTAGCAAATCCTATAAAAATTGTTACCTCAACCCGCAACGTTGAACATATATTTTTTTAAATTTTGTGATTAAATGATTTTTTTCAGCTATTAATTTTTATTTCTGTTTTATCTTCTATAATATTTTTTTATTTGCTCTATCTTTTAGTTTTTTTTTTATATATTTTCAAGTTAGATTATTATTATTAATAGCAATGAGAATTTTTATTTTCTTTTCATCTTTTGTTCAAATTATTATAAATTTTTTTGGTCTTTCATTTATTTCTGGTTTTTCATTCATTATTAACACAATAATAATAATAATAATAATAATAATAATAATAATAATAATAATAATAATAATAATAATAATAATTTAATTGTTTTTCTTGCTTACTCTTTTGTTAATATTTTTTTTCCCTCCGGATAATTTGATAATTTTTATTGTTTTTACAGTAATAGCAATGATAATTTTTATTTTTTCTTTTATCTTTTGTAAAGTTTCTAGGATATTTTTAGTCTTTCATTTATTTTTTTTCCTTTCATTAATAATAATTTAATTATTTGCACAATAATGATTTCAGTAATTATTTTTTTCCCTGATAAAAATATTTTGCTCTTTTTTCTAATGTTAGTTCGCACTATTTTGTGATCGTTTATGACGCAATACCTATATTCTAAAAGATATAATCTATGCTTGCGTAACAAACTCAACTCAAAATTTTATACATTTTATCTCCTAATCTATAACTTTTATTTACTTATATCATATAAATTTATCGTTATAGATTTAATTATGTTAAATTATATACACAAGAATATCCACGGCATCGCGCGGGGGTAATTATCTAGTATATATATATATATATATATATATATATATATATATATATATATATATTACCAAACATATAAACGGCGTGGAGAAAACCCTGTAGCGCCAGACTCAGTCCACTGTGGACTCGAGCAGTGCACGGGCGAAAATGGCCCGGGGGCGCGCGGGAGAGAGGGGCTGGCAGGCGGGGCTAAATTCGGGTTTTCCTTTTGTTTTTCTTTTTTTTAAATATTCAGTTGTGAACAGTGTATTGACGCTTTCATCCCCGGTAATATGACAAAAACAGGCTAAAGGCTGAGGGGCACCGGCGTAATTGCGCGCGGCCGGACCGGCCCGGTCCGGTCTGGTCCGCCGCAACTTCTGCATTTTTTATTATTTTCTTAAATGGCTAAATACGGTTTTAGCCCCTAATAAGACAAAAACACTGAATTGGGTCAAGGAGCATCGCGGTAATTGACCCTATTTTTTGAATTTAATATTCGGCGTCTGGGAGGGCGTGAGGAGCACGCGCCAGACGGTTTTGTGCCTCACGCCCTCTTCAGGTGGCGCGTGCGTGCGCATCCGGTGGCCGGACAGTGTCTAACGGCGGACAGAACGATGCGTCGCCGCATGGTCTTCCTCCCGCGGTGGTGCGTGTAGCCACCACATGTCCGTGGACGCGTTGGAGGCCGGTTAAAGGCGCCGACCACGTTTCTCTCTCTCTTGCACGTCAATGTGCAGGAGAGTCCCCCATGTTGCGTTACTTTTCACTTCGGTCCCTGGAGTTTTAATTTTGATTTTGCCCCTCAGTTCTTTGATATAAGTTTTGATTTTGTTCGATTGAGTCCTCCGATTTGAATTGATTGAATGTGAAAGTTTCACTTCGGTCCTTCTACTTTCAATTTCCGGGTTGGCTGTATATAACTCAAGCAATTAGGTACAAAAGTTTCGATTTTTGCAATTTTGTCCTCTGATTTCAATTGACAATAAATGTAATTTGCATTTCAGCCCTTTAACTTTTAATTTTTTAATTTAACCCTTTATATTTGATTTTCATTTAAGCCCTTACACTTTTATTTTTTAAATCCCTACTTTTGTCCATATATATATATGTGTGTATTTGACACAACAACAACAACAACAACAACAACAACAACAATAATAATAATAATAATAATAATAATAATAATAATAATAATAATAATAACAATAATAAAAATAATAATAACAACAATAATAATAATAATAATCATGATTTAATTATTTTTCATTCTTGCTCTTTTGTTATTTTTTTCCCTCCTGATAATTTGATAATTTTCTTTTTTGACGGTAATAGCAATGATAATTTTTATTTATTTATTTTTATCCTTTGTTAAAGTTTCTGAGATATTTTTAGTCTTTCATTATTAACATAATAATAATAATTATAATAAGAATAATAATAATAGTGATTATTATTAATATTATAATAATAGTGATTATGTATTATATTATTATAATAATAGTTATTATTTATTCTTTCATAATAATAATAATAATAATAATAGTTTTTAATTTATTTTTCTTGCTTGCTATTTTGTTCATGCTTTTTATTTTTTTCCCTCGGTATAATTTAATAATTTTTTTTTGTTTTTATTCTAACGGAAATAATAATTTTAGATATTAAGACTCCGATGTTGCTATTGTAATAATATTTTCAATTAATATTGCTTCCTTTTCCCTTTTTTTTATATTTGCTCTTTCTATTAATTAATTTTTATAATTTTATTATTTGCACAATAATGATTTCAGTAATTTGTTTTTTATTATTATTCAAATATTTTGCTTTTTTTTTTAATGTTAGTGCGCGCTCTTTTGTTATCGTTTATGACGCAATACCTATATTCTAAAAAATATAATATATGCTTACGTGACAAACTCAACTCAAAATTTTAAACATTTTATCTTTTAATCTACAATTTTTATTTACTTATATCATATAAATTTATCGTTGTAGATTTAATTATGTTAAATTATATACAAAAAAATACCCGCGGCAACGCACGGGCAATTATCTAGTATATATATATAGGCTGATGGCTGCCTGACCTGCAAGTCAAGGCCGCCTATTTGATCGCATGGAGAACGGCCGTGAAAACGACTTTTATTCATTAAAAATATACAGATGTTTTGATTTCTTTAATTTGGTCCTCCAATTGAAATTGGTAATATATACAAAGTTTGATTTCAGTCCCTCTTCTTCTAATTTTTCTTAAAATGACAATAATTATCATTATTTATTTTTCGTCCTCCAATTGTTTTTTTTCCTTCAATTTTATCCTTTAATTCGAATTAATTTTATATATGTTATTTTTCATTTCGGTCCTTATTCTTTTAATTTTTTTATATTAATTCATTTGTTTTTTTTAATAATGTTCATTTTTTATTTGATATTAATTTATTTTTTATTGATATTTGATATTAATTCATTTTTTTTATACAATGATTTGACTATTTATGCAATGATCATGATAATTTTAATTGTTATTTTTTTAAAAAAAAAATCTTTTGCTTTTTTTTTCAAAAATTTTCCTAAAATTTTAATTTATATCGGTGATCATTTTAAAATTAATATTACTCTATTTTTCCTTTTATTCGTTTTTTTTTTGTTTTCTGTTATTTTTATTTGTTCTTTGGATTAAATAATTTTTATGATTTTATTATTTATGCAATAGTAATGATAATTTTAGTTATTGGTTTTTTAATGTTCTTTTATAAAAATCTTTTGCTTTTTTTTTAGTTATTTTCTAGGGCAATTGAATTATTTTAATTGTTTTTGTTGTAATGTTAATAATAATTTTTGCTTTTATAGCAATGATAATGACAATAACGTCAGAATGAATTTTTAATTTATGTTTCCATCTTTTTATTGATAGAAAATTAACAGCTTATTTTTTTATTATTATTGTCGGTATTTTCACAATATATATTTTATTTTTGTTTGATTTAAATTTAATTATAAAATGAACTAATTTTAATACAGTGAACTCAATAATTCAGATATCCGAGTTTTCTTGCTTTTTTAATAATGATGATAAATTTATGCTGGTTATTTCGTTGTAAACTACTAAACAGATACATTTATATCGATTTAAAATATTTTTATATTCATGTATTTTATAGAAAACTTTCACTTAACAGGAATTGTGCATATATTTTTTTATTTTGACTAAATTTATATTATAATAAAAATAATACACACAATTAATATTTTTTATATTGAAAAAAATATTGTGCCGCCCGCGGCGAAGCGCGGGGGCATTGTCTAGTATATATATATAGGCTGATGGCTGCCTGACCTGCAAGTCAAGGCCGCCCATTTGATCGCATGGAGAACGGCCGTGAAAACGGCTTTTATTCATTAATTGTGGGGTGCGCTGGCAGACCTAAAAATTATTAATTAAAAGGTTTCCTAATTACAATTCAAAATAGAAACTTACTAATGAGATTATAGATGATAAATTAACATTAATTTGAGATATACACAGCAAATATGAAATTTTAATATACACAGCAAGGCCTACAAAGTTAGAAAGGGCAGAAACAAATATGATGTCTACAAACCAATTAAAATCTTACATCTTTTATTTCTTCATATACCAAAAGTGATGAGATTGATTGTATTTGAAATAGGAAAATTGACCAAAGTTAGGTCTTTTAAGTTTTCAAGTTCATTTTTAATGGATCAATTTAAACAAATCCACCGTAGATGATGCATTTGATAAAATTAAAAATTGCTTATACAACAAACAAAAAAAACAAGTTTTAAAATCCAAAAGTAGTAGCAAGAGTCGAGGAAAAACACAAACTTTTAAAATTAAGGGCACGACACGAGAGGGATTTTTAATATATATCTAAAGAGTTGATGTTCTATATAATGACCTATTGGCCACCACAAGAAAAACTTCGTCTACAAATATAAAAATTTAAATGTGATTCAATAGTTAAAGAAAAAAATATGATGTTTTTAGCCATTATTTTAGACTGGTGCAACCACCCACTCTCTTTGAAATTAAATTTATCTCACCAATTCATAAATATATTTTTATCTAACTATAATAGATTCATGTCTAACTCTTTAAAATCACCTATTATTACAATATCCCTTAGATTCCTTATTATACAAACAAATTGTTTGTCATTTATTTGTTTATTAAATTTTCGTTTTTCCAATCATCCATGTGCATGTATCCCTCGAATAACGAAGGGTATTTGTTAACTCCATTTTTATGGAAGAAAAAAGGAAAAATTGAAGACGAAGAACGAGGGGCCCTAGCAAGTTAGTTTAGTATATAAAATCAAGCGACATCATCTGACGGACCAGATTTTTCTGGTGTAATCAAGGCCCTGTCTATGGCCCCCAAGTATTGTCTTTGGTCCCTAAGTATAATCGAAAGCTAACTTGTACGTGTGAATTGTCTATTTATAATGCTACTGCCACTCTAATATTGATTATTGACCATTGCAAAACAAAAAAAAAATAACACGAAACTCAGCATCAATGCCATAATCAATGTGACCCACCCACTTAAGATAATTTGATTCTAATTAAATCAGCAGCATGATTTGTAGAGATATCACTCTAATAAATACCCAGGTGTGAAATTAGGGTTTCAGGAGAGTGGGCCAATCCTGACAAATGTCCAAATTTCATGGACAACCACTGATTCCAAATGAATGAGCCAAAACTCCTGAAACCCCATCAAATGGTTCTCCGTCACCATGATCTTCACTATAAAATAATATCAGCAAAAATACAACTACTACTGTTGTCAAAAAATTAAACCTGGTAAAATCAGGTAGAAAAATTAGATTTTGTTAAATCAAAATCATTAAAATCGATCAGAATCGTAAAATCGGATCAAATCAAATCGATCTGATTTTGTAATCCCAAGCTAATTCATGCAAACCTCAAGACACCAACTCTCTCTCTCTCTCTCTATCAGTTAGAAAATCATTGTATTATGGCTTGAAAATCAAATAAAGAAATTTAGTATTTTTTAAATGCACACACATACCATTTCTTAGACAATATAAATTTCTTGATTCTCTTATATTAATTTAAATATTAACTTTAAAATTTATACTTAAAATTTTTGAATTTTTTATTTTTTAATTTTAATTAAAAAAATTAGTGTTTTTGATCATTTTCATGTGCAGATGTCGAAAAATTTTGTTGGAGTTGGAACTAGTACTAGCAATATCGGTGTTGGTATAATTTATTATTTTATGTTTTTGATGAATGTATTAGAAATAACGAGGAAGATGACAGTAATGAGGTTGATTTTAGTTTACATAGCACATCAGCAGAATATTTGTTTTAAATTTGTTTTAAATTTGTTTGTTTTTACCTAATGAAATTCTATGGAAATAATTATGCTGTATTGTATTCAAAAATATTTTACTTTAGATTTTATGATTTTTCTACCTACACAATTTTAACTGAGATTTTATGATTTTTATAAGAAAATATTTTACGTATGATTTTACAATCCGAGTTTAAAAACCAATTCCGTGTCGTGTCAAAATCATGTTTGACAACCCTGAACACAACCCTCTGTCTGCACAAAACTCACTGGTATTACTGATCCCTATTTTGCAAAAGCACGTTTAAACCAAGGTTGTCAATATTGTTTTGGTCACCGTTCCGGTTTTTTTATTGATATGGAACGTTTCAGTTTTGGAGCATTTCGGCGTGCCGTTTCGGGGTTGTATTGTTCATATATAATTATAATTATATATATATATATATATGAAAAAAATTAAAATATTAATTTAAAAAGCATAATTAAAATTCAAGATAAATTAACTTTAAATTATACAATATAAACACAAAGTCAAACAAACATAATCTCAAAATTAGAAACACAATCACAAGTTAATCAAAATAAGAAAGATTTTAAGGCTGGAACGGCACACCCAGAACAGTACCGAGACGTTCCGGCCAGAATTTGGCCGGTATTTCCGGAACGGACCGGAATTAAAACCGAGACGAAAACGACGTTGTTTTGTCTCTGTTTTTTTAATGGCACAGAACGTTCCGGCCGGAACAGAACCATATTGACAACCCTTGTTTAAACGCTTATTTCACATATGAAAAACTCAATGACACGATCAAATTCTCTCTAGAGAATGAGTTCCAGGGAAACACCCGTGATGTATAGGTGCGCGCGAGAAATTTATGAAACATTATAATATCAGGCACGCCACAACTTGGTGCCATTATTTGATTTACGGTGTCAAAATCAAGCTTACAAGTAATTTCAAGGGCTAGTTTAGCTTGATATCGAAAAATTGCTGCTTCAAACTGGGCATCGAAGATACCTGTCATGCTCGAGGAATCTTGTGATAGGAGTTAGCCAAAATGATGGACGTATCTTTTCAGCTCCGATATTCCTTTGCCATGACAACTTTTTTTTTTTTCTTGCACCGAGGAAGCTCTCAAAGTTTAGCCACGTATAGTTGACATCTTTGACTGTTACAGCTTCTGTTGCAGGCGTGGTGGTGAATTTAGGCGTTGGCCGGGCAGCCGAGCATGGTGTGTGGTAGTGGGGAAGAAGGATAGAGAAAATGATTTACAGAAGCATGGTAAGGCAATCAGATGATGTTGGGGACCTTGGACATTGCAGGCAAGGAGGGAAACTCTTTTGGAAAGGAAGGTGGGAGGTTAATGAGTTTTGCTGATTATTAAGAGGTTGAAATACATGATAGGAACATAATCAGGGTAAGACTATGATAGAGAGTCGAAATAATGTTGACTACACTCTCAAGTACTGAATAGCTTTATTAATTCTTTTAGTTTTATTAACATGTTTTACTTATTAAAAAATGAGCGCAATCTCAATAAAAATGGATAATTCATTTCCTAATAAGTATTTATAAAATGGACTTTTGAATGTGTTAATAAGGAGGAAGACTAATTCTTTTTCCACAATTGAATATAAGTTGCAACTTATTGCCAATGCTCATAATATTCTTTCAACGATTCCTTACCTTATTTTATTTTATTAAAATCATATAGAAGCATGACATGTGAAGCACTACTTCCAAGCTAAACCTCTATTGACACATGAATTTCTTAGCTACATCTTTTATTTATTGATTTTGCTTCCATCCAAACCAATCATACCATAAAATATCATTCCCACTTAGACTTTTGTAGAAAAACAAATGTTGAGCTTGTCATCCTGGATTAGCTATACCATTTTACCAAAACAAATTTTTAGATGGGTGTTTAAACATTCAACTTTGATGAATTCAAGCTTCTTAAATTTTAAAGGAATGACTCTATCTAATGTCAAACACATATTTGATGCCCTCGATTACCTTTAGGCGTTCTTCTATCACCAAAAACTTCCTCATCTCAAAAGCTTCGTATTTACTTGTTTGTTCAAATGATGGTATGCATAAAAAAAATTGAAAAAAAATCAAAGAAAAAAAAGAGAAAATATTATCACAATCTACAATATTTTTTTATGATTATTACAATCTACAATATTTTTTTATGATAAATTCAAATTCATTAGTAGACTGGTTTTTTAAATTTAAAGCACCACCATTAACCACGTAGGTACATGATTTAACAAGTTAATTAGAATTGCCGGTGGATTAAACAATGCTTTACAACGTAAATTACGAATCATTATCATCAGCGCACCCTCTTTACTTCATCGATTCATATGCTAGCTCTATGAATTAAAGACGATGATGCTTTGCTTGAGATATATTCAGTGACTCGATTAGGTTTCGATTCACAAGCAAGACCATGCTTTTCTTTCGATGATCATTCTCACTCAGATACTTCACCATTGAAACTAGCAGTTAGGACAAGAAGGAAAGGCCCATCTGGCCCTGCTGGCTAAGCACATCTCCAGCGTTTTATTGACCTGCACTCAAAGGGTTGGGCTGAGTTCCTCTGCAAGAAGAAGAAGAAGAAGAAGAAGAGAAGCCCATCTGGAGCAAACATATACAGGAAACTCAACTCAAGGGAAAACGAAACCACATACGAAACCACATAGGGAGAATTTAAATAAACCCGATTAAGCATATAATGAAATGACCGTACAACTCTTCAGTGGCATAATGTCAAACAGTTGGCAGGAAGCTCAATGCCCCCACCGAAACCAGAGATCTTGTTCCAATGAAATGATGCGAACAAGGAGCCTCCAAACCCAGCATGGTGAATTGAAACTGAAACCAGTTTCATTCGGAGAATCGATGCATCTGTGATTCATGTGCACAATTTATTTGTATGAACCACCCTTTGAAATTGCATGAAGACGTATTTTGCCTGTGCTGGACCGTGGTCTCAAAAGATAGAAGAGCAAGTCCTTGGGCTAGGATGGGCCTCCAAAATCTTGCCTAGAATGGGCCTGTGGCTATTTCAATCGTAGAGATAATAAGGATCAGACTAGGGACAGCTGTCTATACATAACAGTTTCGGATAAAACCCAGATCCCCTTTTATTATCCATTTTGTTTTTCATGGCCCGAGACTCGATCTCACCTTGCTTGGATTACAAGCAAGTTTTCTATATTTATCCACTAGATTTTTCACATCATTTCTTGGATTCAAGCAAAAAATAATAGTTTAGAAATCAAAATCACTCATCACCCATTATAAGCTTGTAACAGTAAATATATTTTCCATTTCTTATATCTTGAAGAAATTTATGTAAGAAAATGGAAAAATATCCAGCACGTCTTAATTATGTTGTAGATCGATCGCCACTGATGTGCCCTGCAAAAAATATAAGGTAACGGTATGCATAAATAAAGCAGTGCTGTGTTTCTTTACTGAGAATCTGACGATACTTTCAGTCAATATCCTGACCTTACAATTCAGTGATCGCCTAACCACAAGAATTCACGTGGGCTGGGCAACCATTTTCCTCTTTCCCTTCATACAGGGGAAGTACCAGTAAGGGACCAGCCTGGAGAGAAATCACTGATGAAATTTTCTTTAATGGTGATCATATAATAGTGTCAGATCCATCTGTTCAAGATGAATCAACGCGCAGTATCTTTTCTTTTATCATGAGTTCACTGATCAATAATGCGATAAAAAGAGGCAGGCCCCATCTTGATTCGGCTTTGATGGAACTTCTTGGGCACTTCTCTTCTTTTCCAGCAAGCAAGACTTCTGATAGGAATACCGAATACTCTCATCTATGTACTCTCGTTTTTACTTTTACTTTCATAATTCTTTTTCGTTGTCCAGCTCTATACTATGAATCTTAATATGATGTCAGTGTTTTTTATTTATTTAAAAGATTAGCAGGCTCGAGTTCCACCATATATGATATCCTCTTTCATCTTCCTTCCTTCGATTGAGACACATTTAAAAAACTTCATGCTAATTAATCTATACTATACTGGCAAATGTAATCAGACCGAGTTCACAGTATGATTATTCCGTGTAAGAAAGTTTCTGAGATTAAAGATGCCCCCCCCCCCCCCCCCCCCCCCCCAACTCATTATTTCCTTTCCTTCCCATTGCAATCTTTTTTGCTGTTGTTTCATTAAAAGGAACAATGTGGTCTCAAAACTTGGTGTATCTCACAGCTGTCCAGCTTCGGTTTGATGAGTTCGTGCAGAGATAAAAGAATTTGGGAATCAAGTTTGCTTTGTTACACGTGTCGAACCCCCTTTTAACCAAGTATACAGCAAAAGCTATCTCCCATGTTTATTATGGGAACTTGCTAGCGTTTTCTATTTTTATTATTTTTTATTTTTACTCCGTCCCTGACACAAACACCCTCCCAAAAAAACAAAAAAGGTTGGACTTGCACAGCACTGATCCACCAAATGGATCCCACAACATCGGATGCCCAATGCCAAAAGATTGCCACTGCTAACCTCTCTTTCTCGGATCATTGTAAATGGGTAACCATTTGACACAATCTATGCGAAAGAAAAGGATATGCTGGCTGAGGTTTGATTGAAACACTGACCACGATGAACCTGGAAAGATATTATCCAATTATACGTCGATTATGCTTGCATGTTTCTTTAATTTCATTGTTTGGGTATTTTTAGAATTTATTCAGCAAACGCAGACTCCTCCTTTTAAATTTTGTAGTCGAGAGCTCGGACTGTAAATTACTAAATATACTACGACGCACATGCCTTATATTGACTAGTGTCCATCAATGTCAGGTAGTCTGCGTTTCCTTTTTTTTTATATATATATATATATATATCCCATGGCTAAGAAAAACTGCTGCAGAGTCCTTTACTTTCCACTCCTGAAATAATAAAATGTTAAACCAACCAGCCACCTGCCAAGCAGACTGTGTTATCCACCGTACACTCAAGCAGCTTATCACTGACTTTTTAACATTGTTACGTGACTTTCCCTTTTCACCATTTCCCTTGCAAGAAAAAGAGGTGCAATTTGAGTTTTGTTATGATTATTTGAGATTTATATAGTTATTAATCTTAAATTTTATAAAATTAGTTGAGATATATGTAAATTAATATAAATATACAAATTAATAATAAAAAATTGATGTAATTCACTTTTTGGGCATAATTTTTTTTTTGAATTCGAGAAAATTTTATTATCCAAAAAATATATTTTGTGAGTCCAGATAAGTAAGTAAAATTCTAGTTGTTCTAGAGTCTTCTAAAAAATACACATTCTAATTTAAATTCAAAATTTACTATAAAAATCTCAAATCTTCTGTCATCACACCATATTCCTGAGAATATATTCTGCCTGGTGTCCAGACTTTCTGCGTTAAAAGAGAAGCCCCAATTTAAGGTTTTTTTTCTTTATATTATTGAATTATATAAACATAATTATTGTTCGAGCTTCGTAAAATTTCTTATATCATATTGCTGATCAAGAAAGTGTGGTCCCCATTATCTGGTCTAACAACACGTGTATGGCCTTCTCCAGTCCAACACTGCACCTTGGATAGCCCAATACGATCCAGTTTTTTGTACAGATCATACTGTTTAGACTGTTGAGGATGAAATTCACGCTGTTTAGTTTTTTCTTTTTATGGTAAAAGAGCCTCCCTGAATCTGGTGTATCTCCAAATCAGAAGTTTTACTATTGTTGACTCATACACCATGCTATGTTTTAGTCTATGCCAGCTCTTTTTTAAGAAGTCCATGGGTAAGCGTTGCTAATATTTTATTGTAGAAAAAAAATATAGATTAGTTTGATCCTAGACTTGTTTTTTATGCATCTTAGTACATAATTTTTTTTAGGATATAAAACTTTATTTCTGGAAAATATATTTTATGGGTCCAGATAAACAAGTAAAACTTCGGTTATATCAGACTCTTACAAAGAGTGCAAATCCTGACTCGAACTCAAGATTGTTTGTGCTGATCTCAATTTTTTTGTCATCACGACACATCTCTTATGGACCTTAGTACATAAACATTGAGAGACAGTGGAGTTAAATTATTGGAAATTTTGAGGGGAAAAAATGTTTATCTTAAAATTTAAAGGTCAATTTTAGTATCAAATAATTTCTAATTGTTTGAGAAGTTTAATGAAGGTGGTGTTGATCTTGAACAATGTTCAAAAAACATAAATACATTTTCATAGAATTATTTTATTCATTTGATTTTTCAATATCAGCACTTGATCTTTTTGTGCATTCTTATGCTGTGTTTTTTTTCTTGGATCTTATTTAATCACTTCCTTTTTTTCATCACTGTTTAGTTAAACAAATAATTAGTTTTAAAAACAACAACATTAAATACAATGTATTATCATATCTTAATTTATTGTTTTTAAATTTAAAATTTTAGTTAACGCTAGTAATTGTTTTTAAGAAATTATTAGTGTGAGCGAGAGATGAGTGTGTGCTAATTTATAATTAATTTTAAATATATATATTCGATCTTTTTATATTAAAAACTTTTAATTTGATTGGTGGTGAAACGTGGATTATATGTGTTTGTTTTAGAATATAGTTGATGTTGCATTTGAATAGATAAAAAAAAAATTATATTTTTTAAAAATTATTTTTGATATCATCATATAAAAAAATAATATAAAAAACAAAAAATATTCAATTTATTTCAAAAAATATTTTTAAAATAAAGTGAAAAACATTACCTATATATACACACACCATAATAAGAAATGATTCTTTCTTCCTTACTCGACACTTGAATGCACTGGGGACTGGGGAGTCCCCTCTTAAATCTTCCCACGTGTTACCACATCGTTCCCCACACATGCCATCTTCTGTAGCTTTTACTTTCTTCTGTGACACCACAGCTTTTTAATTCGAAGCTGATGATCATCTCTCCTCCTATCACTCATTTGAGTACAACAGACTCTTTCATTCATTCAATGCTCTGTCTCTCACACTATTTTCTGCTTTCACTGTTAAACCCAATCAATTCTCTACAGATTGGCATTCTTCCTTACATCTTTCCTATACTCAAAAAACAGCACAACTGTACTGTCCTGGAAAGAGAGAGAAGGGACACTGGAATCAAGCAGCGGCACAAGATTTGTTAATGGAAGGAAAGATGGAAAATGACGGGAACAAAGGTCAAGAAAATGATCGTGCGAATCTTTCTTGGGATATATGGGGGCTTAATACTTCCAGATTTGACTTCGATAGCAGTGATAGCACTGCTGCTGCTGCAACCAACACATTCTTCACCACCACCACTAGTTTGGCGGAGAACGGCAGTCCCACCCACCCAGAAGCCAAATCTGCACATGGGTTCTTTATTCCGTACCGAAACTGTTGGCCTTGCCACAACATCAACAATATCAGCTATCAGCAGCTCTCTCTCTTCGCCGGAGACGGGTCCAACTTGCACCCGGACCCGCATCAAATGTGCCTGAAGCTAGGGAAGCGACACTACTTTGAAGACAGTACAAGTAATAACAATACCAACCCTATCATTGATCGGGACGTTGTTGGTGGTTTCTCTATAGGAAAAAGAGGCAAACCCTACTACACCGTCGGTGGTGGTGGTGCTCACGACGAGCCCTCCTCTTCCTCGTCAGTGAATGTGCCGAGGTGTCAGGTGGAGGGGTGCCATGTGGCTTTGATAAATGCTAAGGATTATCACAGGAGACACAAGGTCTGTGAAATGCACTCAAAGGCTGCGAAAGTAATTGTTCTGGGTTTGGAGCAGCGTTTCTGTCAGCAGTGTAGCAGGTAATCTTGGCGCTTCTCACAGATTCTCAATTACAGCCAGCTGTCGTGTTCTAACCTATAGTAACTATTCCTGGATTTTTGGGATTTCCTTCCGCTCTCTCGTCCTTACAAAACTTGATATAATGTAACATTTTAGCCTGTAATGGTAATTGCGCAATGGGCTTGTGATGAGACTAAAGTGGGTTTGGCTGGTTATTTTCTAGGTTTCATGTGGTTTCAGAATTTGATGATGCAAAGAGGAGTTGTAGGAGGAGATTGGCAGGGCACAATGAAAGAAGAAGAAAGAGCTCTCTAGATTCTGTTCCTAGGAATTCGTCTCAAGGTTAGTATGCGATCTCCTTTAAATTAGCTCGTTTTGATGAAAATTATTGACAGCTCTTTGAAGAAAAAACACAGTTTTGCCTTGTTTTACATTTCTTCCCATGTAATTCAATTTCAGCTGTTAGAACTAGATGACGACGAGGACGAGGACGACTAGCTCGCTTTTAAAGAATTTGCGAGGAATAAACCCTTTCGTTGTTTGCTCAGAAAGATGAAAAAGGACCCATTTTTTCCCTTCTAATTCTCGAATCATGTTTGAACTTTAGAGTCCAATTTGATTAGTGTATGGTTTCGTATTTTTCTTTCTACCCAAAATGATTCCAAACATGAAGCGCAGAAAATATAAAAATTAAGTATCAATTAGGTGAGTCAGATTTTGAATCAAAGGGCTACAACACTGCTTTTGTGAGGGTTTCCTTTGTAATAAAATGATGATAATACATAATGCAATATTTCCTTTCATGACATTTGCTGCTTTTGAACTTGAGCCTGCTTGTATGGATGCCCATCACAAAAATATGAGCTACAAGGAGGAATTTTTATGTTTAATAATTAAATTTTCAATGGAATGGTCGCATTTAGTTATGGTTAGGCTGGTTGGATAGCCTCCCAATATGGTATCAGTGCAATTATAACTACATGGTTTTGATCTGGCATGATATCAAATGACCCGGGTTGAACTCTGTTCATACTTCATACTAGGGAGGGGAGAGATTTAGAAGAAGAAGAAGAAGAAAGGTTGCAACTTTCGTGAGCTATAACCATACAGTCTAGGGTTTAAATCCTAGAGCTTTCATCTACATTAATGTTGGATTATGAAGATTTACCTTTTAGAGGCTTAAATTTTCGACCTTAACTTCTGAACTACTGGCCTTCGCCTAACCAAACGGAGAAGGTGTGGATAGGCTCAAGTTGCAGAGATTGCTTGGCAAACCTTATTATCCAGATGTGTTACATTAGGGAGCTGACCAGTGATCTTGGTGATTAAATGTATTAATAATCGTTATGCTTGGAATTGCTTTGATATGGACATCATGCAGTTGAAAATCTATGAACATGAAACTATCTGAATAGCCATTTTTCTCCTCATCAGACAGGTTGATAGCTGGGAGATTTCCATACATAGCGTCACCGACAGGATATGCTTTCTCTCTTCTGTCATCCAAGGCTGATTCTTGGGTTTCTCCATCTGATCTCCCCTCAAGATCAAGTGCTGCGCTACGCGAATTGATCGCAGAAAACCGTGCGGCCATCCTGGCTAGACAGCTTATCCTTGAAAAACACCTGCACCACCATGCAGTGGAAGACCTTGGTGAGTCCCAGCCGAGCTCCAACTTCCATCAGCAACAAATGCTGTCCGAGCCACACAATTGGGGCCGGTTCAACACCACCACCGGCACGCATGTGACTTTGGAACTCATGCGAGCTCCAAGTTCAGCATTCGGATTCTTGCCCGCAAGAGAGAAAAATAAAGAAGAGGGAGGGGAGTGCTCCCAGTTCTGGAGCACTTTGGAAGGAGCCCATTTGGTTTAAAATCTGCAACACTTTTATCCTTCTTTGGTGTAAATTATTGATAATGTATGGCAAATATATATATATATATAACCCTTGTTTTGGAAAATGTATGGCAAAGCATATGCTACAACAAATTTTAAATCCTTAATATAAAGCTACGATCAAACTCGGGGTGCCTGCCATGAACAAAACCTTTCTGACCCTCCAAGAAAAAAGAAAAAGGGTTCTTCTCCTTTTAATTTAGGCAACATAAGAAACTAGCAACTCCATAACTTTCAAAGTTGGCCACCATAAATTTCAGTAGCTAATATAAGTGATAAACAAGACTGTCCAAGTCGTGGACAATTTATAAGAAACATACATGAAGAGATAACAGCACCCTATCCAAAATTTGAAAGAGAGCTCAAAACAAAATAAAATGCAGAAAAAATTGTTTTACCCATCCTATCATATGTGTTGGAAATAAACAGTTATTATTTTTCTAATAAATGTTCATGAGTTATACTTTATGATAACAGAGACCAAAGAAATTTAACAAAGAGGGGCTGCAGAGAATTGTGTATGTATTATTTGAATAACTGTTTTGTACAGAGATACAACAACTCTCTCTCTCTCTCTATATATATACACACACACACACACACGAGAATACGACATAGTTTAGGAATGAAATATGACAAATATGTATGCCAGATATGATTGCTACAATCAAGCAAATCCTGTATGGATGTCCAGTAATCACGCTAACACTTCACTTTAATTAATATATTCTTTTTATTAATATAAATGAAGAAAAACTTATAATCTACTTTACTAGTTTGATTTTCTTCAGTTTTCATTTGATGAAACCCTAAAAAAAGAGTAATAATACAAATATATAAGTAATAAAAACTTAAAAAAAATATACATGTAATTTTTTTTCTGGAAAGGGAGAACAAAAATAAATAAATAAAAAAGGCTAAGGCCTGGAGTGAAGACCATCTAAGAAATGAGATCCTTCCCCTGCTTTCTCGTCATCTTTCCTTTTCTTTTCTTCCTCGGTCATGTGAGATCAAAACCAGCAACCAAATGTTATTTAAAAATCTCAAGACTACGTAGCAGGAAATCATCGAAGGCAGCCAAGTTTCTTTCTCAAAGTGCATGCCTGCAGTTGCAAAGTTGAGAGAATGTCCATAAATAGTACGAGATTCCATAGCTCGTCTATTGATAGTTACAAGACTAGTTGGTTGCTAGTTTTGATGAAAGTTGCTTGGTGCTCAAAAATTATCGTCACATGTCTACAAATTAGGGGTGAGCATTTTCGGTTCGGTTCGGTTTTTATCCAAAAAAGTAACCAAATTGAATTTATTTTTTTATAAAAAAAACCAAAACCGAACCGCATCTATTAAAAACTTACCACTTTCGGTCCGGTTTGGTCCGGTTTTTATGATTAAAAAATTAAAAAACTAGAATTTGGTTTTTGGGCCATCTGATGGGCTTTGTAATGAATTTTCTGATGGGCTTGCAATTAATATAAAGAAAAACTAATTTTCTTATAAGATCCCAAAGTATTTTTTATTTTTTTCCAGCTAATATAAATATTAATGTATTAAATTGTTAATATAGTGTTTATTAAAAAAAAATTACATTTCTAATACTTGTATTTTATTTTATTTAGCATGAGGCGAAATGATTAAAACTACACAAGTGAAAAAATTTAAATTTAAATTACAGAAAATGCCTTCAAAGGGCTTCAAACTAAACAACATGCAACATTAACATAAAAAACTTCAAGAAATACAGCCGGTTTTGAACTAATTATCATCCCTTGCTAGATTTAACTTTCCACCAAAATATACAAAAAAATAATAATAGAAATGTTAGATTGAAAATAAGTTGATTATTATTTAATAAAATAAAAATACAAATGTATAAGAAAAATAACTTGATTCAAGATTTTCATATTTTTCATAATCATTCATCAAGGTTGTAATGTCGATCGGGATTGATCCATGATGCAACCAATTTTGACAACAAACAAGTGCTTGAACAGTTGCTGGAGATAAAGAACTTCGGAATTGGTCGAGTATACGACCGCCTGTGCTAAAAGCTGATTCGGAAGCCACTGTGGATATAGGAATAGCTAAAACATGTTGTGCAACCTTCGAAAGTATTTTATATTTTGAACCATTACCCTTCCACCAACCTAAAATATCTAATTTATCATCATGAGGATCCTCACAGTCATCATTCAAATACCTCTCCACTTCATTTTTGTTTTCTACACTATCTTCCTCTTGTAAATGTCTTTTGAATAGAGCAAAAGTATTAACATCTACCTCTGTGTCATTGCAATCCATATCATTAACATCATGAATATGTCTATTAACATCCTCCACTTCATCAGCTCTTAAATAAAAATCATAGTCTTACCAAATGATCTTTCACCTTTTTTGTTAAAGCCTGTGCTTTGTGATAATCATACAACTCTCCAAAACAAAATTTAACATATTTCAACTTAAAAAGTGGATCTAAAATATTAGCCACATACAATATAAAATTTTGATTTGCATCATAACCTCAATACTTCTCAAACTTCAACATCATTTTCATCGCCATTCCACTTAAAACATTATCTCTACTTTTACACAATTGCAACAAGTTTGTATGCATGTAAATCAATTCATTGAAGAAAGAATTTGATGTCACATGTAATGAGCCAGAAAACTTTAATGTAATTGTGTAAAAGATCTTTAAAAATTTGACCAAAAATCTACCATTTTCCTGATCCTCCGAACCAGGTGACCCTATATTTTTTTTATTCCCTTTTAGATCAACCTCTAAAAAATAACTCATATACCTAGGTTCACTCTCACCTAACCTCACAAACACCTTTTCAAATTTTTCAGCAGCATCCAACATAAGATAAGTTGAATTCCATCGAGTTGCAACATCCAAACATAATGACTTCTTACACTCTATATGCAATTTTTCTGCACACTTTTTAAATGCATGCTACCTCGCAAGTGAAGATCTCACAAACCTTATTGCATTTCTAATCTTAACAACTAAAGCATTAATCTCTTTCAAACCATCACCCACAATAAGATTTACAATATGTGCACAACATCTTACATGCAAATGATCATTTGACAATATATTAAATGACCAATCTATCATCACATTCTTCAAATATGAAATAGTCACATTATTAGAGATTGCATTTGTCTACTGTAATAGTTAAAAGTTTATCAATCCCCTACTCTAACAAACAATTCTCAATCACTTGACCAATTATCTCACCCGTATGATTTGAAACTTGACAGAAATTGAGAATTTTTTATGCAATTTCCACTCACTATCAATCCAATGAGTCGTTAAGGACATATAATTAATGTTTAGGATTGATATCCATGTATCTGTTGTCAAACATAATCGTTGACCTCTAAGTACTATCTTCAATTTTTCCTTCTCGTCAATATAAATTTTCAAATAATCTTTCATAACAGTAAAATAAGAAGGACTATCAAATAGCTTGTTTTTATTTTTTTGGCGTTTTAATAGCTTTCATGAAGAAAATTGATTTTTTTTCTTTAAATTATGTTTTTAAATTATTTTGATAAGTTTCTGTTAAAAATAAATTTTAAAAATTAAAAATATATATTATTTTGATACAGATTTTTCCAAAGAAAATCACTATTACAGTAAACAACCATGTTGCCGCATATATGGACCGCCGTATCTCTTTTATGGTTACAAGAAATAGAGATTGCGCAAAGATGCTAGCTTCCTCGCAAAAAGAATCCCTATACATGAATCTTGAAAGCAATAATTGCCTAACAAATCACTGTCAACCTTGCAATTATGTAACTCTTTGAATAGCCTTGTTGAATTTGCATGGCGTGAAATTAATTTCTGTTGAAATCTATCGCGCTGAAATCTATTAGGAGTTTGTTTTCATGTTTTTTTTTTTTTTTGTCAACTTTGTGTATTAATAGAGTCTAATTAAGTATTATTTATAAACGATTTTAAGGATTCATCTCCTTCAATATATCTAGCTTATATATTAGGGAAATGGAATTATATTCCACCACCTGAAATTTGAATTTATAAAATTAAATATTTAAGGTTATTTTGTATACCTTAGGCTTATAATACACGTTTGGTTTTTAAAAGAGGCCAAACAGTCTCTAATTTTATGCTGGTTATAGTAAGAAAACCATTTGGCCTCCTTCAGTAGGTGAAGGTGTCGCTCAGCAAATTTTTTTTACTATTCTAACCAATTATTAGCTGGCTTCTTTCAATCGTCGATGATGCAGGGCTATCATGCTAAAGATCAAACCTATCTTTGTAGACGTTGAGAAACTCTTGCCCTAACTTCAACAAAACCTAATCACCAACACTAGATAGCTCCTCCACATCTCCAGGATCTAAACAAGATCTCTCTCTAAAGTTTGAAAATATCCCATCACTTAAATTAAAGATAAATAAATAACCTTGCTGTCACACATAAGATAGTCACAGTGGTGAGCCAGCTCTTCAAACGATTAAAATTATTAAAATAGAAATAGACCCTGACCTCCTCCTTCGTTTTATCTAGATGACGAAGGCACATAGACCTCTCACAGACCGCCACGGGTCTCTCCAGCTGTGGACCGAGTTCCCCCAACACGACGGAGCAGAGTACAATCAAATACATTTATGGTCGCGTGCAGTGCACGTGAACCTTCGAAACACATATCACCCGAAAAAACAATCAGTTGAAACCCCGCAGTAGACCTGCCAACCTAACGGGAGGCTCCTCGTGCAAAGGCTTTGAAAAGTATTCGCTTCTCCACGGCTGAGTTCGCAGTTGCATTTATTAATGGGCTCCACTCTCTCCCCGCAAAGTTGATGGTGATCAGAGTTAGGGCCCGGCCACGGTGGTGAGAGAGAAAAAAGATTGAAGTGTGGTGGTGGGCGCCGATAATTAAAGGAGTGGTTGGTACGATATTTCAAAAATATTTTGAAAAAATTAAAAAAAATATTTTTATTTTTTTACTTAAATTTTTTAAAAAATAGTGTTTAAATCATTTTCATGTTTTTTAATATATTTATAAATAAAAAACAATTTTAAAAATATCCTCAGCGGAAACTTATAAACAGTAATAAAAGCGGGGATTGGGGAGCGAATGCAAAGGCTGCACTTGTTTCATGAGGCAGCAGGGGAAGACAATACAGATGAACCTTCCAGACCACTGTATGACAGAGGGTGGGCAAGGCAAATGTACCCTTCATGCCTCTGTGTAACGAAGAGGTTTCGTGTAAAATTTCGTAGGCACCAAAATCGTGGCCACTTCTTTGAATGTTTGAGATGGGTATTGAAATTGTTTTTTAAAATATATTTTATTTAGAAATATATTAAATTGATATTTTATATTTTTAAAATATTATTTTTGATACCAATACATACAAATAATTTATAATACTCTTTTTTTTTAATTTTAAAAAATAAAATAAAATACAGTATCAAACACTCCCGGAACATCTCGATCACTGGCTAATGAATGATACATGAGGGAGGATCCGTGACTTCATTTTACCTACTAGCTACCTATTTTGTCCATTGCAGAATGCGGGATAAGTTTCGAATTGTTTATTTATTGAGTTTTTTATTAGTCATCGTGATTATTGTTTTTTATTTACTTACTTCATTGTTTTTTTTATCCAATACTTGTGAGAAAATAGTTTTTTACTGTATGAAATATTTCAAATTAATTTAAAATTCTACCTAATCAAATTTCAAATTAATAACACATCATCATTAAATCATGAAAATCAAAATAATATTATTTTAGACTTCCATAAACACGCAGCCTGTGACTTGGGGTCAAGTCACATTTACCTAACTCTCTAATTTAGGTCATAATTATGATTTTACTTTTCTTACCCTAACTCCCTCCTCTCATTTTCAGTCAAGTAAAAGAAGGTATTTTCCCCTTCCCCTCGGGCTATTTTTGTAATTCTCCTTCCTTGTATTTTCTTTAACAATAATACCAAATGAATTGTAAAAAAAAAAAAAAAAAACAGTGAGCAACAATCAAACAAAACAAATGAGTCGCTCATATTACACTCGAAAAAAAAAAGAGAGAGATCGTTGGCAACCCACTGTAACTCTATTATGGATATCACCTGTCATAAAAAGAGCTTGCAAAGATGATTCATATCTGAACGCAAAATTTTGGACGATGACAGGAGAAGAAGCCACATGGTTTGCTAGACCAACATCGTAGAAAAGCAATCAAACAAAATAAAATAGAGTGGGCATCTGCCTATATTCAATAAGTCAATTTTATTAATTCAAGAATAAAATAAAAAGATATGAGGCAACCCAATTAAATATAAAATAATAAAACCAATGTCATATAAAGCATGAAAAAGAAAAACCTTCTTATTTTAAACAAATGGTATTTTGGAACCATGTTTTATGAACAGAAATTGAATATTCTCTTCAATTCACTGTCTTTAGTATAAGAAAACTAGCCACATATGAATTAAAACTTTCTTAGAGATTTTCTTTGCTTGATTTCTTATAAATTATTTGGTACAGTACGTAATGATAGTTTTGCAGAATAATAAAATGTAACCATAAACATAATCAAGTAATCATCTCACCTAAAATCTTAATATGTTAGTTGAGTCACTAGAATATGATTTATATTATTCTCTAGCACATCCTCTCAAGTGAAAGTCCTTTGAGCTTGAAACTTGTTTACAGACTCATACTATTTTGTACTTGATTTTTATCAAATAAAATAAGAATGTTGGGATGTGAACTCATGATAGTTGAATTAACAAAACTGTAATATCATGTTAAGAAATAATCTCAATTTAAAGCTTAAATTATTAGATAATTACAAAATATAACAACAATGTATAGTGTTAGAGATGCAAAAGACAAAAGCCACATAGAGGAGAAACTTTTTTGGTGTATCGAATCATAAGTCGGCCACCCTTATTCATCTAAAAGTGAAGGGTGAGAAATTAATTTCTTACATTAACAAAGAAATCCTAACAATTTAAAATTAAAACCTGACATGTTTTTTTAAATAGATTTTTGGCATTTTTTTTTTTAAAAAAAAAACAAATTGTTCAGGAGTTAAACAAAGTAAAAAATGACCAGACAAAAAATAAACCTATAGATTCAATGAATCCAGGCAAGTAAATAATCATGAATCTAATGTAAAAAATATATTTTATAATTAACTAAACCCAATCCGAGCTGAGCATAAGCCCAATTTTTAATTTTTAAGGCAGTATTATAAGCTATGAAAAAACTTATAACATTCTAATGTGGGATGTGATTTGTAGGTTGAAAGTTTTATCATTTGAGACCAGTTTATTATCTACGTGTAATTCATCTTAAACATTTTATTATTTTATGTTATATGATGGTTTCTTACTAAGTTTTAATGAATTTCTCGTAATTGAAACATTGAATTTCGGGGCAAAAATAAGCAGGTGTGTTAGAATAACAAACAGGTAATGGTTCGATTTGAAATCTTCTTAGGTTTCTTGTCTTCTTTTTAGAACTAAACTAGTCATCTTGGCACGCTATACTAGAGGTTGGATGAGTTTATTATAGCACAAAAAATAAAAATAAAAATAAAAATAAAAAAGCAGCTTAGACCAAATAAAAACAACCAAAAGCAAGTAGATTTAAAGAAAACTTCAACGTGGTAATAATATATTTTGAATTTAAAAAATAAAAATATTTCAAGACATAATGAAAACCAATTCAAAATAAAACAAATACTTTTAAAAAATAATTTAATGAACTCTTTTTCAAAAATAATTATTGGAACAACAACACATTGGATTAATGAACTTTGCGGCCTAACTTGATTCAAGTCAGTTTTAATAATTTTACTTTTAGATTTTTGTTGACTAAATAGATAACAAAAAAAATAGAAAAATAATAAAACATGAAGTTAGAATGAAAGAAGCCCAACAAAAAATATATCAAGATGATATATATATATATATATATATATATATATATATATATATATATATATATATATAAACCTATCTTTAGAAAGTCAGTTAAGGTGTTTAATAGCAAAAAAAAAATCAGTTTTAACTATTTTTTTAATCTATCATTATAACTCTTCTCATCAAATAGAATGCCCAAACACCAAAATAAATTATTAGTGGTTAGAATATTTGTCAAAAAATATTTCTTTCTCATCCAATATGATTTTATAACTTCTATATTTAACCATAAACAAGAGACTGAAAAATATAAAAAAAAAATACAGCTTTATATAATATATGATGGTTTTACAAATGTAAACTTTAAGCCACAATCAATATAATAAAACAAACACGAGACTTCAGCCTCATCTTTATAATCTAGGATCAAGTGCCCTGCAAATCTATCATATGATGCCGTCGGATAATTATATTCTAAGTCAAAATCACAGGAGCATAATGGTGTCCGAGTAGAAATTAATGAAGCCTGGCTCTTTAATGGAATCTGGGAGAAACCACAATTTAGAAAACCACTGCACGGTCATGGTAGGGTGCTTAAAGAAACAATATTTACCTCCACCGATTTAATGAATTAGATCTCATTTTTTATTTTATTTTTGTTATGAGTTTAGTTGAGATTGTTATTCAAAATGTTTTTTATTTAAAAAAATATTATAATTTTTTTTTTAAAATAAATTAATATCAGCACATCAAAATAATCTAAAACACTAAAAAATTAATTTAAAGTCAAATATAAAAAATATTTTTTTTTAAATATTTTTAAAACACAAAAAAACACGAATTATGCAATATCAAGACCATACATGTCCATTTGGTTTTGTATCATTATCAAAATAACAATTGCTAATTAAAGTGAGCTCGTAAAATTACTAAAATATATTGATATGAAGAGCTTAGCAAAAGAAGATAGTATTTATATTACATTAAAGAAAAATAATTTTTTTTTGGTGTTTATTATAAATATTACATGATAACCTTGATGAATTTCATTGGAATCTTTTTTTTCCTGGAGTGGAAGTATAAAATACTTGTTGATAATTATTCCTGAAGTGTATAATATATTGTATTTATATTTAATCCGAGCATTTGTCAGGGTAATTGCCTGCAATTTGATTTTTTGTTTTGTTAAGATGAATGAGCTTACAAAAAAAGAAGCAAATTCTGCTTGCACAAAGTAAGTGTCATGTGTTTGATCGTGACATGATGATAAAAGATTTATGATATATATTATAGATCTCGAGTTCGAATCAGAGCGTACATCCTTGTAAAACCGAAGATAATCATAATTTTATTCACTTAACTGAATCAATAAAATATATTTTCTAAAGAATTAGGTTTACTGTATAAAAAAAAGCTAGTGTCATAAGATTAGGTGAGATATTTTTTATTAACCTGTAATTATTCATTGCTAGAGACCAAAGGATAGAACCGTCAATATAACCTAACATGATAAAATGTCACCTCCAAGACAAGAAAATTGCAACAGAGGTAGGCAAAATTTCTTGTCGAATAATGCCACTGGATTTGGTGTCCAACATGTATAAGCCAATAGCCGAAAGACCAAACACAATCTTGCAAAGACTTGAACCAAAAGCCGAAAGACTAAGCACCAACGTTGCAGGACTTTCACCTGGCCTGGTGGGTGGAGCTTGAGATGACGTGGCTAATAATAATAGGCTGTCTTAGCATTTACATTTTACACCACTTCAACACTTCCTTCCACAAATAGGGAAAAACCACGTACAGAGAGCGAAAACGATGGTTGAAGAGAGGCGAGCGAGCACTCTAAGTCATTGATTGGTATTAATTAATTAATCATCACGTATTTAAAATTACGCATATCATATTTTTTTTTAATATATATATATATATATATTATATATATAAAACGCGTTGCGAATTCACTGTGCACCATTTTACTGTGCACACAGACATAGATCACTATTCATTGTGGCAGTGCGACGAAAATAACCCCCTAAAACGACAAAATAGTGCACAACAACCAGGGGCTTCGCCGGTTTTTCCAATTTAATTGCACAGTGCATCGACGAAATTAGCCCCCAAAAACGCCAAAATTGTGCATAGTAACCAGGGACTCTCTCGGTTTTTCCCAATTTTTTTCCACAGTGCACAGACGAAACAGACCCCCGAAAAAGACAAAATAGTTCACAGTGAACGGGGGCAGCTGCATCCTTTCCCCTCAGGTTTTTCCGTTAATATCGATAGGATCAGGGGCCTCTTGGTAATTATCCTATTTTTTTATTATTTTTCCCGATTAACTGCTGACACGTCGTACGGACGCGACAGCAACGCTCGACTCTAACGCGCCTTTTAGGAGGCGCGTGCGGCTTCTTCCCGCCGTGCACAATTACATTCCGCCACACAGAACGATGCGCTTGACTGTCATCTATCTTCCGTCGCGGGGCGTTTTGTCCATAGATGGCCGGTTACGCGATGGTGGACGGTTTTTTGCCGGCTGTTGCTTTTCTCTCTCCTGCCGCCGCAAACTTTGCTTCGGTCCCCGAGGTTTTTACTAAGTTTATTTTGGTCCCTGATATTTTGATTTCAGATTTCTCTTCCGTTCCTTTAATTTATTCGGTAAATATGTTTTAATTGCTTTTAATTTGGTCCTCTAATTAAAATTAGTCATATATACAACTTTTCATTTCAGTCCCTCTTCTTCTAATTTTTTTGTAACATTACACAGCAATTAAACTTATTATTTCATGATTTATTTTGGTCCCAAGATTTGTTTTCTTTTCAATTTTATCCTTCAATTGGAATTAATCATATATTTTATTTTTGATTGTGGTCCTTATTCTTTTTATTTTGTTATTTTATATTGATTCATTTGTTTTTTTTAAATTCTTGGATAATATTTATTTTATATTATTATTATTATTATTATTATTAATAATAATAATAATAATAATAATAATAATAATAATAATAATAATAATAATTTAATTGTTTGTCTTGCTTACTCGTTTGTTAATGTTTTTTTTCCTCTTGATAATTTAATATTTTTTATTGTTTTGACAGTAATAGCAATGATAATTTTTATTTTTATTTTTATTTTTTTTATCTTTTGTGAAAGTTTCTAGAATATTTTTAGTCTTTCATTTATTTTTGTTTCTTTCATTACTAACATAATAATAATAATAATAATAATAATAATAATAATAATAATAATAATTTAATTGTTTCTCTTACTTACTCTTTTGTTAATGTTTTTAAGTGTTTTTTTTTCAGGATAATTTGATAATTTTTATTGTTTTAATAGTAAAAACAATGATAATTTAAGATTTGAAGACTTTGATTTTGCTATTGTTATGATAAGGTGTGTTGAGCTACTTTAATATATTAAATTTTGCATATATAAATATTGTATTTTAATTTTGATCCAGCAAATCCTATAAAAATTGTTTGCTCCACCCGCAACGTAGAACATATATTTTTTTAAATTTTCAGATTAGATGATTTTTTTCAGCTAATAATTTTTATTTCTGTTTTATCATCAATTATAATTTTTAATTGTTTTTCTTGCTTACTCTTTTGTTAATGTTTTTGAATATTTCTTCCACAGGATAATTTGATAATTTTTATTGATAGTGATAGCAACAATAGTTTTTTTTTTTATTCTTTTGTTTAATCTTTTGTTGAAGTTTTTAGGATTTTTTCCCTCTTCCATAATTTCCCTTTCATTATTAACACAAAAATAAAATAAATAAATGAAAATAATAATAATAATAATAATAATAATAATAATAATAATAATAATTTAATTATTTTTCTTGCTTACTTTTTTGTTCATGTTTTTGATGATTTTTTTCCCTCGGAACAATTTCATAGTTTTTATTGTGTTGAAAGTGATAACAATGATAATTTTGAGTTTTTATTGTATTTTTTTGTTTTATCTTTTTTTTTGTGGTTTTCACAATTTTTTAATCTTTCATTCATTTATTTCCTCTTTCGTAATAATAATAATAATAATAATAATAATAATAATAATAATAATAATAATAATATTTTTATTTCTTTTCTTGCTTTCTATTTTGTTCATGCTTTTTATTTCTTTCCCTTGGTATAATTTTATAATTTTTATTTATACTGACGGAAATAATAATTTTAGATGTTAAGACTCCGATTTGCTATTGTTATAATATTTTAAATTAATATTGCTTCTTTTTCCCCTTGATTTTTTTATTATTATTTTTATTTGCTCTTTGTATGAAATGATTTTTATTATTTTACGATATGCACAATAATGATTTCAGTAATTTTGTTTTTTTTCTTATAAAAATATTTTACTCTTTTTTCTAATGTTAGTTCGCGCTCTTTTGTGATCGTTTATGACGCAATACCTATATATTCTAAAAGATGTAATCTATGCTTGCGTAACAAACTCAACTCACAATTTTATACATTTTATCTCCTAATCTATAACTTTTATTTACTTATATCATATAAATTTATCGTTATAAATTTAATTATGTTAAATTATATACGCAAGAATATATATATATATAATCATTTTTTTGGATTTGGATTAAATTATCATCTTACTCGCAAGCATACAAAGATAGTGTTTGATTACTGTCCCGGTAAATAAGGGACAAAGAAAGTTGAGAAAAAATATGTTTGGCTCAAAAGACAGAGATATGAAAATAAATTTTCTCCATAACATTTTTTGAGTGAATTTTTTTATTTTCAAAATAAGAGGTGTAAAAGGAACATGTCTTCGATGACAATATTTTTTATTAATAAAATATTGTTGTAAGAAACTTTCAAGTATAAAATTGTTCAAACCTAACTTGAGGGACGATCCAAGGTCAATCTCAAGTCCCTAGTTTAGGCTTAGGTCATGAGTTGAGTTAATCTATAAAAATAATTATTATCACGGGGTAAAACAATGGTTATGAGTGTGATAGACCATTAACCCAGATTAATATAAGAACATAAATGATTATTACCATAATTTTCAAACCTGATCTGAGGGTCGACCTAGGATAAGATCTAAGTATGTTAGACAAATTAAACGCGAGTTGACCCAGGTCAACAAAAAATAAAGTTGTTATTATTAAAGTTTTAGAACTTGATTCAGGGGAAACCTAGGTTAAGACCCCAATCATGAATTATAAGGCTTAACTCAAGTTGAATTTAGTCAATGTAAAGATAAAAGTTGGTATTATCTTAATTTTAAGACCCAACTTGAGGTAAATCGGGGCAAGGCCTAGATCAAATATTAGGAGGATGAACATGAGTTTATCCAAGTTAATATACGAGTAAAAATCATTACTATTACAGTTTTAAAGTCTAACTCAAGAGTAAGTTTGAGGCAACGATTAAATCATGGGTCGAATGGGTCAACTCGACTGACTCAAGATTTTTAATTTTTTTTTTTAAAAGTCAATGAGATCTTGAGTTAAGTTTTTGACTAGTCGAGTTAATCATTTATTTTTTTGTTAAGCTCGGACCAATTTTGATCTCGTATCAACCAGTTAAGTCCGTTCTGATTTTGTAATTAGAGTTATTATACTACTATTAATTTCAATACTTAATATAAACTAAAGTAAAATAAATAAATTGAATCATTAATTTTTTTTAAAAATATATATGCAACTGTAATAACTATACATGTTAAAAAAAAAATATTTTTATATATATTTTTTATTTTATCGTATTTAACATAGCTTAACAAGACAAAAAACAATAACTTTATAAAACAAGATGCAGAACAGAATGATTATTTTATATGATCAGTAATCTATGTCCTACAACAATAACAAACGACAACCTGATGTTCCTTTGTAATATTCTTTTAAATTTATTTTGCACGCATTTTGTTTTGTGTTTATTTATGCATGTTTAATTTCCTGCCTTTTTTTCCCAGGTCAGGATCTGACAAGGGGATAATAATTGAATGCCCTAAATGATAATAACAGCTCATCCCCGTGCCTATCTAACCATCTTGAAAGCAAACAGATACTTCGATTTGAAAAGTCGTCCCGGCAATTATGAATACCTTTTTCCTTTTTGGAGATGCCTTCTGGTAAATACAGGAGAAGCAATACGAAAGGTATTCTTCATAAATAGTTATGCTTCATTTGGCATTGATGAACAATAACTAATAAGGAGAGGGTAAATTAACAAGGAAAAGTATATATGTTACGTACTGCTTAATTAATTAGTTGACTGATTAAATCCTTCTTCATCTCATTGACCTTTTTTTACCCACTCGAGAAAAAAAGTGAGCTTGATGATGTAGATGAGGAAGCCGTAGCTTGATATGCTCTTAGCTTGGAACAATCCAGAGACATTCGAGGTGGCGATACCGTTGCGGTCGCCGCTGAAATAGAATGAGCACCAGAGTCCGGTGAGACACTATAATTACCCCCACCCCCAACAAAATAAAAATAAAAATCATGAAATTGATTATAATCACGAGGCTATATATATATGTATGTATATATGTGTGTATGTATTGATCGATCTTACAAAAACATAAGCGAATCATAAAATTATTCAGTGCATTGATTCGATATCTCTGTGCCTGTGTGTGAACTTTGCAAGTGGAGCTTACTTGTGAGAATCTCAGATGAGGAATTAGCAGCATTTTGTAGCTGTGATTTCTGATTTTCTTGACTAACTTGGTGTGATTTTCGCCTCCGACGATTGTGATCAGCCAATCTCTTCCTACAACTACGCTTTCCATTATCAAATTCGGAGAGCATATGAAACCTGTACAATATTTTAACGCAACTAATCAGTGTTAAGTAATCAAAACCTTACTTAGGGCTGTTAATTAATCACACACACACACATATATATTATGAAGAGAAAAGGAACAGCAGTACGTAAGAGAAAATCATGGACTCCATAAGAACACGCGGACACAAATGCCCCCGGGATCTCTAAATGTACGGCACAGCCAATCATTGGCAGCAAAACCTAAGTCCAGGGGTATTATCGTCAATCGAGTCTTTTTCTGAGCATGTCCGGATGTCAAAGACAGAAAAGGACTCGACGAGACAATTGAAAATACGAGAGTATACGGAGGCTGTCTTTGTAATTTCAAATTACTAAACTGCATTTTATCAATTAAATTAGACTGTTTCAAAACACGTGATGCAGCCATGATTATAACAAGGATGCAGGAAAAGAAAAACAAAATGGTGTACTAAACGGACTCAAATGCCCTCGAGACTACTCCATGCATTGCCAACCACTCATCGGCCACATCGTAGCACAAAAATAAATAAAATGAGAACAGGGGTATTCCCGTATTTTTTTCATCACATGTCCGTCATCCTCGTCACCAGCATCATCTACAAAACGAGGTGTAAAATGGAGAAAAGTGAAAGGGGAGGGCAATAATGTAATTTCAAAAGAACCTGCTACACTGCTGGCAGAAACGCTGAGTCAACCCGGCTGCGAAGACAGTGGCAGCTTTAGAGTGAAACTCACAGACTTTATGGCGTCTATGGTAGTGTTTTGCATGGGTAAGATCAGCATTGCACCCTTCAGCCTGGCATCTTAAAGCATTTGACGAAGAACCGGGATCAAGCGGTCTAGACCGGCGGTACAGTCGGTTCACGAAATCATCCTCAACAGAGGAAAAATAAGTTCTCCCCCCTAAATCCAGTCCTATCCTTGGAGTGATCAAATCAGAAGACCGAGAAATTTCCTCGCTTTTTGGTACTAGGAAGTGAGGGGTAGCGGTTGCAACTGATGTGATTGCTGGGATTGAGTCAAGGCTAAGGAGGGAGGGATGGTTGGCGGAGTAAGAGGGGGCACCGGAGCCGCCGTAAGCTCGGGGGTCGAAAAGAGGGTTGAAATTATGGTGTGCAGAGCTGGTGGCAGTGGGGTGGTTCTGAAACATTAAGGTTGACGAGGTTTGTTGAGGAAAGAGGTTGTTGTCGCTGAAAGAGGGCGTGGTGTAGTGATCGAAAATGTTAGCCTGACGATTTAGGTCTTCTACTTCTTGGCTGCTCGCGGCTTGTTCATCACCTCCTGATAGCATTATTGTTGATGGGTTTCCCCATTCGTACCCCAACATTTTTTTCCCTCGAGATAATATCGAAAGCTTAATCGATCTAGCAAGCTTTACCTTACCTGCAAAAGACACAAAGAAAAAAAGAAGTTAGAACGAAGGAGGAGGGGGTTTCATAGATGATAAGGAAAAGGAAAAAGGTGATTGGACAGATTTGATCTTTCTTGAATATTATTATTTCGCTCTGATTGGTTTTGTTGATGTGGAGTTTCTGCTCCTGGAGAGGTATGAGTGTCCTTGGGAGACATGTCGGTGTTAAGGTGGGCTTTATGGGATATTACCAACAGTTGAAAGTCATAAAATAAAATATATAGAACAAAAGCTCACCTTTGAAAAACTGAGTCAGTGAACTGAAACAGAGAAGAAGAGGGTGCGAGTTTCGAAAACACTATATTTGCCATTTGCAGAGTTTCAAATTTTGCCTTCTTTTTCTATTTTTAACTGGGGTGGGGTTGGGTGTGCACAGTAATTTGAACCCTAAAAGTCTCCTCAATCTTCTACCTCCCCTCTCTTGTCTCGATTCAGCTCCCTGTCTACGACTTTCAGGACAAAAAAAAACGACCCCCCGCCCTCTCTCTCTCTAGCTAGGTGAGAGTCTATGAGGCTGAGAGAAACTGGGTTATGAGGCGACTTGTGCGGAGAGAGGTGGGTGGTATTACTGGTATGTAATAGCAACTCCCAGATAAAAAGCAACTCCAATTAAAAAAAAGATAGTTATACAAGCTAGCTGAGGCATGTTTGACAGAGCTGTTGTGATAGTTTTTCAAAATGTTTTTTGTGCCGAAATATATCTAAATGATATTTTTTTATTTTTTAAAAATTATTTTTGACATCAGCACATTAAAATGATCTAAAAACATCAAAACATATTCATTTAAAATAAAAAATAAAAAAAGCAAAAGCTGCGGCATGACTTGAAAAAAGTCGTGCCAAACAGCCTCTAAATTAGTAATATAACTATGTAAATAGTATAAATATAATATTTTTTATACACTTCAACTTCATTTAGAAAAATCAATGTAATTTTAATATTTAATATTAATATAATTATTTATTAACTAATACAAGTACAATCAAAATTGTTTTTTAATATAGAAATATATTAAATAAATTTTTAGCTCTTTTGATCAATATGTATAAATAACTTTTCAACTTAAAAATATTATTTTGGCTTTTCAATAAACCTTTTCACTTGGATCTATGAAAATGAAAGATTATCTAAAGAGCTAAAAGAGCTCGGCCTCGGTATTGTAGACTTAGACTCAGTGGCACTGTGGACGGGACATTTTTGTCCGTGCGTCGCGCGAGTTCGTCCACCCTTTTTTTTTGTTTTTTCCTCTGATGAACAGTGTAGTAACAATTTTAGCCCCGGTAATAGGACAAAATAACGTTTTCGGCTGAGGGTTAAGGGCGTAATTGCGCGTGTACGGACCGGTCCGCAGTAATCTTTTTTTTAATGGCTAAAGACTATTGTAGCCCCTAATAAGACAAAATTTATTAATTAGGGACAAGGCTATAACGGTAATTGACCATTATTATTTATTTATTTTTCACAATACTATCGGCGCGTGCGGTTCACGCGACCGACAGTATTCCACCTCACACCCTTTCAAGTGGTGCGTGCAGGCTCATAGAGTGGCCGGAAATGTCCAACCGGCATCTATTCCAGTGCGCCTCCGTGTGCTCTTCCTCTATATGCGGCGCGTTTTACCCAAAAACAGCCGTGGACGCGTCGGCGGCCGGTTAAAGCAGCTGACAACATTTCTCTCTCTCCTGCACGTATAAGTGCAAGAGAGTCCCCCTTATTTACCTACTATGCACTTCAGTCCCTTTCTTTTCAATTTCATTTCTGGTCCTGATTTCTTATATATAAGTTTTGATTTAGTTCGATTGGGTCCTCCAATTGGAATTGATTCAATGTCCATTTTACAATTCAGTCCTCCTTCTTTTAATTTTCGGATTGGATTGAAAAGGATGAATTTATTCGGTACAGAAGTTTCAATTTTTGCAAATTTGTCCTTTAATTGAAAATATTAATAAATATGATTTTCATTTCAGCCCTTAAACTTTTAATTTTTTATTTTAATCCCTTTATCTTATATTTTCATTTCAGCCCTTATACTTTGATTTTTTTTTTAAATTTCTAAAATAACCCCTACTTTTGTCCATGTATATATAAGTGTGTTTAACACAATAATAATAATAATAATAATAATAATAATAATAATAATAATAATAATTTAATTTTTTTTCTTACTTGCTTTTTTGATAATGTTTTTTTTTCTTCGGATAATTTGATAATTTTTATTTTTTTGGCAGTAATAGCAAGGATAATTTTTATTTTTATTTTTATTTTATTTCTTTATTTTATCTTTTGTTCAAGTTTCTGGCATTTTTTTAGTCTTTCATTTATTTTTGTTTCTTTCATTTTTATTTTATTTCTTTGTTTTATCTTTTGTTAAGGTTTCTAGCATTTTTTTAGTCTTTCATTTATTTTTGTTTCCTTCATTATTAACATAATAATAATAATAATAATAATAATAATAATAATAATAATAATAATAATAATAATAATAATAATAA